>JBAKGM010000279.1:12027114-12064656 GCA_037177215.1 Asparagus racemosus | reverse complement strand
ATCGAATATGACCGAATAGTTACTCGAACAATTATCGAACTATTTGTTAATTATTTGGTTCATTTCCACCCCTAGTTGTAACCATGGAAAATTAAATCTACATCAATTTTGGTAAGAAGAGATATAACTGTAGACACTCGGCTTTTGCATGTGAGAGCAAAGGTTTTTAGTTTCTACCATATCTGCAGCAGGTTTATTCTTATAGCCATCACTTCAATAAGCTTAAAAGGCTCCTTTGGGACCTTTTCATTAAGTACAAGCTCACTCATTAATGATTACTTAAAACACGGGAAAAAACAAAAATATTCTTTCATACGAATCATTAATGAATTTTATATATTTCAAAATTTGTTCTACACAATTGAGGTACATGATTATGCTCAATATTTTGTTGTATTCCAAGTAGCGGACCAAGAGAAAATCATGTAGATCTGACCAAACTATCAATAGCATATGAAAGTACATATTAGATAAAGTTCCACGTATCACTTCCTCTTGAAGCCAATGTTATATAAGTTGAAAAGAACTTTTAGTTGATATATTTCCTCAAATTAGAAGAGGGTTTAGGAAAAAAGAAAGAACAAAGAGATGCTATGAACGAGTATAAAGTGCCTAATAGGATTTTATTCAAGGACCTTAATTAATTAAGTGCATGCTTGATGTATAGATCCCTGTTATACATAACGCACAAAATTCCGTTTCATGTTTATAATGTGTTAGGTGTGAATAGACCCCCTTAGTATCCCTATAGTTCTATTTATGTGAATAGACCCCTTAGTATCGTGTAGTTTGCATTTTATGAGTAGCTTGGCTGATATAGGTGGTCTATTCGTACGAATAGAACTACAAGGATCTATCATGCATGCACTTAATGGAACTATAAGGAGTCTGTTCTCAATTGGGTGATAGTATAGGGGATATGTTCGCAATTAAGTGGTTAACCCTTAAATAATATGTGTCTGGTCCCTTACAAGCACGAACATGTGAATCCTCTCGCCATTCCTTTTTTTGTTAATTTTGTTCTTTTGACAGCTTGGGTTTTCTCATCTTCAACAGACATCCGTGATCTACTTTTATAAGTTGACCTCAAGTGATAGAGATGCATGTCACATGTAATTTCTCATTTATGTCAACATCTTCTTCGAAGGATTTCTCTTGTGGTTGTATAATTCATGGAATGCATGCTAATAGCTTCTGGCTTTTAATTTAAACTCATCACACGCTCAAGTAAACATAGCTGTGCACATGTGTGAGCATATACGCGCAAATGTATTCGTGCATGCGTGTGCACGCATGTAGTTATATGCATGCTTATTCGTGCACACATTTGTGCATATGTATGCATTAAATTGGGTAGTTCGCATTTAATGGGTAATTTCTACCGGCAATTGTGAGTAGAATTTGGCAAAGCTTTAAATGAACACACGCTAACATGCATAAACATATATGTGTACGTACATGCATTTTGTCATAATATAAAATTATATCTCTCAACCTCCACAAAAACTTTGAAATTTTGATGCACTAGCAGAATCTTTAACATGGTAATAGAGAAACTCAGGTTTAAACCTTGTTGGCCACTAATTTTAAGTAGATTTAAAAAAATAATACCAATGCACCAGTATTTCTGGCCCTAAAAGGGTCCTGAACTGTTGGGGTGGGTTTTTTCTTTGGAGGGGGGGGGGGGGGGGCCCACATGTTAGAACATAAAATTCTTCCCCTCACCTCTTGCTATAAATTCAGAGCTTTGACGTAGTTGCAGGATCTTTAACGTTCCTGTCCATGCATGTATGAATGTATGCATATAAAATGACTAGTTTAAAATTTAGGGTAGTTATTACAACACTCTTGCATGTGGGGGTATGGAGGATGGGGGAGGGAATATACACTAGGTGACATTTCATTTTGCTTTGTTTGGTAATAAGAAATAGAGATTGTCACATACCTTTAAGGGGTTTGATGTGTCAAGATTTAAGCAATAGAACCTGAATGAAAGAATGATGATATCAAAAGAGAGGCATTTTGGTGAAATGGTTAGTCTTGGTTTCATTGGCCAGCAACTGTTTGAGCTCATGAATGAACATGTTCGCCCTCAGACACTCAAGTCATAGGTTTACAGATAAAATTAAAGGAATTACGTGGAGGCTTTGAATGTAACATTTAACAAGCTTTGAATTAGGAAGTCAGGCTTGAGTTAGGATTTTGTTGTCTCCATATATAGTTTTCTATTATTGAAGGTAAATCAAGAAAAGGAGAGAGACACTATGTGTGTAATCTACTATTAATAGAGAGTAGTGTAACGAGGTTCAAAGATTGCGTGTGAGGAGGTTTTATAATCTTTGTCCATCCAAAAGTTTATCAGTTTGTGAGGAGAAGATTTCACTGTCTTTCTTCATACAAATGATTATAAATTTATAGGTGATAGTGAATTAATTTTGATCATGTAGATTTTTCCTACCTAGAATTTTACGTGTGTTTTTCTTATTGCGAATTATGGGGTTTTATGTGTTTTGGGGGATTATTTTCTATGTCCTAAATCTCTCGACAAGAATGTATTCAACAAATCCAAGCTAGAGTCACGAGACACTAAAGAATGGCTCTAGGCGACAAGCAAGAGCTTTCCCCAAGCAAGGAGATTCCAAATGGCAATAGGACAAACATTCTGTAGCTAGCTTTGTGCAGTTGCAACAATTTATTAACTATAAATTTCTAAATAAAGAAAAAAAAAGGTTTGCACCATACAAATCAAGCTAAATTGAGTCTTGTGCTTATGGGGAAGCTAAATGAAAAGAAAATTGAAAAAAGGAATTTTTTTTTGAAGGAATGGCTCCAAAGAAAATTCTTGTGAATGAAGGGGACGCTGCCCGTTTTTGTCTTGACGTCTTCATGGAGTTGACATTTCGTGGTTTGTTTACTGTGGTCGGAGAATCTATACAGAGAATTGGTGAGGAAAATTTTATATTCAGTACATGTTCATGGACAGCGACATCTCCGCTACCCTTGCGACAAGTTCCCGCTCAACTACAATTACTACATTAGGTTAATAATAAGCGTATCATGAATTTTTATTATAATTTTATAATGTCAGTGATCAATTTATATAATTTATTATAGTTGTATTTCGAATCTACTCTGATAGTTTCATAACCTTAGCTCACAATTCCAGTTCATAATTCCAATGGTATCTTAAATAATAAATACAAATAACACTAGTAGAAAAAGAAGCAATCAAAGCAGACCAAACTTCATCCGTCTAATTAGAGGCAAACTAGAAGGAAAAAAATCTTTCTAGTTTGATTCATCTAGTTTGAGGCAATCTAGACGGAATATTCCGTCTAGATTGCCAAACTAGACTGTTAATTTTTTTATAAAAAAGTGGGCCCTGCTACCCTAGACAGAATTTACGTCTAGAATACAACCTAGGCGAAATTTCCGTCTAGTTTGGTGGGGACAACAAAAAATAGTTAAAACCCTAACTAGCCACCTCCCCTTCTCATTTTCGAACTCAGTCAAAAAAACCCCCCCTAGCCTGTTCTCGCCGCCGCCCCCTGCTAATTTCTCTCCGCCGCATGCTTCGCTCTATCGACCGCCGCTGCCCCCTACGCTGCTATCGCCGCTGCTGCCGCTTTCCCATGCCGCCCCACGCCGCCACCACCCACCATCACTGTTGTTTCCCCGCTGCAACTGCCCCACGCCGCAGCCACCCACCATCGCCGCGACCACACTATTATTATAGGTACCAATTCTGTTTACGCCTTTTTCTTTTCCTTTTTTCTTATTGATCTTTTGTATGATCCAAACCAATTAATCTTGGTTATATTTTTATTAATAAAAAGATACATTAAGTTATTAAATGACCATGAATACATGAGAACTAAGTATTATATACGATATAATCAAAGTAGAAAGTAAAAAGGAAAATACATTGGTTTAATTAGTTTCTAGAAAGAGAGATAAATAAATAGTTTGTTACTTTTATAATAATAAATGGTTAGTAAGTATGTAGGAGACACACAATAACAAGAAGGATTAAAAAAAAACTTAATTTTATATGTATGCACTTGATCTACATCTTGGGAGAAATTTACAGATCCTTCAAACTGATTTTCTTTCTCTTGTATTATTCATTTTCTATCCTTACCTCTGGATCTATATTAACCACTTTACAGTGTTACACGGTTAATCTACATTCTACATGCGTTCAGACTATTATTAATGTCAGGTATTGCATGCATGCAATTAATTAATCATTATATTAATTGTAAGCTAATTAGCTTAATCTTTGAGTACCATCTAGTGAGTTTTTAATGTTTTGTATATCAGACATACAAGTTTGCGATTTACACATTTGTTTATCAAGTTTGTATAACTTTATGGCTTGGACTTGCTTGTGAGGGTATTGGCATGTTTGTGAAGGTATGGGGATCATGTTTTCAGTTATGTGGGGATATTGACATGTTTGTAAAGACATTGTAATCATATTTTTAGTTATGGATTTGTTTATTTGGCATTGTTGATTAGTTTGTGGATATTTGATCTTGTGTATTTTGTTTTTTGAATGTATGAGATATGTTATAAAGTGTTGAGGTAGTTGATATCGTGGTTTGATTTGTTTATTATGATGATCCAGGGCTATACATGTCGAATAAGCAGGATGTGTTCTAGATTACTCAGCAGAGTGTGCCCACTGCCTTTAACGAAAATACAGGTGTGGGTGTTAAAAATTGCCTATAGGTGCCCGAACGTGACTCGTGACGATTGATTGGCGATCGACGACCTATCCGACGATGCACCAAGAACTGCTGACGACGTAATCGCGCTGCAAAACGCACAAAGCGAGTTGACAAATACATGAAGTGAATCGGCGAGGCGTGTAAGTCAGTGAAGTGACAAATCGTGGAATAAATCCAATGACGAAGCTTCAAATCAGCGAGTTTTGACAAGACGGAATCAACCGGACTCAAACATTGACGAGATGGAATCAACTGGATTTGAATGCGACAGGACTAAGTCAATAGAAATCCGGAAGTGACAAGATAGTCAACTAGGCTCAAGGATTGAGGCAACAGGATAAACCGGACTTAAAAATATCACCGGAAGAGGGTTACGAGAGCTCAGGAGCTGAGGAGGCTCAGCCAAGGCCAAGGCGGCTAGGCCAAGGTCGAGGCAACTCAGCCTTGGCCAAGACCGAAGTGACTTGGCCTTGACCAAGGCACCTCTGCCTTGGTCGAGTCTGTCTCAGCCAAGGCCGAGCCACAACCTCCCAACCGATCCCCAACCCCTATAAATAGGAAGGAGAGGTCTCATTTGCTCTGGGCTAAGAATTTTGCACTGGTTGGAATTTTTTCTCTGAGGCTGGATTTCTGAGAGCTTTTTGCACAGATTTGAGCTTTTACAAAGGAGAAAATTCAGATCTACATCTCGTACGAGCGAAGAACTCATCTCGACTCAGATCCACACAGTGAGGAGAAGATTTAGAGGAGATTCAGACCAGATCTACATCGATTCATGTCAGATCTATAGGTTTACCCACTAGATTAACCTTCGTCTTAATCTCAGGGTTCGTGCGTGACTTCGCTTGGTTGATTTCACCCACTCCGGTGATCATCTCCTTTGTGAGTTGATCCCTGTCGACAGTTATTTTCTTCGTGAAATAATCACCGTAGATCTGTAGATTTAGCATCTGGATCTGATCACACGGTGGTCCATGGACAGAAAAAAGAGTCCCCAGCACAGGCCAAGATCCCACACAAGCGAGGATCTGATGAACGGATCCCGCGTTTGTTCAAAAAAGGGAGATAAAGTTGTAACCTTTGTTGATTTTTCATTGTAAGCCTTATAGAAAGGCGATCATTTTATTTGAATTTTGTTGTGAGTGGCTGAAGCTGTAACAAGTTCAATCAATGCAAATTGGAACAACTTTCCCCACAAACAAGCTGGCGACCACAGTGGGAGCCAACAGTTTCGCTGATGAGATCGTCATGTTGCAACCGTGGATTGCGATCCTGATCGAGGAAGAGGCCGAATACGAGTTCGACCAGTAGAAGTTCGAGGAGTATCTCTCCTCCTCATTCAAATATGCCTCTCCCCGTAAGTCCAAAAGGGTCTCTGCTTTAAGAAAGATCCGGTGGGCCTCAGATGCTAAGTCCTAGGAGGAGAATTCTAGCATCGCTGCTGTCAAATTTGCAGGTAGCGGTAAATTCTCCTCGGCGCCTGCCGCCTCCGCGCTGGGGACGACTGCCGATGACGCGCCCACACTCTCGAAGAGAGCACAACAGTGACGGTGATAGAGCATGGCTCGTAGATTCACCAAGGCCATGCAATCAACGAATGGGATCCGCCATGAGGTGGATCTAATATCCAAATTGACTCAAAGGCTTCAGCCTCAGATGGTTAGCAGCCCTGCCAAGCCGTCGACAAATGAATGCGTTCGAGTCAAGCGGAACCGTTCAACTCTTTAGGAGTGCATCTAGAAGCGCCGTGCACTCCTTGCGCAGGCACGAGCTTTGGTGCAAGAAGCCTAAAAATTGAAGAAGGAGGAGGTGGCCATGAACCCGTCGACAATCCGCCAAGTCAGGAGGCAAAAAACTGGTGCCCCAACTGTAGTCACCACGACGCCAACACCAAAAGCTACCGGTACCCCAACACCAGTTGCCCCAGCACCTAAGTCGAATTCTGCCGGTGCCCCAACTTCAGTCACCCAGGAGCCGAGGCCACTGTCGGTGTCCACGTCCAAACTTTCACCTAAGTTGGTTCTTACTTCAACCAACAAGCCAACAATCACGGAGTGCCACGACTAGTTACAAGATGATTGAGGTAAAATTCTGATCAAAGAACGCTTGGGTCCGTTGAGAAAATCACGGATAACTCTTGATGCAGGAGGTCACACCCACCTCAAAGACCAGGAGACCACTGCAGCTTTATGCACCAGACTGCTAATTGAAGTCCAAGAGTCTGTCGAGACTTCACGCCCACACAGGTGAACGTCGAGACGAGTCACTTTTGGCCACTTTGATAAAGCAGTCTGCCCTCAGAAGTTATACCTGAGAATTTATGTGAACACACGATGGGTTACTCATGTATTCATGCCGATGAATTGTACTATCGTGCTGGGGGTACGAGCAGATCTCAAAAGAGGAGTCCACCCAAGAAGCCTGCGCAGTGCCTCTGTTCCAAGTTGATCAAGGCGGTGCTATCAGAATGTAGCTGCAACAAAGCAACTCTAGAAAGGGTGTCAGTCTTCGACAGACTTGGTGCCGGACTGCCAAAGCCCAGGTCAAGACACTTCCGCAGGAAAAGGTCAGGGTCTCAAAGCGACGAATTGACGAGGGTCACCATCAACATGACAGGCAGAGGGATGTCGACGCGTGCTGGTCCCCGACCATCCGAATGAATAACTCATCTGCAAAACGAAACTATTCGGCGATCCAATTACGACAAGATCCTGAAGGGGTTGCCGTTAGATGACGAAGTATCAGATGCTGGCTCCACACTGGCTTCTAATAACATGGTTTCTAGTGAGGGACAGCCCTGTGAAGCACTCATGATCAGTGGCGAGCAGGTGGCCAAAATGCTCGAAGAAGCAATGACCAAACAGAAGGAGAACTTCAAGTTCGAAATGGAGATGGTCATGCAACAAATGAGAGAAATGCATGACCAACAAATCCCAGCACTGACAAACCACCAAGGTGAATCCAGTCATCACAACAATGTCAATCAAGTTGACAACGACACAGATGGGGATGAAGACCATGGTGCCGGTAATCCCCCTAAAAAATGAAATGCTAGGGGTAGCTAGGAGAATGCCAGTGGAAACATCCCCATTCCCGAGAACGAGAAGATAAAGGACCTCGAGAGCAAGATCAACATTTTGATCTCCGCTCAAGAGGTGAAGAAAACGGGCATACCATGTCCTTACCCGAGGGAGTGGGAGTCAATCCCATATCCATTGAAGTTTAGTCTGATCAAATTCACGCCGTTTGACGGAAAGGGGTCCCCAACCCAGCACCTGATCGAAGCGTTACCAGTTGGGATGACATGGAATCCATGTTCCTTACAAACTTATTCGATGATGGCACCGAAATAGCCATCGGGACGTTGTTGGATGAGAAGCAAAAGGACGGAGAAACAGTTGATGGCTTCATCAAACGGTTCCAAAATAAGGCGATGAATTGTCAGGATCTGATAACTGAGGAGTTCATCCTCCAAATCTGCCACAACAACCTGTCGTTGGATGTGCTTGAAGCAATGGGAACATCACTATCTAGTATGTGGAAGGATTTGAAGGTGCGCAGGGAGCAAGCTGATTTTCTTCAAGAGGAAGAAGGCAGAAAGAGGCCAGCCAGCGGTAGAAGCTCCTAAACGAAACTTCGTCCCACGCAGCAAAGGGAAGGAGCAGGCGAGAACAACGATTGCGAACCAGATCTTCCATCTGCAACCGCAGCAGCAATTGCAACAGCGAGTGCCGCAACAGTCGTCGTCCCATTGGCAGTAGAGGCTACAGCAGCAGAATCCCCCTGGTTCTAGATTCCCCAAACTATACTCCTTCAAGGATGAAGAAGTTCCTGGGATCTTTAAATACCTCTTGGATAATAGCAAGATCCAGCTCCCACCGATCGTGAATAGGAAGGAGGCCAACAAGGTCACGGATCCGAAGTACTGCGCGTACCATAGGGCAGTGCACCACCTGACGAAAGAATGCTATCATCTCAAGGATAAAATCTAAGCCTTGATTGATGTGGGAGTCATTATCCCGAAGCCTTCTAAAGAGAAGAAAGTGGCTGCGAACGCTGTATCTATCAACTTCGGATCAGTACCATTGACGTGGTTTCAATTGAAGCCCGTCGTCAAAGTGGGAGTGAAAACAGTAAATGACGATTCTCACGGGCATCGTGAAAAGGGTCTTGTGCCACACACCACTTCAAATGGTGAAATTCTATGGGTCCATCCTGACCTGCTAGAAGATGATCAATGGGCGCCTTCTTCATCTAGAAAGAAGTCAAAGGGGGAGGGAAAATTATGCCATGCTACTTTAGCAATCTTGGAGGAGGATGATGAACGGATGGTGAAGTTCCAACTCTCTGAAGAGCAACCTGAAGTCCTCGCCACCAGGTTCGAGCATGAGTACAGGTACAAGTACCCTGAAGTTCCCAACCTGAATGCCAAGACATTGACGCAGCTACGGGGGCCAATAACTCCCTTTACGCGTGCTGAAAAGGCACAGTAGTAGGTACCAAGGAGGACGCGACTAAACTAAAGGAGAAGCAGCATCAGGAAGTTCAACTCCCGAAGCAGTCTCGATTCAATTGCCCGATTGGAAGAGACAAATCAGGAAGTTCGAACTCTCCATATCGCTTCAACATTATGGCCCAATTGGCTAATATCCCGGTGAGGATCAGTCTTTATGAGCTGATGCGGCTATCCAAAGAGACCCGAGAAGCCTTATAAGAGGCCTTGGCTGACTCAGAAGTATTCCTCACTCAGATCAAGCCAACTCTTGAAGAGCCGGAGACGTTAGCAGCCCAACAGTGCAACCTTACCACCAAGCACCTCCCCTGCATCACCTTTACCAAGGAGGACATACAGACGAGGAATTCCAAGCATGACATGCCACTTTATTTCACTGGTTTTCTAGCTCAAATGAAGTCAACCGGATTTAAGTTGATCCGGGTTCTGTTGTGAGTATCATGCCCTTGCGCCTCATGTATAGCCCCGGGATTCCTGCCAGTAAGCTGGTATCAATGGGCACCGTGATCTACAGATTTAATACTAGCGGGTCTCGGCCGCTTGGTAAAATCTGAGCGAAGTGCCGAATGGGCGATCTAAAGTCTGAAGTCACATGCTATGTGATTGACGCAGAGACTTCCTATAACTTAATTTTGGGTCGGGCTGGGATCCATAATAATGTTAAAGTTTCCTCTACTCTTCATCAGTGTCTAAAATATGTAGACATGAATAATGAAGTCAAGACAGTGGTCGCGGACAAGCAACCATCTAAAGGGATGGAGAATTACTTCACTGACTCCCTCCTTTATGGTGATAAGTCCGACACTAAATCATCGACCCAAGACACTAACAACGTCGCAGAAGCTAGTACCAAAGCCGAGCTTGATTACGATGGTGGTTTTGTTTTAAATGACATTATACCCATAGTAATCAATCTTGATGATGAAGAATTATTAGATAATGGTTGTAACTGGCAACTTGCCGATGACGTAATAAAAGATGATTTAGAGTACTCGTTGTCTCTCGATGTGATGACAGAATTGTACGATGACCCCGAGCTAGTCGTCCTGTATAACACAGAAGCAGTTCTGAGATTCTTTTGGGACAACACTTGTCATCTCAAGTAGAACAAGTAATGAAAAAGACTTGGTCTGCGGTAAAGGAAATGCAATTCCAACACCAAACCACTTTTTAGGGGAGGACGTCGATGACAACGAGCCTAGACTTCACTTATTCAGATTACAGCCCAGAAACACTAGACCTCATGAAGAAGTGGGGGTACGACTTTGCGCAAGGGGGAGGTCTTTGTTTCGGACAAGGTCTTTAAGTCTCACCCAGAGCTACGCATATCCCAGAAGGGAAGCCTGATAACTATTACGCATTCAGGAGAGGATTGAGGTATGTATCCTCCTCAGAAGATGAGTGCTCTTAGTTGATTGACAGCCGATCACCCGATGTAGAAGATAGATATTCATCTGACTCATCTGCTTAGGATTCTGACGTCAGCCTTGGTGAGGTCTTCAAGGGTCTGATGTCAAATATGGCTACAATCGACCCCACCACTATGGAGAAAGATGAGGAGATGCCAACATGGGAAGATTCATGGATTCATCACCTCAATATGTAGTATGGGGACCGGTTCGAGCAAAGAGAACCCTCCCACTAAAGACATAGTCATCCAAGTCAATATAGGCGACGAAGCTAATCTGAAGCCTATATTCATGAGTGGTAGTCTTCCTCCAGATGAAAAGGAGGAATTGATCACTCTTGTTAGTGAATAAATCGACGTGTTTGCGTAGAACTATGAAGATATACCAGGGCTTGATCCAAATGTGGTGACGCACCGCCTCAATATCAAACCGGATGCCAAACCTGTCAAGCAACAGTAAAGACGGTTTCATCTGTAGACTATGGAAGCAATTGTTGCAGAAGTAAAGAGACTCATTGAGTCAGGTTTCATTATAGAGATACAACATCTAGATTGGGTAGCAAATATTGTCTGAGTTTTGAAGAAAAATGAGACGATTAGGATCTGTATCGACTACAGAGATCTGAATGTTGCATGCCCTAAGGACGACTTTCCTCTCCCGATCGCCGATGTCATCATCCAACAATACGTGTAGATTCGAGAGAATATCCTTTATGGATGGCTTTTTGGGATATAATCAAATCAAGATGCACCTAGACGATGCGAAACACACGGCATTCAGAACTCCTCTCGGTATCTTCTACTACACAGTCATGTCGTTCGGTTTGAAGAACACATGCGCCATGTACCAGCGAGCGATGGCGAAGATTTTCTAAGAACATATCTAGAAAATGGTCGAGTGCTACGTTGATGATTTGGTCATGAAAAGTCGTGACAAAAATGATCACATCAAAGACCTGAGGATAGTGTTCAAGCTCATGCGAGCTCATTAGCTGAATATGAACCCTGCCATGTCTTTCCTTAGAATGCCCAGTGGCAAGTTCCTCAGATTTGTTATCACTAATAAGGGCATCCACTTTGACCCTGATAAAGTGAAGGCGATACAAAAACTACAACCCCCAAGAAATCTAAGAGAACTCAGAGGGTTACAGGGGCGATTGGCGTATATTCGGCGATTCATCTCGAACCTATCCGGGAAGTGCCACCCATTCTCCAAGCTGAACAAGAAGGGCGTGTCATTTATTTGGAACAACGCTTGTCAGAAGGTATTCGAGGATATCAAAGTGTATCTAGCAAAACCTCCTGTTCTTGTTGCACTGCAGTCAGGTAAATCATTCTTCATTTATACCAAAGCAACGGACTATTCATTAAGCACTTTACTTGGCAAACGATGACAGCAGTTACGAACATGCAGTGTATTACCTGAGTCGAACTCTAATGGGTGCTGAATCTCACTATCCAATGATCGAGAAGCAGTGCCTAGTGTTGGTGTTTGCGATTCAGAAGATGCGGCACTACTTGGTCAGACAGACGATTTATGTTATCTCCAATGTAAATCCAGTCTGAATATTCATGACGCAACCAGCCTCCATGAGTTGGCATTTGGCAAATGGGCCTTGCTCTTATCGCAATATGACTTGCACTTCAAACAACAGAAGTCGGTCAAATGACAAGCGATTTGTGATCTTTTGGCTGTAAATTCGACGACGGACGCATCCGACTTATATGATGACTTGCCAGATGAAACCCACGAAGTCAACACTACACTGAACCAAAAAATATGGTGATTGTACTTTGACGGAGCATCTCATGCAACTAATGTGGCGAGCACCCCTGGATGTTCTAAGATTTCTGCCGGAGTCGGAGTTGTCTAAGTTTCCTCAGGAAAACATGTGATACCGCGGGCTTATTCGCTAACTGAACCGTGTTCCAATAATGTGGCCGAATACAACACATTGCTTACTAGACTCAGTTTCGCCAAAGAGTTGAGGGTCGAATATCTCAAGGCCTATGGCAATTCACGACTCCTAGTCAGGCAAATTCGTGGGTACTATGAAGTCAGAAATCTAGATCTGATTCCATATCACCAGGCAGCTGTTGAGATGGCGGACTCCTTTGAAGAATTTTTCATCAAGTACATCCCACGCCTCCCGAATGCATATGCGGATGCATTAGCCACATTGGCGGTATCATTAGCACAACCTCCTGAGACTGAACAATTAGTCACGGTCAGAACTCATTAACGATTCATGCCGATATATGATGAGGTAGAGGAAGACAAGGGGGTGGTTACCAAAGAGGTATACGCAACCCAAACCAAATTCGAACAAAGAGGACGGAAGAGGTCTTTCGGGAAGGGAAGACCTCTTCCTGATAATGATACCGCCAATGTCATTTTGTCAGAGGACGCGAAGGGAAGAGAATCGATCCGGCGAAGAGCCCCAAGGTTATTCTATGATGCAGAGACCCAGATGCTATATCGTCGCAGGTACGACGGCCTGCTACTCGGATGCTTTTCAAACAAAGAGGCGGAAGAGGTCTTTCGGGAAGCACATGGAGGCGAATGTGGCACACACCAGCCTGGTCCCAAACTGTATGATCGTGTTAAAAGAATGGGATACTTCTGGCCAATGAAGATTAATGATGCGATCGGGCATGCTCAAAAGTGCCACGCGTGTCAAATTCATGCGAACTGTATGCATAAGCCTCCAGAGCAATTGCATCCTTCGGCTACATCCTGGCCGTTTGAAACATGGGGAATGGACATTATGGGTTTTTATTTTCCCCCATCGGTTAAATGTGATCGGTTCTTTCTCACAATTACCGACTACTTCTCCAAGTGGGCTGAAGCAATCCCGCTTAAAGAAGTGAAGACGAGTAATGTCATCAAGTTTATCAAGCACCATGTCATCTATCGACATAGTGTGCCGAGATAGATCGTACACGACAATGGTCCTCAATTCATCAGCAATGCCTTCATCAGGTTTTGCGAGAAGTTTAAGATCTAAGACGTCTTGTCGACGACCTATAATCCCCCTATAAACGGGTTGGCAGATGGCGTTCAACAAGACAATCATCAAGATATTATCAAAGCTCGTGAAAACTAACAAACGAGATGTAGACGATAAACTCGGAGAAGCACTATGGGCATATCGCACCACCATACGCACGCCGACCGGAGTGACCTCGTACTCTCTGGTCTATGGATGTGAAGTAGTTCTTCCGCTTGAAGTCTAAATCCTATCACTTCGCGTTGCCCTCGCAACGGAGATGACGATTGAAAAACAACATTAGAAACATCTCGAAGAGCTCGAGATGTTGGATGAAAAGCGTCTGGAAGCACAACAACGTATTGAGTTCTACCAAGCTAGAATGTCAAGAGCTTTCAACAAGAAAGTACGACAGATGAGCTATAAAGAAGGAGATCTGGTCCTCGCTGCTCGACGACCAATAATCCTCAACTCTAAGAAGAAAGGTAAATTCGAACCCAAGTGGGAAGGACCGATTATAATAGAGACAGTCTATTTGAATGCTGCTTATCACTTGATTATGCAAAATGGCGACATGCAATTAATGCTAATAAATGGAAAGTTCCTGTAAAAGTACTATCCTTAGTATATTCGAAAAAACCCATTTTAACGGGAAGTTTCTCACGAGATATTTCACCCATTTTCCTCAAGGATAACCCTGAATTTATCCTCCACCACAAATTTTCTCACCGATGAAACTCATTGACGGTGCGTCTACAGAAAACATTCTGGTTTAATCTACCAAAATCCCCTCTTGATTCCTTCTATGAACAAGAGGTCCACTTAAAATTTCCTTCATCCTGGGAACATGATATAAATCCTTCCTCTCTATTATCAAAGATAGGAGACAAGATCCTCATTCCTCTCCACGAGCAAGAGATAGGATACAAAACGTTCCTCTCTTATTTCACCAACATTGGAGACAGGATATAAAATCCTTCCTCTCCATCATTAGAGATAGGAGATAAGATCCTCCTTCCTCTCCACGAGTAAGAGATATGATACAAAACCTTTCTCTCTTGTTTCGAGCCAGATCAGGTAATGAAATGTGAAAGTTATCTGAATCTTTTTGATTCTCGGAGTGGAGATCCCACTCTTAGTTTCACCTCTCAAGATTCTCGAAGTGGAGGTCCCACTTTTAGTTTCTTTCACTGGAGACAGGATAAAAATCCTTTCTTTCTAGCACCCAGAGATAGGAGATGAGATCCTCCTTCCTCTCCATCAGTAAGAGATAGGTGTCTTTCACCGGAGACAGGACAAAAATCCTTTCTTTCTAGCACCCAGAGATAGGAGATGAGATCTTCCTTCCTCTCCATCAGCAAGAGATAGGATACAAAACATTCCTCTCTTGTTTCGAGTTCTTGAGCAGCCGGAGATAGAAAATAAAATTCTTCCTCTCCACTGGTAAGAGATAGGAGACAAGATCCTCCTCTTGTTTCGAATTTGTTTTTGACTCGGAGATAGGAGACAAGATCCTCCTTTCTCTTCACCAACAAGAGATAGGATACAAAACCTTCCTCTCTTGTTTCAAATTTGTGAGCATCTGGAGATAGAATATAAAATTCTTCCTCTCCACTGGCAAGAGATAGAAGACAAGATCCTCCTTCTATTATTTCGAATTCGTTCTTTACCCAGAGATAGGAGACAAGATCCTCCTTCTTCTCCACTAACAAGAGATAGGATACAAACCTTTTCTCTCTTGTTTCGAGTCTGTCAGCTTCTGAAGATAGGATAAAAATCCGTCCTCTCCATTGGTAAGAGATAGGATACAAAATCTTCCTCTCTTGTTTCGTGCCAGATTAGGTAACAATATGTGAAAGTTATCTGAATCTTTCCGATTCTTAGAGCGGAGATCTCACTCTTAGTTTCACCTCTCAAGATTCTCGAAGTGGAGATTCCACTTTTAGTTTCTTTCACTAGAGACAGGATAAAAATCCTTCCTTTCTAGCACAAAGAGATAGAAGACAAGATCCTCCTTCCTCTCCATTAGCAAGAGATAGGATACAAAACTTTCCTCTCTTGTTTCGAGTTCGTGAGCATCTAGAGAAAGAATATAAAATTCTTCCTCTCCACTGGCAAGAGATAGGAGACAAGATCCTTTTTCTCTTATTTCAAATTTTTTTTGACCTGGAGATAGGAGAAAAGATCCTCCTTCCTCTCCACCAGGAAGAGATAGGATACAAAACCTTCCTCTCTTATTTCAAATTCGTGAGCATCTGGAAATAGAATATAAAATTCTTCCTCTTCACTGGCAAGAGATAGAAGACAAGATCCTCCATCTATTATTTCGAATTCATTCTTTACCCGGAGATAGGAGATAAGATCCTCCTTCCTCTCCACCAACTAGAGATAGGATGTAAAACATTCCTCTCTTATTTCGAGTTCATCAGCTATCCGAGATAGGATAAAAATCTGTCCTCTCCACTAGCAAGAGATAGGATACAAAACCTTCCTCTCTTGTCTTGAATTCACTCCTTACCCAGAGATAGGAAACAAGATCCTCCTTCCTCTCCACAAGCAAGTGATAGGAGACAAGATCCTCGTACCCTTGTTTCGAGCTCATGTTTATTCGGAGACAGGACAAAAATCCTTCTCTCCATCATCTGGAAACAAAATATAAAATTCTTCCTTTCCCACATTAATATTTCTTAATCCTTCAATCTAAGATTCATCTTGGAGAATTTGATCCCAAATCCTAAGTAGGGATAAGATGATGCCTCACACTTATCACCGGGTTAGTCTCTTTCCGTGAAAAAGACAAAGTATATGTATTCAATATTGTAGTATGAAGGCTAAAATAGTCTCATTCTTTTAGCACAACATTACGTACAGAACAGATTTAAACAATCCGCATGCTAGCTTGATTCAAATAGAAATTGGTAAAGACATGTCAAATCCACTGAGGTCTGGGGGTTGGCCAATAATGCCAAAAGTCGATGTCTAACATGCATCACCTGTTAGTCTCTTTCCCGTAAAAGAGTACGAAGCCTATGTATTCAATATCATAGCACCAAGTCTAAGAGAGCTTTATTCTTTTAGCACAACGTCACATGCAGAACGGGTTTTGATAATTCGCATGCTAGCCCGATTCAAACGGTAATAGGTAAAGGCTCATCAAATCTGTTGATGGCTAAAGGTTTGCTAAAAATCTTATGAGTATTATGATTAATTATTTTGAACAAAATAAAAGAATCATAATAAACCATAAAAAGAGGGATACATATTCAATTAATAAAAAGACAAAGACTGAAGTTGCAGTTACTTAGACATCAAACTTATGACAGCAGATTTGTTGTTTTAGTTCGGACAATTCATCAATAAAAGCTTGTTGAAGTTCCTCCTGTAACTCAGCCCTGAAAGACTCATTGCTAGTGTTCAATGTCTTCGCAGTTCCCTCAATCTCGGCCAGCTTCTACTTCAAAAGTTCAAACTTCTCGGACACGATAGCAAGGGTTTCTTCTTTGTTGACCCTTGTTAGCTCCAAGACACTCAGGTTCTCTTCCTTTGCTCGAGCTCCTGCTTGAGGTGTGCTATCTTAGCCTCGCTCGCTGTGACACGGGACTGAAGATGGCCCAGAGATGACGAAGTTTTAGCAATAGTGATCTCAAAATGATGCGCTTGGTCTCGCTGCATTTGGACCTCAAGTCCAGCAAAAACACGAGTATCATGCCAAGCCTCCAAGCGAGACTCTATTTACGTGGCTGTATATGAAGAAATACTCACTACCTGCATCTCTTGTAATCTTTGAAGTTTGTACTCTGGACGATTGAGGTCATTGGCAATAGCCCGGGCTAACTCCGGGTAACCCGTATCCCGTATCTAAGCTGTCCTAGGGACAAGAAGCGGCCTGAACTAGTGGAAGGAAAGCCCACTGTTGAGAAGCGTGTCTATCATCATGTTTACGAAGGAGAGGAGCGAGCGGACCTCTAAGCCGATAATAAGCCGAGATGGATCATTGTCCGACATCAGTGCCCTCACTAGGTCATGAAGCTTTGTTGGAGGCCCTACAAGGAAAAAGAGGAGAGTTAAATAGTTTCGAATCTTAAGTCAAAGATTGATATAGGTCCTCTCAGCTGAATAATCCGTACCTGCTTCCATCGGTACATTTCCTTGATTTGATGGAGCTATCAAAGGAGTAGCCATTGGTGGTGCACCAACTGCACGGTCGGTCCCCCGGTGTGCACGTCTGGCATGACATCAGCTGCAATAGCTAATTCTGGAGGACCAACAGAGTGAGGAGTTCCTACCACTGACAAAGAGATCTCTCAATTTCATTAAATTATAGTTGTACTAGTCAAGGCTGGCTAGTCCTATGATTAATGAAAAAGGGAACCCATACCTTTAGAGGAACTAGCCTCGGTATTCTCGGGAATTGCTGACTCAGGCTGGATGACACCAGGAAGGCAATCATTCTGGGGCGAGCCATGTATCAGGTCATCCATGGGTGTATGCATGGGCAAACTATCTTCATTGAAGTCCTCTGTCGAAAAATCTAACATAAGAAGACATAAGTGGAAGAAACAAAATCTGGAACCTGCAACCGGCTGAAATGACTTACCTCCTACAGGGGAGTTGGTCACTCTAAGCCCCACGTCCATATTTGCTTCTTGCAATTTTTCTAAAAGAGCAAGAAGCATAGAGGCAATTTGGGGAGGCATGGATTCTGAATCATTCAATTCCCATATTCGTCATCTAAATGAGATATTACCAATATTAGATGTACCTTGGTTAGCCAAATTAGGTCCTATGTTGGTAGTCTCAGTCTCTCCCGTCATAGCTCTGTACACCTGTTGAGTGAAACTGGGCTCGGTGAAATCGGGAAGGGGGAAATTAAAGTTTGTGTCACCACCCCCACATTCTCCTGCACAGAAGTGAAAGCCGTGAGCCCCGAGAGCAAAGAATTAAATGATCAAAAGGACTACATGATGGTTAAGCATTACCTCTATCGCTGACAGGGTCTTCACCAGTCAAGTCCACATCGAAAGCCCGAGGACCAGAATGGAACTTATGGGCTAACATCTTTCGCTTGATAGTCTGAGCCCTGGCTCGAGACTTTCCTTTGTAACTAGGGCGAACCTCCTCGGCTGACACTCCTCAGAAATCGAGTTGCTGTCAGACCCAATAATCAACAAGGAAGGAAAGAGAAAGTGAAAAGGGGAAAGAGAGTACCAAAGTCCTCATGAACTGTAGCCTCTCCATGATCATCTCTTGAGGTCCCATCGGTAGCACTGAAGATTTCCTCTTCATCTTCGTCTGGCTGACGAGTCTTGCAGTGCTTCCATTTTACTCGAGCAACCCTCTGAATCGTTTGAGTGTCAGCCCGAGAGATCTCTTCGGCCACCAATTTGTCGAGGGGCTTCACAGGAATAGGCTTGCTGTCTACCAAGAGCTAACTACAGTGTAGGAATGTTGACTCTAGCTGGCGGTCAGCGCTCGGGAGGCTAAACCTAGCACTAGTACACCCCGTCATGCTCCATAGCCACGCTCGGACGTCGTCCTTCAATCTGCTGCGAGTCTAAAGCTGCCGATTCGGATTTCCCACATGAAGTTGGTCATAACCAAACTGACGGGCGAAGCAACAAGGGAGATATGGCTCAATGAAGCTCTCGTCTCTCACCCGAAAGGTGAGATAGCCCGGCCTAATGTTCGTCAGCCAATTGAAGTAGCCGACATTAAGTAAAATCTAATTTTCTCTTAGTCTCTCTTTGTCAATCAAAGACTCACTGTACTGGCTAGAGAATTAGGGAAAGTATCTAGAGAAGACCCAACCCTTGTGTATCTGCAGCTCCTTTCTTATTTCCACAAATCCACGCCCCTTCCATTTGCAATCCTCCAGCAACTGAAGTAAGGGGATGGATGATCGGCAAGCCTCGGTGCTGACATCAGATCAGGGCGGTGAAGCACGAATCATGCCATTAAATAGGTGTATGAGAATTCCACCCTAGCATGAGGAATCTCAGTCGAAGGTTCGCCTTTCTCCTGAGTAAAGACGCTAACTATCTGACAGAGCCCACAATGAATATTGACCATCATGACTGGAATAAGTGAAAGTTCCTTCTTATGAGTGAGCTGAACGGCAGGGTAAAGCACCTCCAATGACAGGGCATCACCAGACTGATACGATACCATGCACTTCTTCAACCAGATTGTGAGATAGCTAGCTAAAAGAGTCATCGGCCGGATCGGCTTCACTTCATGCCACATGAAAGTTGTAAACTTAGTCCATGCAAGAAAACCATCCTCTCGGAGCTGCTAAGGATGTAGGAGCTAGCGCCGGACTTCTTGATCAACTCATTTACCTCTGAAGGCATGAGAGGCGACGACTCACAAATCTCCTTACCAGAAGGGCTCTCCAGGTGCCTGAATAAATAATTCACAAATTGCTTTAGGCTCACTTGCAACTTATTCTTCGCCAGTGGCTCAGTCTGTGCCAAAGCGATGTGATAATGGTAGGTGAGGTCCCATAAACTGTCACAGCGGCGAGGCATGTGATCCCTCGGCCTACCTAATTCCCGGTTCAAAGAGAAATAGTCGCGATATATCATCTTCCCCATGGGTAAACCGGAGATCTGATGCATCCCATGGAGGGCTAGCCCCAGCTCACCATGCCTTGTCAAGAATGTGTTTGAATCAGGATCGTAGAACTCAGATAAAACAAAGAAGTGGTTGGCGCTGATCGGAAGCCTATACATACTGGCGCAGATTGTGGCGTATAAGCCACAAGAACGAAGCACCTCGCCCCATCGGCTAATGATGTAACTCGTCAGACGAGTCCACTAGAGCCTACCTTCAGAATGAACCCAGCCATAAAATCTATGATGGGACACCGACATCTCTCGCCCCAGCTTCACGAGACAATTCTTCAAAGTCTAGGTAGTAGTGAAAAACTCATCACGGGGTGGTGAGTCTATCCCCAATACGCCGGGACGTAATCTGACAACACGGTTCCTGCTCGAGCCTGGGACCACTTGGTGGGTAATGAAGCCGCAGTGAATGTGGTCGCGCTCCTCCGTCAGGCACCATGACATCTCCCGTGCCATGGCCTGGTGCCTTAGCTCGGTCAAGCAGCGATGGCGGGGTATCCATGGGAGGTATAAGGACCCTCCATCATCCTTGTGTAGCCACTGCTTGCTCTCAATGAAGACTGCATCTGGGTCCTCGACAGGATCGCCAAGCAAGTAGTCCGTCTTTCTCTAAGGCTGAGTAGAGCTGGTGTCCCTCACAAGTGGTGCATCGGTCATCAGTAATCTCAGTACGCGAGGACTCCCCTCAAGGATCACCTGGGTGACCTCCGCTGACGTACCCGGTGCAAACTGAGGTGAAATCAAAATAGCAGGGTCATCATATGTGGAATAATGCTCACCGCAGCGTCCGTCAACCGTGTGAGAAGAAAACACTCTAGAGGGATACTCGACTGAAATGATGAATCAGAATGGGTTAAACTCAACTATAAAATATATTTGAAGGTGAATATGGGGCGTCGAACTCATCTCGCAAATCCGCGAGATAGAGCCACGACCTTATAATGGGAGAACCGATTTTGGATACATTACGAGCTCGTAGGACAATATACCCCATCATGTAAATGAAGTAACGGGATATCATATCCTACTGACCGCAATACAGTGTAGAATCGTCCTCGTTGTTGGCCGAAAGATAGGCGATGACCAAGCAAAGCATATCTTTTTAAGCGCCGATCCTCACCAAGGAGAATCAAGGCTCTTCCCAATCGCCTCACCAAGGAGAATGAAGTGGGGATGCAGTATGCGTATGCAAGCCGTGAGTGTTCAAAAAGGTAAAAAAAGCTTACTGGCGAATGATGGGGGTACACCCTCATGCGAAGGGGTAGATGGCTGGCTCCTCAGAGCGCGTGATCTTCCTGACGATATCACAAGCTGCTAAAAAAATGAAATAAAGTCAGATACGACATCAAAAGATCTAAGAAAATCGTCAAAAATGTCAAAAAAACCCGATGAAGGTCAGAATGTGGCAACTTGGCCACGACTGAGGCATCTGGTGCCTTGGTCACGACCGAGGCACCAATAGGTGCCTCAGCCATGGTCGAGGCGCCCAGTGCCTCGACTAGGCCGAGGCGCTCGGCCATGGCCGAGCCGCCTGGCCATGGCTCGGCTGTGACCGAGCCCTCCCCCGTGCGTGCGTTCAAGAAAAAAAAAGAAAAGAAAAAAAGAGAAGAAAAAAAGAAGAAAGAAAGAAAAAGAAAGAAAAAGAAAAAAAAAGAAAAATAGGAAAGAAAGAAAAGAAAGAACAATTTTTCTCTCAAACCCTAGTTTTTTCTTTTTGATCAAAACCCTAATTTTGATAAAAACCCTAATTTTTTGTATCAAAACCCTAGCCTTGTACATCTATCCATAGATTGAGAGGGGGTTTACCTGATAAAAAAGTGTAGAGGATCTCGCCGCAGATGTATGTCAAAGTTTGAAGTAGACGAGATGACACAAAGCAGGGAAAACAAAAGAGAAAAAAGAGAAAGGGGGGCGGCCTAGGAGAGAGAAAATGAGAGGAGAGGGGCTTTTTATAACAACCCCAGGTGGACCCAACCAGTTCCAATTAGGACTCTAATCAGACCATAATTAGAAATTCAAGTCAGGGCCCAATCAGGATACCAAAACAGCGCCAAATCAACCCGTTAATTGAATCCTCCTCTCCCTCACATATCTGAGGGATCCTGGACATTTATTCAGTAAGAATATTACCTCATGAAGGTCACTTCACGTCCGCCTAAATTATTTCAAGTCCCAGAAATACTTCAACAAGGTATATGAGTATAAACTATTTCCTGTTTTGTCGAGAAGTTCCTAGAGATTACTTTCATAAAATATTCTTAAGGATAACTCGATCACCTCCGAGGATCGCTGGGAGTATACAAGCACGGATTGGTTCTCCCAGCCCTGAAAGTTTGAACGAAGCGTAAATTGTGATGATGCTATTCAACGCGTCATGGCCAGAGAATTCGCTAATCAACGGTTGGATTCTGAACAAACTTTGACGCTGGTCAGCGCGTCGCAACGAAGAATTCCCCGATTAACAGAGGAGTCTCAGAAAAAGTTTGATGGTCAGTTGAATGACAACTCCCCGATACGAGTCAAAAATGAAAGAACTCAATCACCAGCTTCAGTTCAAGATTTCGACAACGGTCAGACAAAAAATGCAGTACCGTGATACTTTCAGCTATCTTACAAACCACTAGAGAATCTAGAAGGATTGGAGGGATCAAATTCTAAAACTTATCTCAGGTCCCATTACACCGACTGAAGGTTGGGGCCTATCATATTCAAAGTATTTTAGGCACGTCTAAAAAAAGATCGAGACTGAAACATTTCGGAGGGAGTATCTGTAGGTGTTAAAAATTGCCTATAGGTGCCCAAATGTGACTCGTGACGATGGATTGGCGATCAACGACCCATCCGATGATGCGACCAAGAACCACTGATGACATAATCGAGCCGCAAAATGCACAAAGCGAGTCGACAAACACATGAAGTGAATCGGCGAGGTGTGTAAGTCAGTGAAGCGACAAAATCGTGGAATAAATCCAATGGCGAAGCTTCAAATCAATGAGTTTTGACAAGATGGAATCAACCAGACTTAAACGTCGACTAGACGAAATCAACCGGACTCGAATGTCAATGGGACTAAGTCAATAGAACTCTGGAAATGATGAGATAGTCAACTGGGCTCAGGAATCAAGGAGACCGGATAAACCAGACTTAAAAATATTGCCGAAACAGGGTTACGAGAGCTCGGGAGCTGAGGTGGCTCAGCCAAGGCCAAGGTGGCTCGGCCTTAGCCAAGACACCTCGGCCAAGGCCAAAGTGACTCGGCCTTGGCCGAGGCACCTCAGCCAAGGGTCTGCCTCGGCCAAGGCAGAGCTGGCTCGGCCAAGGCTAAGCCACTATCTCCCAACCAACCCCCAACCCCTATAAATAGGAAGGGGGGCCTCATTTGCTCTAGGCTGAGAATTTTGCACCGGTTGGAATTGTTTTGTTTGAGGCTAGATTTCTGAGAGCTTTTTGCACAGGTCTGAGCTTTTGCAAAGGAGAAAATTCAGATCTACATCTCATGCGAGTGAAGAACTCATCCCGACTCAGATCCGCACAGCAAGGAGAAGATTTGGAGGAGATTCAGACCAGATCTACATCAATTCAGGTTAGATCTATAGGTTTACCCTCTAGATTAAGCTTCGTCTTAATCTCAGGGTTCGTGCATGACTTCACTTGGTCAATTTTACCCACTTCGCCTATCATCTCCTTCGTGAGTTGATCCCCGTCGGCTGTTATTTCCTTCACAAAATAATCACCGCAGATCTGTAGATCTAGCATCTGGATATGACCACGCTATGGTCCACGGACGGATGAAGAGTCCCCGGCACAGGCCAAGATCCCACACATGGGAGGATCCGATAAACGGATCCCGCGTTTGTTCAAAAAAAGGAGATAAAGTTGTAATCTTTGTTGATTTTTCATTGTAAGCCTTATAGAAATGTGATCTTTTATTTGAATTTTGTTGTATGCGACTGAAGCTGTAACAAGTTCAATCAATGGAAATCAGAACAACTTTCCCCACGAACATTAGGTAAATGTTTTGTTTCAGAACTTAGCCTTTTTTAACTCTACTAAAACTTCCATTAAATAAAACTTGAGTTTTTATGTGATTTATAGCGAAGAATGCAAGCTTCAAAATGGGCAGTTTCTAGACCTGGAGCTTTATCTTCAAAAAAGAGAGAAAACAACTTCCTAATCTCTTGTTAAATGAAGGAGGAGACACTAAATTTTGTGGTGACGATCAAGTAGGTAGTTTTTATAGTTTAATCGGTTTAAGGATGTCTTTTGTGCTTGTTGAACTTGCCGCTTAAAGGGTTTATCTCGAAAAGAAGAGTCAAATGTGCATGCTGTGTTGTTATTGGCTAGAAGAAATGTAACGTAATTTTAAATCTAAACAACCTATAAGTACTTGCACTTCTTCCACATGAAATTATAGATGACAAGGTTCCTGAGATATACACCAAGCTAACTTATTACCCGTCGATAATTTTTTTGCAGTTTTATGTTAAGCAAGTTATTGGTCTTGAAGGTGATGATCGAAAATAGGAAGATGCTGCTAGAGTTTTGGAAATAGCAATCAAGCACTTTGGGAAGGTTGACATTCTTGTCAATGGCGTATCAAACAATTTTCTCATATCTCTAGAGAATTTGTCACCTAATGGATTTCGAACAGGTCCAACATACTTTTTTGTGGTTTTAAAGTTCCTTGATTGCTTAGGTAACTTCTATTTGACTGTTTTGAGCTAGTAACTTTGTCTTCTGATCATTCAATGTTAGAGAAAATGACAGATGCCTAAATTTATTGCTCTAATATTTTGATGAATGTATTATTTGAATATGATTGGATTTGATATTAGAATGTAATTAGATTGTGTTGGATATGAATGTGATTTGGTGTTGTGCAATATTGTGCACATATACAGCTGATATTATATGCCATACAAAGGGATTTATGATAATAAACTGTAGCATCCTAGCAACCTAGATGAAATTTCCATCTAGGTTGCTCCTAGACGAAATTTTTTTTCCGTCTAGGAGCAACCTAGACGGACTTCAAACATCCGTCTAGGTTGCTTTCCGTCTAGTTAGACAAAACTAGATGGAATTCTGTCTAGGTTGAGTTAGCCTAGACAGAATTATCCTAGACGGATCAAACTAGATAGAATTCCATCTCGTTTGGTCTAACTAGACGGATTTCTGGGCAACCTAGACGGGTTTTTCCGCCTAGGTTGCCTCTTTTTCTACTAGTCTAAAAATAAATAAAAATATATACCTTTTATTAGTCAATTGGATGTAATAGTAATTGTTATAGCAACAATTAACCTAAGTACTAATCCTCTCGCTGGAGTTGACACGTTTTCTATATTGACACTAATCATCAGATCAGTTTGCCCTAGCCAGGCCAACTCAGATAGCATAGGGACGCATCCTTTCCCGAGTAGGGCTGAGCTGGGACAAGCTCTCACCCGGCTTCTTCATTTGAGCTGACCTTGCTCATTTGCTCGAAAGCCGGGTCGACAACTTGCGAGGCTGATAGAAAAGACGGTACTTGTCGACCCGCCTATAGAGCTGAATCGAGAGGCGGTTTATCCTCAAACTCCTCACCAACAACTGGCCATCATCATCATTTCTCATGCCACAAGTCTCCATGACTCATCTCCCTTTATCAACATCACGCCTCTTCAGTCACCATCACGTCAAGCTTAGTGATGACGTATCTCATCTACAGCAGACACCTATAAACTATCTACTGATTCGGCTGCCTAAATGAACTCGGTCAAAGTTACGCATCTACCCCTCTTAGCTTGGTGTATATATATAGGCTGATCGCTTACTGATGGAGGGGAGGAGAGAGCCCCCTCGGGGCCATAGGTAAGCCATCTTTGGCTAAATAGTGCAATCTCTACACAATTAGAACTCGCTCAGTTAATTGATTCCCTATTCAAGCTCTGTACTGACTTGATCATCGGAGGAACCACCGAAAAACCTAAATTCAGTTCTCTAATGAGTTGTAGTTTTACAGAACTTTCATCCTATCAGGGGATCAGCTGTCAAAGGAGATGAAAGGACCCCCTCTATCTTATAAATAGGCTCTAAGCCCAAACTCTTCAAGATTATTCTCAAATCACATTGTTGAGTCCCAAGATATCAACACTGGCACCCACTGTGGGGCCATCTTCATCACTTTATGAAGAAATGGGCGATCCCCTATATTCAAAATAAGTTGCCATCATCATTCAAGTCCAGGGCAGCCAAGAGATTTTGCCGTAAAAGCTATAATGTTAGGTTTGTCATAAAGTGTAAACATTCTAGAGAATATCTCTCCAAGGTAGTCAAATCAATATTTATAAATAAGAGGTATTTTTATGTTGTGTACTAATCCGTATGCAGTTTTTACCACTAGATCTTCATCAACTCGATTCAACTCCGACTCGAAAGATCTTGATACCTTTTTAGGATAAAACCAAGGCGCGTCAACAACTCGGTCGATTCTGACTTGAAAAATCTTGGTACCTTTTTAGGATAAAACCAAGGCAAGTCGACTGAAGGACCTTGGTACCTTTTCAAGATAAAACCAAGGCATGTCATCAACTCAGTCGACTCTGACTCAAAAGACCTTGGTACCTTTTTCAGGATAAAACTAAGGCACGTCATCAAATCGGTCGACTCAGATAGAAAAGATCTTGGCATCATTTTCATAAGTCCAAGGCATGTACCTCAAGACCTTGGTGTCATCGTGAGTAAACCCAAGGCACGAGCTCGAGTCATCCCGCTCACAATGCACAGAGCCGAGTCACCTCGACTTGAGCATATCTAGAAGCAAACTTGTACTCAAACAAAGCAAATTGTAAACTCTTAAAAATAAAGGAATGCAATCTCAAAGGTACACAGTTCAAATTGGTAGAAATAATTCTTCTCATTCATACATGTGAAATTATTTACAGTACAAAAGAGTGCTGAGAACAAAAAAGCAAAGATACATTAGAGCCCCAAAGGGGTCAGACTCAGAAGACGTGCAGGACTAAGAGATGCAGGTGGAGTGACACTAGAGCTAGGAACAAGAGTCGGACTCAGAGGAGCAGCAATAGAAGTTGGCAGAGGAGTCGACTGAACCTCTATCTCAACGTCATCGTCTTCTCTCCCTCCAGGCTGACTCACTCAGCTATCATGAGCTGAGCCCTCGCCTACTTCCTCAGCCGACTCTTCATCATCCTCACCACCACTCCCACTATCGAGCATGAACCCTCCCTCCTTACTTCTTTATCTCTTGTAGTGCATTGGGATAGTTGGCCACCCATGGAGGATAATGGAAGTGGTCGGTATCATTTTTGAGGTTGGCTAGAAGCTATGCCTAGAGATAATCGTAGCCTACCTTTCTAATAGTGCTATTGCGGTAGCCCTCAACAACCTCGAATCATTGGGCCTCAGATTCTAGATGGGTGAGGTGGCCTTGCAAGGCCTGGACTTTAGCAAGCTATCACTTAGCCTCCAGTGTAGAACGAGTGCTCTCTTGCCTGAGCTTTTTGTGAGCAACCTACTCTTCCTTCAGCTAGATCGGTAGGCTCTGGGCATCCAGACAATCTGCTCAAGCTCGCCCGTAGGTGTCGTTCAGCTCTCGCTTCTTGACCTCGACCTCCTCGGATAGATATCTTACTTTATCATCTTGTTCACAGAGATCATGATCGAAATGGCCAAGGTCCTCTTTGAGCCTGCTGATTTTGGCTGATGTCTTACTGTTCAAAGTATCCTCTCCCACATTTCCACCTCCCGATACCACTTGTCCTTGCTCCTCTTCTAGATCACCAGCTCATCCTCCCTCATCGACAATGTCAGGAGAGTCCTTTCATGAGCTACTCTCTGGGCCTCCAACTCCTCTTGGAGCCTAAGGTAGGAGGATCGGCCTCACTCAAACCTGCCAAACAGCCCCTATTCCACAAGAGCTCCTCGGATCATGTAGCTTTTTAGGCACTGGTAGAGGCCAATGTCTGGAATCTCACCAAGGATCTTATCATCACGAGGTAGATAGAACTACTCAATAGTGTTTTGGGTCTTTTTAGTATTGCAATTACCTCAGATTACAATAAAAAGAATATGGTGAAACAAAGAGAAAATTTATATTTGCTCGACTTCTTTTCTGTGTGCCGGCGAAACGTCGATCTTTTACCAACGAAGACAATGAGTCTTTTGTTGTTGATGAGAACTTAGTTTCTTGGAAGATAACTCAATCTATTCTTGGAGCTTTGCTCAATAAAATTGCAAGTTCGATAGTGGTGATCTTTTTTTGCATGTGAGTTGATCTCTCTATGATCAGACTGGCTGTCTACAAATGAATGATCTTCTTTCCTTTTATAGGCTAAAAGAGAGTCAATTGTCTTTAATTGTGGATTAAGTGGCCATTAAAATAGGAGATAATGGGGGATGGTTATTCTCCTAAAAAAAGCTATCAAACAGTTATTTGGTGAGATTTGCTAACTTGGTGAAGTTCGTTGAAGACGTGGGCGAGGGTCACTGAGGACATGAGCGAGGCTCGCTGAGGCTGTGGGTGAGTCTTCTTTAGAAGTGGATGGCTTGGTCCACTTCAATTGCCACAAGTGAAGTTCATTGGTTGGCGAGCTTCGTCTAAGAGTTCGAATATGACATAGAATCTGACTCATGATTTGGCCGACTAATGACGCCTTTTGACTTGGTTTGGGGTGTGAATTAGGAGTCAACCTTCGCTTGACTTGGTCAGGTTGAATTGAGTTAGGCTACATGTTGAGGTTCGCATGTCTTGTTAGGCTCCCTCGCTACTGCTTTTTGTGGGCTCGGCTTTCAGCCCATTAAAAGTGTTTAGGCCATGAGTGTTCACTTCTTGGATCCAAGCTAAATATTAGCCTCAGTAGAAATACATTTTAACCATCTACAAGACCCCCTCAAAATTATCAAGATCCTGTATTTTGACTTGTAGCTAGGATTGAAATACTTTGGGTCATAGCTAGAGGTGTACTGTTGAACATAGCTTGAGTCGTCTTGCTTGGGTTGAAAACTATCTTCATTTGTCTACTTGGTTTCTAGAGGTGTACTGTTGAATGTAGCTTTCTTTATTGTAGACTCGTATCGATGGCTCAATGATGCTTGTACTCATTCAACTCTGTGTTTGGAACAAAGTTCACCTTCTTCATTGTTGATGCAAAGTTGAGGAATCAATGAAGATCAACTAATTCTGAGTATCAGTGAAGTTCTCTTAACTTTGGATTGTATGGGCAAAGCTCATCGATTAGCGACATTCACTAACTAGCGAGACTCAATTCATTTTGAGCTGTGGTGCTGAAGCTCGTCGATTAGCGACGTTCACTAGCTGGTGATGTTTGTTGAGATTTACCTCTAGATTTATGCCATGATCTGTGGCTGAGATCTATTTATTAGAAATTCATGAGATCTTCCATAGATCTGATCGGGTTTTAGGCTAAGATTTAGCCTCTTTGTCCGGTCCAATCAAATCTCAAAAGATGTGATTTTTCTCAGAAGTTAGGATTTGAAAAAGGCTATTAATAGCAGCCTTCCCCTTCCATTTTCACCACCTTCATCTCTATCTTATTCTCCATGTCTAAGTCTCCATCATCTAGATTGGAGATGCTCCTCGATAGAGGAGCTGAAATAAAATAGCTCTAACAAGAGCTTGCCCAAGTAAAGGCAATCAAACAGATGAACTCTGTATACTTCATCGACTGGTAGATCTGCTATTAGCTGAGAAGTTGTTGCTCGAGCAGATTATCGAGAATCAGTAGATAGCTTGGGGTGAGTTGAATCACGATAGAGATGTGTGTAGCTTTGAGTGCTGCGCTTTGCGTAAGACCATTCGACGACTGAGATGACAATTGAAGAAGGATCCTTGGAGCTCCACAAGCTAGGACTCTGACAGTAATTACGTTTCACAAATATGAATCTAGATCGTTATTAAATGTCGTGTGTTTTTTCGACTTTGACATTAAATTTTGGTTGCAAGAAGTGCTTCTTCCGCTAGACATGCTTCAATTTGCATCAATAGGGGCACTTTTTGTTTAACAGCTTCTTCTTATCCCCTGGCATAGAGCCTATGGAGGAGTAAGTAGAGGCCATTTTTCTGCAGTGGGAAAATTCTTGTTTTCCCAGTCTTGTGAGATTGGAGGATCAAGGGTTGTAGCTTGGTGCTGCTCGTGTATGATCTCTAGCTTTCGCAATACCCAAATCTTAGAAATATAGGGTAATAGCAAATAGCAATAAATACCTATCATCCTTGTAATTGGATAGTCTGTATATCACCTTTATGTAGTAGAGTCTTCGATTAATAAAAATGAACTTTCTATCTTTTGAAATTTTCCATTTTTGTGTGTTTCATATGTACGTACTTTATTTCTGTAGTGAAGTTGAACTTTACATGACTTGAACTCTGCATAGAGTTGTTGTGTTGGAAGTAGGGGTGCATTTGGTTCGGATATGGTTCGGATATGACACTTACCATATCCATACCTATATTCTAAAAATGGATACTGATACAGATACGGATACGGATATTCATTGGTAAGAAAAAAATGACCATATCCACACTAAATGGAAACGGATATAGTTCGGATATTTGATAAGCGGATACAGATACAATACAGATATTAATCAGATATTTAGGAAACGGAGATGAATCAGATATGATAAAAAAGTATATGATTATAATATTTCACACACTAAATATAACTAAAAAACATTCATCTATTAAACATAATCAAGATAAGTTTATTCAAGCATATAGAAACTGTCACCTCATAGACATAAATACTAGTCCTTTTGTAATTCTCAAGCCTAATCTAAACAACAAGAAAGTGCAGAAATCATATCCAGATATCCGAACCATATCCACATTTTTTGAGCCAAAAACCATATCTGAAATCGTATTCGGATGAAAATCAAACACCAAAAAAGTGTAGAAACCGTATTTGGAAAAAGTATAGAAATCGTATCCAGATATCCGAACCGTATCCACAATTTCGACCTGAAAACCATATCGGAAACCATATCTGAATGAAAAATCAAAACTATAACTGTATCCGAAACCATATCAAGTCAGTTTCAATTTTTCCCTACCATATCCACTTTCTATACAGATATGTTTACGGTCAGTCTGGATATATCCAGACCGTTTTGCACCTCTAGTTGGAAGTGAAGCTCGAGCTTCGTTCTGTTGGCAAGTGTCGAATTGTAGTTTACCAATTGATGTCTTAAACAAATTGAGTCAGGATTTTCTCAATTTGGAGACACAATGAAATCTGCCAAGTTATTTCGGCAACGTTCACTATATAGGGTCTCAAATAAATTGGGTTAGTGTTTTCTCAATTTGGTGACTTAGTGAAATTCACTATGTCATTCTGGCAAAGTTCTCTTACTTGAGAAACAATAGTCTGGGCAAAGCTTAGCAATTTGGTCAGGCGAGGCCCAGCGAGTCGATTAGGTGAGGCTCGGCCTAAGAATTTTAAAATTTGTATCCTCAATTTGTGTGTTTAAAATCATGGTGAAGTCCATTCAGAACAAGATTCTTGGTGAAATTCAGGGTGAGATCTTTGGGGAAGTAAGGGGGAGAGATCTTTAGCGAAGTTAGGGGTGAAGAATCTTTAGCGAAGTTCGAGTTCAGTCTATAAATAGAACAGTTTTACCACCTTCTTCTCCACTTTGATTTTCAAAAATTCTCTAACTGCCTCAAAACCCTAAATTCTTCAGAACTCTTCAAGACTCATCCATCAATGGCTCCTTGTCATGCGATTTCCAGAGGAAGAGGCTCCACTAGAGGAGCTCATCAACCGAGAGTTGAGGATGCACCAATGCAGCTTGAAATGACCATGGGTAAGCTTCGAACCTACTCATGGCGTTCTTTGGATCAGCCTAATCTTAACCCATTCGGCTTCGAAAAGTGCCTTAGGGTATTTTAAAACTTGATTCACTACCAAAGGTGCAATCTTTATGATCACTTTTGGTCTTATTGACGAGCTTCCATCGTTGGCGATGAAGCTCTGTTGGTGGCCATTAATGGCGCTTGATGTGGTGAGCTTCACTTTTTCAGGTAGGGCTCATTACTGTTTAGCCCTTTTGGGCTTCGTTTGTGTGGAGATCGCTTATTCTACTTGAGTGACCTTTGCTTGGGCGAAATTCACCAAGTTGTTCTGGGTGACCTTCACTTGAGTGAGGTTCGCCTATTTGAATTGGGTGAGCTTCGCCATTTCGATCCACATGAGTGAAGTTCACTGTTTTTGCTGTGAACTTTAATTCATCTTGTCAACACTTAGTTGATAGAGATGATTCTCACTTATGAGTGAGGTTCGCCTGCGGTGAACTACGCCTCTAGGTGTGAAGCTTTATTGATTTCATTTGACCTTCTTCTTCTAACTTGTTCGTTGTTTTTTATTTGTACAGTTTCTTATTCGAGGGCTCCTATTGACTGCCATAACCACTATGGGCATGATGGAACTCATGACCCTAAAGTAGCATACGCCTTTGACGAGAATGTCCCTCTATTCCTCAAAGAAAGTAACCAGGAGAGGATCGAGACTATACGATCAGGCGACTATCAAACCTTGCAGGAGATAATTACTGTCGTGAAGTTCTCCATTCCATATGAGGATGCATCAGTGAAGCCTCATTTTCTCTTTAGAGACAGCACTGGTGGCAATTCCATATGCAACCATGAGGCGGAGCATTGGTAGTACACCCAAGGAGATCATTGTCATTACTTACCGATGCTAGAATGTCAGATCTCCTTCATGTTCTTGCAGTGTCTTGCTGTGCCACACTTTATGCACTATAAACTCACAAATAGGGAAAATAGCATTAAAGTGGGCTTCTTGAAACATGACGGTAACTTTTGCCAAGAGGGGCCCCATGGAGTAAATGTCTTAGGTCTGCGTCCAGGTTTCATTAACGAGGATGATCTTATTAACAAAGTTGCCGTTGTCATGAACACCTTTAGGAATGAACTTCCCAAGACTGAAGCACAATACCCTGAGGGGGATACTAGCTTTCTTGGTTGGATAGTGTCAACGGACATCCAGTGATGGACCTGTCTACTGAGTTTTGTTCTCATCACATTTGAGGAGAGATTACGAAGAACAGGGCTCTATGCTTTAGTCTGAACTTTGAAATATGGTGCTGAGATTTGTGTACCTATATTGTACAGTATTCAGGAGCTGTATAATGTTGATAGTAATACTTTCTTCACCTCGGTGGGCGAGATCGGGATCGCTTTGCACGTGATATTCGAAGTGTCGCATTTGTCTATGGGGGATCATTTGTATGAGGAGTTCTTTCTGACTAATGCAGAGTCGAACACTTTTTTGCATGTTGCTCACGTTGTGGAGGTGTTCTGAGAATTGGTTTATTATTTCCTCATCTGTCATAGGATCGTTTCGAATGCTGGGCATGATTCTACTGTAGCTCGTGTTCCTTAGGCTGAATACTTATTTCCCAATGTAAGTAAGAAGGGAAACATGTGCTCGATCCATCTGACCATGGATACTAAGATTTGGGCTCATATCTTTAATGATAGCCAAGTGCTTCGCACCATCGAGTCAGATGAATGTGGGTTCCATGCAGGCGATCAATTTGAAAACTTCCACCACCAGGCAAAAGTGTTGATATCTGAGTTGGTGTTGCTTACAAGATGTAGTTCTCTGCTGTGCTACTCACTTCTGGGTATAACTTGACCCTTCTACCAGCAATGATTAGTTGTATCCTTCTTGTACCGAGGGAATTAGCCACCAAATACTTGAAGCATGTAGATAATTGCCCGAGGGATCATGTCCCCAATCCTAGAGTGGAGCTACCATATACATATCTAGTAATATGGTTCACTCTACACTTTTTTTCATTGATGTCAGCTGCTACAGCAAGTGGGGATAACATTTCATTACTTCAAAGGTATGAACGTTTGAAGTGGATGATCAAGTATCCTATCGGGGTTCGGAGACTGCTCCAAGACAAGGATTATTATCATCTCTATTGTTGATTCCCCGTGATTGATACTATAAGCCCCGAGGATGAGTTTGAAGATGGTATGGTAAGGGAACGTATCACTTGCTTACCTAGTGGGTGTTTCAACTGGTTGGTGAATATTCAACCAGGTCACCTCATTGCTAGGCTGAATGGGACTGAATGATACGTCAAGCCCTATTTGCATTGTCGATTTACTCATCAATTTGATTATGACCAGCTCTATGTCAGGAATCTGAATCCTAGACTGTTGCATATGGGAAGTCTCGTAGATAGAGCTCGCGCTTGGCACCATTTTAGTACTAGGGCTACAGGGGCTAGATTTTCGCTTTCTCACCACATGCCCAACTACTATATGACATTGGGGTTCTGCAAGTGGTATAGTAGGGTGATTGCTCATAATCCTGATTTTCATGTAATCAAAGAGGGCTCTTGGACATTATGACTTTTTGGGAGAAGGTGTGCTAGATGATGGAGACTGGAAAGTGTCAGGTGCACACCCTATAGATCAAAGGCCATTCAGGAACATGAAGCTATCATCAATGAGGCTAAAGCAGCTATTGCTGCCACTCAACTGTGACTAAGATGGCTGACAACTGATTCCTTTTTAGAAATAACTTAACATTGGCAACTCTTTTGAACTGTCGAGACTACTTCTCTGAGGGTCTCACAATGCCGACATTGGCGAGCTCTCTTTAGAGATACGAATTCTCTTAGATCAACATTAAGTCTGAGTTGAGGGCATTTTTCAATGCCAACTTTGCTGTTTTTAGCCTTGGAACGTGAACATTGCTTCTGACAATGCTGGTCAGGCTTTTATCCAGTGAAATCATCATTGATGATTTTATTCCCTTGTGGGAATTTAGATGAGGGATTATCCCCATTCTTAGCTTCTATCGAGGAAGCATAGTGAGCATCACGAGATGCTTTGAATCGAACTCCTCAAGGAGTTGTGGAATGATGTTCGAGATCAACAGATAAAATAATATCTTGACCTTCGTTCGAGATAAGAGCTGAATTTTCTTCACTTTTGGTGAAGTTCGTTTGGCTTCCAACTAAGCTCAAACTGTCTTTGGTGAATGTTGCCTTTACACATGCGGGGGTCAGTTTAGACTCGAGATTCGCACTGTGGTGAATTCTACGACAACCATGTACAATCACTGTTGATGAGTTTGATTCGTGGAAATGAATTCCTCAAACTTTACTTGGTCGAATTCAGTGACCATCGATTCAGCAAAAGACCTAAGGGTCTTAATATCGTTATGCATCATAATTTTCTCATCGAAGGAGAAAGAAGTCTCTAGCTAAGTCACCATCCTATTTTGGACCTTTTTACTATTGAAATTAGCTTAGATTACAATAAAAAGAATGTGGTGAAACAAAGAAAATATTTATATTCTTGGGGTTCTTTTCTGTGTGCTGGTAGAACATCGATATTGTATTCGTTGACGCACCGACTAAGATGACAGGTCTTTTACTGTTGATGAGAACTTAGTTGCCCACTTTCTCTTGCTATCTTTTCTTCCTTTCAAACCTTTAGGCCTAAACTATTGCCACAATCGACCTAGCAAGTCAAGCCGCTATCTCGACTGCATTAGCCTATGCCTTCTCAGCCTCTTCAGAGGCCAGATCAAGACGGAGGTGCTTCTTTAGCTTAATTGAAGGCCCTTGTCAAGTTCGAGCAGGTAGAGCCACCGGCACCATCTCGGTCTCATCTGAACCTAGCATTAGCATGGCCCACTGAGCTTTGTCATCCGCAGTTGGAGAAAATGAGGAGATACCGGGCATCCTTCTTGATCATGCCAAACACATGCTTCTCGTGTATTTTATCAAATGGGCCATAGTTGAAGTAAGTTTCTGTATCTTAATTTTAATTAGTTTTGGGAAAATTTTAGATTAATTTTAAACGATCATGTATTATTATGTTCAACATTAGCTAGAAAGATAAATATTTGCTGGTTTGCCAATACAGAAGAGATAATAATTTACATACATGGCCTGCAGTACATCGTTAAACAATGTAGCAGATATCATGTAAATGGTTTTCTATTTCAACAGGTAGGCATTGAGGAGGAGAGAATTACCCAAAACAGTGGGGTCATGGCTGTCTTCTCCTAAGAATGTTATTCAAGCTCGACAGACCAGAATCCATTACTTGGTGATGTAATTTATTATGGATAACTAGAAGATATTGTGGATATATTCTATGCATATGGTACAAAAGACGTATGCAGTTATGTGATCTTTAAGGTTTGATGGTGTCATGCTGATGGAACAAGTGATGCATATGGTTTTAATCTTGTAATTCTAGGTAAGAAGATATACCTTGATTTGAAATTTATATTTGCAAAGTAGGCTAGCCAGTGCTTTTATATCTAAGCTCCTAGCCAGTGAAGATTTGGGTCATATTGTATAAGGAGCCGAGGACTCTTATTCAACTTTCTCGTGATGAAAATGCAGACAAGTTTGATGACCCAAATGGGCCTAAAGGAGAAGTTTTTCCTGATTACTCATACCCACAAAATGTCAAGTTTTGTATGTATACTTCGCAAAATCAGCTTAACATCCGTAATGTAGAAGAGTGAATGCAACTTATTTAGTACTTGTAGAATTTGAAAGTAGTTACTTCAAATTTTAATGCATATATTTTTAATTTTATCAATGGAATTATCAACATTCACCTATTTTGCTTCCATGTATTGAACAAAAATTTAAATTATATAGATTAACAATTTAAGCTGCAGATGAGCCAAAGGATAAAGCACGTAGGGGAAGTTTCCCGATATCATCATTAGGTATAAGTATTAATTTGTTCAAATTAAATGTGTTTGTGATATAAATATGCATACATCATATTTACAATTTGTTTATTTATGCAGGAATGTCCTCACGACATTCTTGGAGTCAATTACCTCTACATGGATCCTCACCTATTGAATGTATTAATTTTTTAATTGAATTAAGTTTATTGAGAATTTTTTATTCATATTGTATTTATTATTTTGTTAGATATTGCAGGGACATATACACATGCATCTCTTATAAGTCCACCTTATCATTGGGACTCATCACTTAATCTAAGTATTACTTTTTACATTTAAAGTTCATCGATATTTTATATTCTTTATATATATTTGTTTCACATTTAATATTGCAGGCGATGCTGGTGCTCGCGCGGAAAAAAGTTGTTGACATTTCCATTGAATCTGCAATTGAACTCGTTACAAATTTATTTTTTACAACGAAATTCAAAGAAGAAACTCGCCTTTTTATAAGGCTTTTACAATGAAAAGATCAAATCACAAAATAC
>JBAKGM010000279.1:11996622-12015771 GCA_037177215.1 Asparagus racemosus | reverse complement strand
ATATAAAGAGAACCAAGAACCCTACTGAGAAGTGAACCACCCTGTAATGCTTTCCACATCCATTTAGAGAGAAGAGATTGATTGAAATCCGATAGGTTTATGATACCCAGTCCTCCTTCTTGTTTAGGCTTGCATACCACTGACCATTTCACCAGTGACTTACAAGAGGACATAGAATCAGAGCCACCCCACAGGAATGTTCTTCTAAGTTTATCAATAGCCTTAAAAAGCCAGTTGGGAAGTCTAAAAAATGATAAATAGTAGAGAGGAATAGAAGTAAGAACTGAGTTAACGAGAGTTAGACGTCCCCCAATGGACAAGTGCTTACTTTTACATATAGATAATCGTGAGGAGATTTTATCTAAGAGGAATTGCCAGCCAGATTTTGTGATTTGCCCTTTGTTCATAGGAAGTCCCAGGTACTTAAAAGGAGGGGAAGAGTGAGAACAGTTGAGGAGAGAAGCCAGAAGGTCCCCCTTGAGTGAGGATTTACCAAAATAGAAAAGGTTAGTCTTTGCAAAATTGATGCCGAGACCAGTTAAATCTTCAAACAAGAAGAGAATGAATTTAAGAACAGAGATATCTTGTTCTGTGGCTCTACACATAATTAGGGTGTCATCAGCAAACTGGAGAGACCTAATTTCATTAAGAGCACCATGTAAATGAAGTTCAGATAAATCACCGTGATTAACACTAGACCTGAGCATCATATTAAGGACATCAACGGCAATAATGAAGAGCATGGGAGACAGAGGATCACCTTGTTTGAGACCTCTATAACAGTTGAAAAAATTTGTTTGGACACCATTAACAAGGATTGCTGATTTGGAGGACTCTAGAATGGACTTAATCCAGGAGCACCATTTAGGACCAAACCCTCTGGCCTTAAGTAGCTCTAAAAGGAAGGACCAACTCAAGCAATCAAATGCTTTCATGAAGTTAATCTTAATCATACAGATTTCTTTGTGCTTGGAGGAACAATGGTGAAAGAGTTCATGCGCAATTGCGCATGAATCTAATGTAGATTTACCACATTGGAAAGCTGATTGAGAATCATCAACTAATGAGTCAAGAAAGAGCGATAGGCGATTTGCCAGAACTTTACTGAAGATTTTGAAGAAACCATTCAGAAGACTAATTGGCCTAAATTCAGTGACCTTATTTGCTCCATCCACCTTGGGAATGAGACAAATATGAGAGAAATTAATCGAATGAATGGCAGAAGCATCATAGTAGAGATAATTGACAGCTGCTAGCAAATCATCCTTAATGTGATCCCAGTATTCTTGGTAAAATAGGATGGGGAACCCATCAGGACCTGGGCATTTATCAGGGTGAAGGCCAAAGACTGCTATTTTAATCTCCTCAAGGGTGAACTGTTCCTCAAGTGAAAGGAGACCCTGGACCTGGTTAGGATAAAGGTGGGACCAGTCAATTGACATGGTAGAAGGTTGCGCTGCAGAGAACAACTCGGAGTAGAATTGAAAAAAGTAGTTTTGTATATCAGAGACATATGTGAGAATAGCCCCATTGTGAATGATGGAGGATATGAAGTTTTTCCTCCTATTGAAAGATGCCTGCTTATGGAAAAAAGAGGTGTTGTTGTCCCCTTCTTTGAGCCAAGTGATTCGGGACCTTTGTCTCCAATAAACTTCCTCTTGAGAGGCAATCAGTTGAAGATTAGATATAAGACCACGTTTGGTGGAAACTTCTTGGGAATTGAGGGCCCTGGTTTCAGATATTGAATCTAGATTATTAATGGAACAGAGAAGTTGTTTTTTAGTTTTAGTAATTGAGCCCAATACATTTTTTTCCACCATTTAATCATTCTTTTCAGCAGGTGTAGCTTGAATTTGAAGGAAGAAACAGGGTTATCCTCAGTAGTGAATGATCACCAACAAGTCTGAATTAATTGATTGAATGAGTGGTGTGAGAGCCATGCTTTTTCAAACCTGAAGGGAGGCTTAGGGGTTGGAATACCAGAGTCCAAAATAATAGGCGTATGATCCGAGCACGAAGATGGATGAGCATATTGGATGAGAGAGGGAAAGGCTGACTCAAAATCAGATGAAATAAGGAATCGGTCTAATCTAGCCATACAAGGAATCTCTCTGTTATTGGACCATGTAAATTTCCTTCCACTAAGAGGCAAATCCACTAGGGAAAGAGTATCAACAAGTTGTTTGAAGGAATTTATCTCTCTAATGGAGCTAGTTCTACCTCTCCTTTCTTGTAGGCTAAGAGTCACATTAAAATCCCCAAAGATGGCCCAAGGCAGTTGAAACTTAGATCTGATTCTCAAGAGCTCCCACCAGAAGACCTCCCTCTCCTCTCTCTCACATGGACCATAGACGAATGTAAGAAGGAACTTCCAATTGGATAGTTTATGGCATAGCACAACAGAAACAGAAAAAATCCCTATATAGGAATCGAGGTTTTCATATATGTGACTATTCCAACCTAGAAGCACACCACCTCTGGATTCAATAGCGTCTAAGACCTGCCATGAGTTAATTTTGTTGCCTCCTAGGGCTTTAAGGGTAGAAGGTCTAACAGAATTAAGTTTGGATTCTTGCAAGCCCACGATATCCACCCCAGAAAAGAGAATACAATCTCTAATCAACCTTCTTTTAATGGGTTGATTAAGACCTCTAACATTCCAAGAACCAATCTTCATTAAAAAACAATAAAACAACATGCAGCAGCCATGGTAGAACCTAGAACTAGGCAAAGGGAGTTGCCCGTTCTACTTCTAGACTCTTAATTTTGCTAATAGCATCATCCGATGCTTGAATGCCACAGATGGACGCAATATTAACCAAGAGATCCTTGTTAAGAGAATTAATTAGAAGAGGAGAAGTAGAGGAAGAAGAAGGGGCTGAGTGGCGCTTGCTCGTACCTTGCTGTTTGCTGGAACCAGCCAGAAATCTGTGATATGGCTTGTTGTAGAGAGAGATTGGCGTCAGGTTACGTCGTCGTGGCCTTGGAGGACGTTCAAAACCTGGTGGCTGAGTGGAGGAGGAGATAGCGTCTGAGACCTTTCTGAAGGAAGAGGCTGAACTTGGTGTCTGATTACTGGATTGGGCCGGGGCAGGAGCTTTTCCTGATGGCCCCGCTGACTGGCATCTTTGGAACTCTCCATAGGCATATTCCCAAGCTACCCTTGGTAACAAAATGGTCTTTCCCTCCACGATTATTTCCACTAAATCCGTGATAGCTCTGTTAGGGGGTATAGCTGGCTGTAATCCCTGATTGTTTGCTGGAATAATTGATTCCTTATTTATCTCCTCATTTCCCGCTCCATTTGAATCACATGCAATTACCTTTTTACCCTTGATATCCATGGCTGATGATTCTTTCTCCGGTAGGTCTGCCGGAGTATCATCAGAGGAGAAAGGCCTGACAACTTCTGATTCCATGGCTGCCCACAAACCATCGATGTCCTTCCAGGAGTGTGCCTCAGAGGAATTACCTTCATTCACCAGGAAGTCCACCCCCTTCCTGGTGGACAGTCCCTCCTCGGACATTGGAAGTCCCATAACTTCAATGGTAGCCCAACCTTCTAGCAGGAATCCAGTAATGGGTGACACGTATCTGAACGGAATGATCATAGGGATATCTTTTTTGCATTTAACTTTAAGGAGGACCTTGCATGCCGAAATATCTTCCATAAACATGACATTCCTGGAGCTGGCGTAGATCTCACCGTAGGGGGAGAGAAGAGCAGCAAGGAATTCACAATCCCAGAGATGAATAGGAAGGCCTAATAGTTTGATCCAATAAAGTTCCGGTTTAGGATGGGCTACTAGGCCTCTAGATTCTGACCATTTGCTAAAGGTGCCCCCGAAGGACCCCATGTCGATATAGCCCTCTGAAACTACTTGATCTAAAAGCTCTCCAGAAGGGAATTGGACCAGAAATTTATGTTTACCTTCCTGAAGGATTTGATAGGACCACTTAGGGACATTGAGTGTATACTCCAGCATCTCCCTCAGTTCATCAACAGTGGGTGAGCCGACACCTAGTGATAGGATACCAAAAAGAGAGAGTTTGCAAATCTTGTCAATAAGCGAGTCTGGAGTCGGTATAGTTGGGATCACTGCATGTTGAGGACATAGGAGAGGCTTTGGGGGGGCAGGCGGGGTGTTGGAAGGACAAGCTCGGGAAGTATGGCCGACCTTGTTACAGATGAAGCATTTGAAAGTTTGCAACTTGCAGGATCTAGCCATGTGCCCTGGATCACCACAAAAGAAGCACCTTTTCACAATTGGTGGGTTGATTGAGTAAGGAAGAGCCGTAGATCTGGATCTCTTCTTATGGACAACTATTGTCCACCCTTTTTCAACAGGGGGAGGAGGGTGAGAAGGCAGGGGTAGAATCCCTTTGCTAGAATTAACTGCTGATTTTTTAAAGAGATCTGCGAACGAAGGAAAACCTTTCTGGGAGGAAGAAGGAGGAAGGGCGAACGAAGGCTGGTTTGGTGCAGGGGATGTGTAGGGATGAGGTTGTGAAGTGGGCTGACGTTTCTGCTGCTGTAAGCCACTCGTCGGAAGACCGGATATAGGTTTATTGATGGTGAAGCCGCCATTAATGTTGATTACCTTTCGTCTGGGTGATAGAGCCGACTCCCGCAATCGCCCTCCTAATCGCCCTCCTAATCGCCCTCCTAATCCCTCCATTTGATACAACTGATCATGCTATGTGAAAGTTACCGATGTTATGTGAAAGTTACCAGGGCAAACGACTCTATAAATATACGTGCACGAAGTTGTGCACGTTTTCAGGCTCCTGAGACAATTAGTCTAGCCAGCTGAGTGACTGAGTCCAAGCTTAGTTGGCTACCTCCCCTATCAGTCAGTTGGCCATCGGGCTAGCCAGCTGCATCCTGTCGAGTTACTGCTGCTCGACTCCGTGCGACATCATTTCTTAGCTGATCTTCCTCCAGACTTCTCGTGGATCTTTGAACGTGTTTAGTGGTTGGAAAAGCACAACTCTAACCAATATTACATGTCCAAATCATGACACTACAAAACTAGGATTCAGATACCAAAATATTGAGACTTAGATAAAGATTTGAACCTTCATCAAGAGATGAACTTAATTCTACTTTAACATGCATATCCAAATGTCGGAGATATACTTTTATAAATATACTCCTATTTTATGAAATTTCATGCCTTTGCTATTCAAAACATGATTTCTACCGATACTGAGAGACATGAGATCAATCGTCGATATTCTAGGACATGAATATGAAAGATAAGATCTGGTATTCATCTGCGTCTTATGTATAATATATAGGGATTCAGGAATCAAAGGCGATAGGCAGCAGATGGTAATTGCATTATGGTTCTATGATATTGATCCTGTAAACAAATCTCTTGAGCTAAACTCGGAGATCAAAGAAGTGAGAGTCCTTGCCAGGATCCATGCTTCCTCCTCTGTTGCCTACGTGGTAGATTGCAATAGCTAAAAGGATGAAGAGGACGGAGGAACACGCCATTAATATCAACTCCCTCTCTTTCCTAACTCATTTCTTTATATCTGTGTATCTTCCTCTCTCTCTTTCACTACAAGAAAAGGGCGCAGTTGCGACGGACAATTTGCAACGGATAGTCCGTCTCAAGTGATAGTTAGCTACGACGGAATTTGCTACAGAAAAAATAGTCGCTGTTAGCAACAAAAATGAATAGCGACGGAAGATCTCTCACAAATCCGTCGCAATTGAATTTTTATTCCGTCGCTACCGACATAAATCCATCGCAAATGATGAAAAACGACAGAAATGTAAAAAACAGCCGATCTACCCCGTTAATAGAATTAGGGTATTTTCTATCGCTCTCTCTTTTGCTCGCCTCGCTCCACCCTCAGCCCTCGTCCTCTCTCTGTCTCGCTCGCCTTGCCCCGCCCTCAGCCCACGTCCTCTCTCTCTATCTCTCTCACTCACCTAGCCCTTGTTGGACTTATTTCATGGTAAAAGGCAATATTTCCCTTTTAGAATAGTCCCACATCGGATATTGAGATGAATAGTGAGAGGTTTATATTGGAACACCTCTTATTGGGCCTTAAATAGTGTTTTGGGTTTTGTGGGCTTTTCATGTCTTACCACACACGCGCGCGCGCCACGCCACGCGCGCCACGCCGCACCGCACACGCACACGTTCTTTTGCATCTCCAGATTTTATTTTGCACGTTTTTCACATTTTTCTTGGTGAAAACGTGTGTGGAGTTAATGCGGGCAGTTACGCGAAGTGGAGGTAACGGATGCGTTTTTCAAGGAACGGTAAAAAACGTAAAACGGTAAAAACGTATTCCAGCACCTATAAATAGAGGGGCTCTCTCTTTCTCAGAACACACAGAGAGAGCTTTCTTCTTCTTCTTCTTCCAGAGAGCTTTTCTTATTCTTCTCCTCTAAAATTTTCTCTGATATTTTATTTCGGGCAACTATCTTCATCTGAGCAAAAGCTCTGCTGCTCTCACCCGAGTACGGAGGCCGGTCTATTTCGGGGGCTTTTACCGCTAGGAGGAAGAGGATCAACTGCGCCAGGGTGATAGGCGGGTCTTCTAACTTCTAGGGCAGTGAAACCACGACTGCACCCGATCAGACCTGATCTTTCTAACCCCAATTTTACCTTTTGAATTATTTGATAAATTAATTTCAGATTGTAGTTTTACCAACATTGAAGTGCTATGTCTTTTATAAATTTAGTGCACAAGTGATGGAGTGGCAACTTTATTTGCTCAATAGATGCATTTATACGATATTGGTACTTCTGTATTAAATTGTCTAAAGGATATTCACTATTTGTGTACCTATTCGTTCTATAATCTTAGGAGTTTATTTAAATACATGATTATAGTTTTTCAATTAAACATTTTAGTGTTCTTTGTGTATGAATAGCTATTAATGGTGATGTTCACTTTGGATTTTTGGATCTCCAGTATATGCACACTGCAGTGTATCACTAATTGTATCCATACCTGTATTTGACTTTCTGAAATCCTTACTTTAGCATGCACACATATATATATGTCTATGTTGTAGGTGGATTGACATACACTACTGTAGTAGTGTAGGCAGAGAAATGACATGAAGCAAATTTAAACAATTGTTTCAGATGCAAACAGTGTGAATTCAAAGTGGTCTCTGTAGTATAGATCTTGAAGGGTTATAAGGCTTAGGCTTTATCCTTCTGCTAAGAAATCAGAATTGATGATATTTCTTAGGTTTTCTGTTGAAATGCAACTGAAAAGAAATTGCATGTGTAAATTGGTGCTTCCCTGTCTTATGAGAAGATGTTCGCAAATATCCCTGAGTGTTCTTTCTGTGGTTTTGGTAATGAACAGTGGATCATCTGTTTTTTGAATGTGATAAAGTTAGGATTTGGGACTCTATTGCATTCTCCATTGGCATCTTGTGTTTACATTATTTGGCAACTGACAAATGATCTAGTTTTCAGAAAGAGAAACCCTGAGTTGGAGACTGTATTCATTGATTTATTTGGTATTGAAATGCTAAGCTGTTTCAATACCCAGAAAGAGTAAAGAGGTATAAGATGGTTTAACTGACTGTTTTATTGTGTACCTTTATGTTGGGTTGAAGAAGCCTATATACAGATATGAACTATGCTAGTCTATTTAATCTCTATTGACTTCAGAAGAACGTAATCCTATTTGAGTTGTATACGTACCCAAGGTATGAATAACCATATTTTAATATATATGTTTCTTCTGAAGTGGAACTAATCCCATCTTAGTTTTTTCTAAACCAAGCCAAATGTAAAAATGGAATAGATGTGAGACACTCCTAACAAATCTTTATCTCCGCTAGGATCCACAAGTCTAACTCAAGCCCAAACCAAGCGGCTAATGGAAATAATGTGAGGACTTAATACTTTGTAATTTGTAGAAGTCACGCCTGATGTAAATGGCACAACATGTGCATCCAAATATAATGTCATGTGCGCTCCACAAGAATCCTAACCCTTACTAACATAGTATAAAATTAAACAAGATATCCTACGAAGGACATCAAACATGTGTTTCAATACATCCATCTAACTATTCTTTTTGAGATGAGAGAACATCGAATCTGCTGCATTTTCACACTTGAACTGAATGGCTGCAAAACAATCCTAACATTTTATATATTGTCATATATGATCATTGATCTTTCTAGTGAGTTGTGAGAATGTTATTTATCTAAACTGAAGCTTGATTTAGTGAAAAATTCAAATATCATCCTACTACTCAAGTTTCTTGACGTTGAGCACATTTTTGTGTGCTGAGAACCAAAAAGATTGGAAGTCACATTTGATAGATGGGCTTGATTGGAAGTCACATTTGATAGATGGGATGTCTCCAGGATGGTAATATGGTTATATCATATACTTATGCACCAGGATTTGGATGGTGAGTCATCTCTATCATCTATATGGGACTAATTTGATTCATTTATGTCTTTTATCTCTTCATCCACAATTTTTTGTTTCATATTTAACCCATGAACCCATGTGTCTGAATATGCCCTCATGATGAATATAAGTCACATTCATCAAGTTCTATTCAACAGCATGTATGTTACTAGGATGATTATGGAATGTGCCAAAGTCTTTGTTTTCATTTATATTCGTGAATCAACCTAAAATTGTCCTGTCATTTTCTTGTATAACTGTACAGCTACCGTCTGTCATAATTAGATCATAATTTATTCCCCAAAATATGATCAGTTCATAATTTGGTATCTTTCAGTTTGCCTGTAACTTCGTGTTCTCTAGAGAATAATAAAACCTTGTTCTCTAGTATGTGTCTTACTACAAACTGCAAACTTGTTATTTTGTATAATCTAAGTGGTACCCACTTCCTATTTATGGAAGGCATTTTTAATGCTAATCATGGATATTGCACTGCACACCATTCTCTTCTGTGTACAGAAATAGATTCTGAATAATTCATCGTTTTGTTCTTATTTAAGTGCAAGAAACTAGAAACAAACAATGCATGACTCAATGATATTTGGATATTAAATCATAGAAAATATATGGAAGGTACTCTGTCACTTCCTATACCTATACAATATAATTAGTGGTTAAGGCATCATTGTTTACTAGATTTAATCAAAGAAATGATTTCATTACTTTTACTGGTTCAGATACTTAAGCTGTGATACTAATAGGTCCAAAATTTGCAGCGAAGCATTCATTTAACCTTTTCCTCTCCTCAATCAAAACTTAACTGTCTCCTTCATTTCTTTGACATTTCTATTTAAAGAGTTGCGAGATATAAAATATTTGCTATTGTGATCCTAATGATTTAATACCATTTTTTGTTGTTGATGGCGAATGATTTAATATCCTTTATAACTCTATTAATTATTTGGTGAGAGAAAAGACAGCTAGAAAATGGGTCAGAGCATGTTGATGCCAACATGGCACCATACAAAAGCTCCTTCCCTCCAAAAATTTAACAGCATCAGCATCCAATTCAAATATTATCTGAAATTATCGGACACGGGTCAGATCTAAATGGGTATGAGTTATAACTGGGTCTTTCTAAGTACCACAACAAAAAAATGATTTGGTCTAAGAGTTAGGGTACTTGATCCTATTAGAACATCGGTCAGGTAGAATATTGTTCGTGCAATCTCTCTTATTTGATTAATAACAAACTCTTATTTGCTGCTGATATGTTTATGAGATGATATATTTCAAATTTAAATAGGTGCAAACACCTTACGATTCAAAACGATGCAAAAATCAACATAAACATTGATTTCAGCCTTTGAACCATCAATGATCATGAGGCAACATCGATGGTCAAGTCAAGTCATCTATGGACTACAAGAAAAAAATGGGAAGAAACAAAAACTAGATTTCGAACCATCGATGGCCTACAGTCGACCATCGATGATCGCAAGGACAATCGATGGACTATAGTCAACATTCGCAAAAATCTAGAAACTAGAATTTGCACAATCGATGGACTACAGTCAATGATCGATGATCATCAATGGACCATTGATGATCGTATCCCATTATCGATGGTTAAGATGCGATTTAGTAGTTTTGACAAATTTTTAGATTTAATCTCAGCCGTTCTTTGATATTTTTTATCTCCTATTTGGACTTTGATTAGGGTATCTCTTATTTATTCTATCAATGTCTATTTAAAGGGAAATTGACAAAGTGAACAAATGAAGAACAACGGGGGGGGGGGGGGAGCCAATTTCATAAAAAAGAGAGATCTCATTCTAGGATTTGTGAGAGTTTGATTTGAGAATTCAACCCCCGGAGCCTCGTTCAACTTCTTCTCGTCATACTCATCATTGAAGGATTATTTTAGTGAGGAGAAGTGCCCTTTGCATTCCACTTTAACATCACTTCTTCACGGATCTACATTGTCATCGGTTTGAAAGGCAATTTGTTTTAAAAAGGCTGTAAGATTTTTCTAGTTGTGCTTTGAATTATTTTGAGTTGGTTTTGTGTTTCAAACTTGTAAGTTTGACGGTGTACTCAAGCTGGAGTAATTGAAGGTTGGCGTACTCAATGTAGGTCAATTGAGGGTGTGGCTAGGTAGTACTAGGCTTCTTTTGGTCATTGCGATAGTTAGGCTTAACAATTAGTTTTTGGTAGATTTCAAGGTGCAGTTTTTAAAGCCTACTAAACCGTGTTGTGACTCAGATGAAATTTGGTCATAGTGAGTAAGCCACTTCATGAGAAGAAAAAGTGGATGTAGGATTTTAATCCGAACCACTGTAAAAATATTGGGTGTTTACTGTGTTTTTTCTTTTAGTTTTTCACTTATTATATTTCTACTGCTTATTCTACGTTAGTCGAAAAATTAAAGTAATTTATTCACCCCCCATCTAGGCTTGCATCCCAGTTCTAACAAGTGGTATTAGAGACTCGTTATTCATATTTAGGTATCATAATCTAGGGTAGAGATGTCAAGCCTTACCACCCTATCAGCCTTTCCTGAAGGACACGCCATCAACCGTTCCCAACTTTTTGATCGCACCAATTGTACTTTTTAGAAAGCACACATGAAAATATTTTTATTATCTACTGACTTTGATATTTGGTAGTGTGTCGAACACGAGTATCATAATCCTACAGAGGAGATATGAGGAGATGTTACTAAAATTTCTATAGATAAATGGACTCCTCAACACAAAAAGATTTTTTTGTATAATTCAAAAACTATGAATGCATTATACTGCTCTCTTACTATTGAAGAATTTAATTATGTCTCTAATTGTACTACTGTGTAGGAAATTTGAAAAACTTTGGAAGTCACTCATAAGGGAATTTTTGAGGTAAAGAAGGCAAAGCTTACAATGCTGGTGAGCAAATATAAAAACTTCAAGATGAAGGGCTCAGAGCACATACAAGAGATGTTCACTCCATTCACTAATAATGTGAACAAGTCTAAATCTTTAGGGAAGGAGTACAACAACAAGGAACTTTGCAAAAAATACTTTGTTCTCTATCTCATGATTGGGAACCTAAGGTAATGGCTATTGAAGAACTCTAGAATTTTTCTAATCTATCTCTTCATGATCTTGTACGTAATCTTATCACATACAAAGTCAGATTGAAAGAAAGATAAGATGTCTTAGAAGAAGATTTGAAGAAGAAGTTGTTAGCCTTTAGAGCAAAAAAGAAGAACTTCTAATCAAGAAGGAATCAAGCTCGAGTTTTGAAGGCAAGGATGATAAAATTATTAAAGGCTATAAATCTTTCCTTAAGTCAAAGGATGGTAAAAAATTCTTGGAAGACAATCAAAATTACTATACAAATAAGGTAAATAAATATAATTAGAGTGATTCAGATACTGAATTAATTTATTTTCAATGCACGAAACCTGGCCACCTAAAGAAGAATTGCCCACTGAACAAAAAGCACAATAAAGAGAAGGGCAAAAATTTCAAAACAACTTTTTGGGATGACTTGGAGAGTAGCTCGAATGATGATGAAAAAAGAGTACACATATGTCTTATGGGAAGAAAAGCTTCATTTTCAAATTCAGAGCAAGGTATTTTTAGTGGGTCTAATAGTGAAAGTTCAGACGAAGAGGTATACCCTTCATATGATGACTTGTGTTCTAAATATAAGGAGATGTTGGTTCACCTTGAACACATTGCTAAAAATTATGAAGAAACTAAAAAGATGAATACAAACTTGAAGAAAGAAAATAAATTTTTGTCAAAGAAAGTTGAATTGTCTTCTTCAAATTTGAATTTAGTTAATTCAACCTCTTTTAAGTGCATACAATGTTTTGAGCCACAAAGTCAAATTTCTTGTTTATCTAAGTGAGAGGGGGTAAATAATACAAAGTTGCAAGTACACAACTATTAAGTTATAGTATACAAAGATATCGAACGCACGATGAAGGTGTTGTAGGAAATAATCTAAATTGGTTCCACAAAGAGGACAAATATGAGTGAAAGTGTGAAGATCTAAAGAGTGTGTGATTATTTGCAAATAAAAAGAAACTAGAAAAGAGTGGAAGAAAGAGAGTGACAAAAAAGGCAAATGCGAACAAATGAAGGGGAACATAATCAAGAAAATAAGAAAATAACCACAAAGAGGAAAAATCAAAATAAGTGAAAAATGGAGAAAATCAACAGGGAAATGAGGATTCTACAATCGAATCCACTAGTTTAAATTTATTTAGGATTTGTAAACTACTCTCTATTTATCATATTTTACTTTAGATTTATTAAGTATAAATTTTCAAACTACTAGAAGAAAGCATAACCTATCAAATTATCATCCAAATAAAATTTAATTTATGAAAAAATAATAACTAGATAATAATTCTAGAATTCATAAGTATAATGCATCAAACCACTCAAGATAAGTATAGATTATTAAATTCTTCTTTTACCAATTAGTTTTCTAGTTAATTATCCTAAACATGATCATTTTAAGCACAATAGTAACCTACAAATCTAAAAGAAAATCAAACTCATTTTATATAATTCTTGAATTCCTACAAGATGTAGTTGCACGTTTTGAAAAATAAAAATAAAGAAATAAAATCTAGGCCAGAAGGCATAAAAGAAAGAAAATAAAAATTATAAGAAAAATAAAAACTAACTCTAAAAATAAAAACAAGAAAAAACAAGAAAATAAAGATCTAAACTATAAGCATAAATGAAATCTAACTAACAACAATAAAACAGCATAAAAGTAAATCTAACTACAAAAAATAAAATTGCACAAAAATAAAAGAGAATAAAAGTAAATCTACAGTACAAAATTGCAAGAAAATAAGAACACAAAAATAAGAGAGCGTGAATGTGAATCTATTCTAACCTAACAAAATAAAATCCTAAAACATGAATTTCTAAAGAAAGAAAATAACGAGAAAAAGAAAACTTACATTGTAAGGGGGGCCCCTTGAAATTAAATCTCCATCTTCATCTTCATCTACAATAATCAACAAAAAAGAAGAAAAGAAAATTTTGAAGAGGGAAAAATTATTTTATTAATTATAAATAAAGTTTACAATTTTAGAAGATATTCTCAATTAAGAGTAACGTTTCTCTCCAAATGAAGTTTTTATAAAATTGTTCACACCCTAAACACTCGCTCTCTACCCCTGTTTATAGAGTATTACAATTAATATTAGCCCTTAGATTAAACTTAATCTCAAAGTTATACAATGTCAGCTTTTGATTTATAATTGTTTACTAGGTATCAATACTAGTATCTATACATGCATCGATACTAGTATCGATACCCATATTGTTACTAGTATCAATACAGCTATCGATCATGTATCGATAACCATATCGATACTTCTTTAATTCTTGTTCCTTTGGCCAAATGTCTCTTGTGTGGGCTTTCATAGGCTTCTTTATCTTAATCTCAGGGTTTAATAAAGATTGAGAGATGAGAGATTTGAGTTCTTTTGAGCTCTTAGTCTTTAATCTTTTATTTTCTTTAAATTAAGATTAAAAATACTTATTAGCAGATATTTTATTTAAAATAAGATAGATAATAATGGTATAAAAATGTAATAGAATATCATGATCACTAAGCAACTTGAAAACAATCAATGTGAAAAAGAAAAGCTTGTTGCTAAGATAAATGAGTTATACTGTGATTTGTCATCGGAACAAATTAAGTTTGAAACTCGATGCACTGCAATAGTTTCTAAAAATGAATAACTAAAGTCCAAACTTAGTGATTTGGAAAAGGCAATGAAGGGTTCAAAAGGTCTTAACATGATCCTGTCCAATCAACGATTTGCAAAAGCCAAAACTAGACTTGGTTATTCATATTCTAGAAAACATAAAAAGTTTCAACCTTCTTTTATAAAAGGTAATAATCTTGGTTCTTTTGATCCTATTTCCAATAGAACCTGTCATTCTATATGCTCATTATGTGAAAAAATGGGCATGTTTCGATGATCTATCATATGAGATATAGGGTTAAAATAGTCAAACAAATTTAGATACCAAAAGGCCTTATTACTAACCAATGTGGACCTGTATAGATACCTAGGTCACACTTGTCTGCCTTTCTATAGGTTTGCAGGTCGATCGAGGATTGAGGCAACACACGGTGATTGCTTGCAGCCTCAGATTATCAAAATCTAATCCTCGGTCTGCATGGATATGTGAAGATACATATTTGACTTGTATCTTATATTATCTTCTCATAAGGGTAAGTTTTAAGTATATTCTATAACTCTTACTTGTTACCTATATATTCAGATGATGCATGAGATACACTAGCATGTACTAACTTTTATTTGCTTTCATTGCATATCAATTTAGTTAGTACCCATACGCATGATCACCTGACCTGTTGTATGTACATATTTTTAGTTTTCTTGACTTTTCTTGATTTTTGGTTTTTATTTGATTTTTCTTTATATTTTGTTATTTTTGTATATTGAAAACAAAATAAAAAATTTTCTTTCTTTCTTTTTGTTTTCTTATGAAAAATAAAAAATAAAATAAAATTTTCTTTTTCTTTATTTTTCATTTAATTTTTTTTTTGAACATGCCTATGTATATGCTTTTATATGAAATATTCAGAAATGGTTATCTATTAGTATATAGGCATGAGTTAATCATATTAGTTCACGTATTTTTCACATCTATATATATTATATGTGCACACATAGTTATACATATTGATTGATAAACATGATGATTCACGATATGTTTCATATTACTTCTCACACATTAGTATTATTTTATCATGTTTAGTCTTGTAAAAGTAAGAATAATAGTTTTTATATGTTAATCATAAAGTATTCTTGGATATATTAAATAGTTTTGAACTCAATCTATACTTGAATATAGCACCAAAATTTTTATTCATGTACGAAGTACATATGAGCTATAAAATATCAAGCAAAAAGAGTGCATTCATTAAAAGATGGTTAAAGACCCACACTCTATAAATCCACTGTAAAATTTGAGTGTATTCATTAAAAGATGGTTAAGGACTCACACTCGTGGATATGATTGTGCAATATCTCAAGGGTATCCATCCTATGCTAAATATTGTTAATATTTAGAGATGGTGTACATCACCCTCCAAACACTGTCGTTCTTCCTCTTAAAAATTCATATAAGGTTGATGTGATAGATTGAGATTTTGGACCTTTTCTAAAAGTTGAGATAATTCAAGTTGTGTAACAAAAAAAAACTCAAACTAGAAAAGATATATCTAAATTTATTTTATGAACTAATATAATTACTTGTATTGTTGTTTTTATAAACTTTTCATTAATATCTTCATAGTTTGTGTGTGAATTTTAATATGACTTATCATCATGATTCACATGTTTTGGAGTTAAATATGTATCTCTCGTGCTAGTTTTTATAAAATTCTTTTGTGGACCAGTATGTATTTCTCTTCCTTTCACCTTTGGATAATTTTTATTTGGATTTTCAGGTATATTGTATATCCTAGGCGTGTTTTATTTTGGTAACAACAAAAGGGGGAGAAAATGTGGAACTTTGAAATTTTAAAAAGTTTCAAAAATTTACATAAAGGTAAAATTTTGAAAATTTGAAAAGTTTTTAAAAAATTTGCTTTATTTCAGGAGGAGAAAATTTACATAATTTTTTAAAATTTAGAGTTTCTTAGTTTCAGGGGGATTTTTTTGAATACATGTATTTTTTTCATGTGTGCATATTTGTGGGGTGAGCGCATTGTATTTCATACATTAGCTATGAGTTTATTTTGATTTAAATATATATCTCACAATGTTTTACTTTCTGTATTTCAAATTTTGTTATTATCAAAAGGGGGAGATTGCTAGAACGTTGATCGGGTAGAACGTTATTCGTGCAAAATCTTTTGCTTGATTGATAACAAACTCTCATTTGCTACTGATATATTTGTGAGATAATATATTTCAGGTATAAACAAATGCGGATAAATTATGGTTCAAAATGATGCAAAAATTAATACGAACATTGATTTCAGCTTTTGAACCATCGATGATCACAAGGCACCATTAATGGTCAAGTCAAGTCATCGATGGACAACAAGAAAGAATTGGAGAAATAGAAATCAGATTTTTAACCATCGATGGTCTACAGTCGACCATCGATGATTGCAAGGACCATCGATAGACTACAATCAACAATCATAGAAATATAGAAATTAGAATTTGCATAATCGATGGACTATAGTCAACCATCGGTGATCATCAATGGACCATCGATGATCGTATTCCACCATCGATGGTTAAGACGCGATTTGGCAGTTTTGGCAGATTTTCAGATTTAATCTCAGCCGTTCGTTGATATTTTTGATTTCCTATTTGTACTCTAATTAGAATATCTCTTTCCTATGCTATCAAGATCTATTTAGAGGGGAATTAAGGAAGAGAACAATTGAAGAACAAGAAGAGAGAGGCAATTGCATAAAAAGAGAGATCTTATTCTAGGATTTATGAAAGAGTTTGATTTGAGAATTCAACCCCCAGAGCCTCGTTCAACTTCTTCTCGTCGCACTCATCATCGAAGGATTATTTTAGAGAGGAGAAGTGCCCTTTATGTTCGACTTCAACATTGCTTCTTCATGGATATACATCGTCATCGGTTTGAAGGGTGGTTTGTTAAAAAGGGCTACAAGATTTTTCTTGTTGTGCATTAAATTGTTTTGGGTTGGTTTTGTGTTTCAAACTTGTAAGTATGATGGCGTACTCAAGCCGGAGTATTTAAGAGTTGGCATACTCAAGGTAGGTCAATTGAGGGTGTAGCTAGGTAGGGATAAGATTCTTCTGTTTATTGCGAAGAGTTAGATTTGACGACTGATTTTGGATAGATTCTAGGGTGTGGTCTTTGAAGCCTACTGAATCAGGTTATAATTCAGGTAAACTCTAGTTATAGTGAGGAGGCCCTTCGCGAGAAGAATGAGTGGATGTAGGATTTTAATCCAAACCACTATAAAAATCTCGTGTGTTTCTGTATAAGTTTGTTATTAGTTTTTCACTTATTATATTTCTGCTGCTTATTCTACATTAGTCGAAAAATTACAGCAATCTTATTCACCCCTCTTCTAGGCTTGCATCCCAGTTCCAATAGCTCTAGTTAATCCAATGTTATCGGATAAACGCTTTAACAATAGAATTGTATGTTCTTGAAGGGGTTGTGAGTTTAGTTGTTTCCACTACACACAAGTGTATCTTTAGGGGGTGTTTGGTTCACTAAAACCATCCCCGAAAACCATTTTCTTCTCCTGACACAATGTCCACCTCAGCTCTTTTATTTCTTTTCATTTCTTTGCATGGGTTTGGTTCGTTGAGAGGAGGAGGGTTTGCAGCAGCGAAAAACAGCTCCACCTCGGCCAAATCTCTCATCGAGATTTCCCCCCAAATCGAGCAGAAAACCACCTAAAACCCTTCTCTCGTGTCCTTTTGTCAGATCTACTTAACTTTGGGGAAATCTCTCGGTTGGCTAGTGTTACCGCCAAGTCTCTCTTCGCACCTCCGTGGTTGCTTGCAGTTTTCCCCTTTGCTTTGCCTCGGATCTCTGCTGATTTCTTCCTAATTTTGTTGGATCTCGAAAAAGGCAGCGCCTTTCTTTCGATCTCTGTTGATTCCTTTTGTCAGATCTGCTTGATTTGGGGCTGCACAGCAATTTCAGGGATGTTTTTTACAAATTTTTTAATTTTTACATTAAAAATAGAGATATGGGTTCGAGATGGTTAAAATTTGCAAATTTTTGGATTTATGATGGTAATTCTGATTGTTGCTTGATTTGGTTGCTTGCAGTTTATTCCTAATTTGCTATACAGGGATCCTGTAATTATACTTATTCAAATCAATGTTCATGGTAAAAAATTGTTTCTTTTTCACTTTGGGAAGTGAATTTCACCTTAGATTAACTGAGAATAGACATGCATTGACAATTGTTTATTTTTGGGAGGATAATTGGTGTGACATTGAATCTTTGGCTTCTAATTTTGTTATTCTCTAATCTTTTTTCAGAAAATCCTAAGGCCAGTGTCTTTTCTTGTATGAAGAGAGTAGATGATAAAAGGGCTTGGGAATTATCTTTTATAAGGCAGTTACAAGGTGATTTAGTTTTTCAATGCATGAAACTTATTCAAACGTTTAGTAATGTGGTTGTGTGAAGAGGAAGATGAGAGAATATGGTTGTGGGTAAATAAGCGGAAATTCTCTGTGAAATTAGATACAATTTCATGATAGATGGGGGGATGAGATGTGAATGTGTTCATTTGTGGAAGATACCAGTTCCTTTGAAAGTCAGGATTCTAGTATGGTTAGTTATAAGACAGGCTTAATACTAAAGATAGATTAATTAAAAAAGGAATTTTGGTTGATTATGTGTGTTCTATGTAGAATATAGAATGAAGATCATGAGCATCTCTTTTTGAAATGTAGACATATATGTTCTGTGTGGAATTCAATTATATTCAAATTTCATTTGCTTAGATATTTGCTCTTGGAAACAGCCTATTGTGTTTAATGATAATAAGCTGAAATGAGATGTGATTGTTTGTTGCATTATTTGGTGTGTTTGGCATAAAATAGTCTCAGAGTAGCATATGTTGCTCCCATCCAAGCACAATCCACAATGAACAGTCCAATTACCACCTCCAAGATCTGAATATTAGCTGGTTTAGCAAGCAAGAGACTAGAGTACTA
>JBAKGM010000279.1:11974668-11996522 GCA_037177215.1 Asparagus racemosus | reverse complement strand
CCCCCCCCCCCCCCCCCCCCCCCCCCCCCCAAAAAAAAAAAAAACCGTGAAAAAAAAGATACATCTAGTGCCTGAGTTCTCACTCTCCTCCAAAGCACTTCCAAGTTCTTTTCTGTACAATTCTCTTTCTATTTTAGTACCATACTCTTAAAATTCCTTCTCAATCTCTACAATGGGTCTATTATCCAAGCCTGATCAACCTCCAAAGAAATTTGCAGCTGAAGGAAACTGTGGAACATATCTCGGCATTGTCTCTCTCCTCAGCTTAATATACTTAAGCATAAACAATCTTACATTTTCTTCTTGTGTCGACCCCAAAATGAGCTTTGTTGAGAGAAACGGGACAACGTTTATGTTAGATGGCAAGCCTTTCTATGTCAATGGATGGAATTCCTACTGGTTGATGGATCAAGAAGTGGATGAGAAGAGCAGGGGAAGAGTTACCGAAATGTTTAAGGCTGGTAGAGACTTGGGACTTACCGTTTGTAGGACTTGGGGGTTTAATGACGGCACCTATCATGCTCTGCAAGTTTCTCTCGGGCGTTTTGATGAACAAGTCTTTGAGGTACGTATAGTTCAAATTTTAGCGAGAGTTTATGATCTGTTGAAAATTGAATTTTTTGTGCACGATGAAATTATTCATTATTTGTTGGTGACTGAAAACATTTTCTCATTGATACTTTTTGGGTAATTCAAGAGAGAAAATCCTCAATTAGAGGAAGGGGTGTATGTTGATGTCAATAGCGAAATCGAAGGATTCATCGAGAAGAAGTATAAGAGTCCCGGCCTTGAGGCCATGAGAATATTTTAGTTATTTTCCAGTTATAGGTAAAGGGTCTGGTGAGGAAAGTCAACAGATCAGGGGAGTTTTGTGAGAGAACCGAAACTTCAGCAAAGTTTTGTATGATAAAAAAAGTTCAGAGGGTAATGTGGAAACCCCTAAAGTTCAAGGGGGTTTTGTGAGATCAGCCCTTACTTTTTTAGTAAACACTCTAGTCCCATTTTCTTTTCAAAAAATCTTTGTTTTATCTATTCTTGAAGAATTAAATCTAAATTCTAGCATTTTGATTTACAAATTAAGAACTTGTGATGTATATCGCAGGCACTTGACAGAGTCATAGTTGAAGCAAGGCAACACGGAATAAGGCTATTGCTTAGCCTTGTCAACAATCTACAAGCAATGGGAGGAAAATCTCAATATGTTAGATGGGCAATGGAAGAAGGAATTGGTTTAACCTCCTCAAATGACTCTTTCTTCTTTGATCCATCCATTCAAATTTATTTCAAATCATACATTAAGGTATACTTTCCCTACATTTAAACTAGGATTAATTGTGCATAGATCCCCTGTAGATTTCGTTGTTTTGAACTTACTATCCTCGTAGTTTCAAATAGATACCGGGGTTAAACTTTTTAACTCTTTTACCCTTAGATAGAGTCACTAATTTCATCCGGAGGCAATGCCTGCCAAAGCTTTCACCGTGGGTGTATTTGAAACAAGGAAACTACAGGGGTAGTAAGTTCAAAACAATGATACTATAGGCGGCTGTGTGCAATTAACCCTCTAGACTATGCGCGTCTAGTTTGAAATTTCTTTTGAACTCTCGGCATTGATTTGTGTTTCTATCTCAGACTATATTAACTAGGAAGAACCACTTGAATGGGATTGAGTATAGAGATGATCCCACAATCTTTGCTTGGGAGTTGATTAATGAGCCTCAATGTACATCTGATCAATCTGGGGACACTCTCCAAGTAAGTAGCGTGGATCTTTTTTCTTTTTTTTCTTTGGCACCTCGTCAGGATACAGTATACTTATTATTTCAGGTTTAGGAGATGGATTTAGCTTTGGTGATAATTTGTTTATGGTGCTACAAATATGTTTTCATACCTTTTTGAAGGCCGATAGGTGATTATAATGATAATTACATATTAGAATTAGAAACTTATGTGCATTTAGGCCATCATATGTTTTAGGGCTGTAATTTGGGAGTTTCCATAGAAATTTGTCAACAGGTTAGATTATCAGCAAGTATAGATAAAAAAGTTTTCTGACCTTTTGATAAAAATGAAACTAATTATTGTGCATTAACAGATTTTATAGAAATAGAATTTTAGCTAATCCTATAAAATTATTGTTGTTACATTATTTGGAAGACCATTGCTAATTGCCTACCATTGACGAGTGCATATGATCCTTAGTTTAGTCTTAAGATTTTCATTGATTCTACTAGGTTTGATCCTTTGCAGGATTGGATTGAAGAAATGTCACAGTTTGTGAAATCAATTGACAAGAAGCACCTTCTAACAATAGGACTTGAAGGGTTTTATGGATCTAAGAGTTCTAAAGAGAAGTTGAGTGTCAATCCAGGAGAATGGTACAAAACGACAGGATCTGATTTCATCCGCAACAATAAAATCTCAGCCATTGATTTTGCTTCGGTTCATATTTATCCTGATCAATGGTAGCTATTCAACACATTTCTTTAGTTAAACTGTTTCACAAAAAAAACCCCACTAACTAAAGAAGAATGCGTAATTTTCTATAGGTTAGAAGAAGCAGACCTGCAAGAGAAAATGGAATACGTCAACAAATGGGTATCCTCTCACATAGAAGACGGTGACAAAGAACTCCGAAAACCTGTCATGTTCACAGAATTTGGTCTTTCAAACAAAATCATGGACTTTGATCATTCACAAAGAGAAGCATTTTACAAATCAATTTTCGACGCAGTTTATGATTCTGCAAAGGAAAATGGAGCAGGATCTGGTGGCTTGATCTGGCAATTTTTGGTTAGGGGCATGGAAGAGTATAATGATGACTTTGGAGTAGTCCCTGGAGAGAGGCCTTCATTAGATAAGCTTATCAAAGACCAATCATGCCGTCTTGCAAAGTTAAATTATGGCGCGGATTTGGGTAGGAGAAGTCTCAAGAACTTCTGCTGAAGTATTCAATTTTGCTTAATATCTCAGCACAAGTTCTTCCATGAAATTCTTAGTTCTCTCAAAGTGAGATTTTATGGTGATGTATAAAACAAGGTTTGCATATCGTGCATCATTGTGGCTAGATTCTAACTTGTGAAATGTTATTACTGGGAACATGGTATATGACCTCGTATTGAAAGAAATAAAAAGAAGTTTCCTTAAATAGAAAGTTCGGACCAATATCTAACACCTAATTTTTTCGCATTTGCTCTCATTAATTATCAGTCGAAAGTAATATATTTCTTGATATTGATCAAGTACAAGGTAGTAATTAATTTACTGAAGATTAGAATGAGATTGTACTGTACTCACATCTGATTCCGCAAGCAATTTGCTTAACTAATTATTGCATTCCCGTATAGAGCTTGAAATTAATATTTTTAAGGATAGTTTTGAAACTGAGGCGGGAACACGCTTTCTGTAGTCTGTGTAATTCAAGCTTGATAAGAGCAGAGGGTTAGTTATATAGTGTTTTCAAATTGCTTCCCAACCGATTGCCTCAATGAGGATCTTCGCGCGACGATGACGACTGTTGTGTGGCCTGGAGGCTACAGATTCATTTCATGAAAACAACCTCTTATAAAAATGAAAATACAATATGTTGTTCCGTAGAATGAATCCATAGTGGTCCAACCATTTCCTAGACCCTGCAAATTGATGAAGTTTCGTGCATTAGGCTGCCCTTTTTATTACCCTGCCTACCTGCACGTTATTGCTGATCCGAACGAGAAAGTTGTCGAAGGTAAATGAGTTTGAACCGACTAAAAATAAAATAAAATACAGCATTAATAAAACATGTATCCTGTGATAGATCAAGGCTAACTAAATTCCAGCATTTGGCTCAATAATTGCCAAGAGTCTTTGTTACAATTGAAGTGTGGGTCTGGCCTGGTCTTCGACGTCACCTCGGCCTTTTAGAGGCCCAGGTGATGGGAGCCAGAGGCCAGCCCATTACTAGCGTGTAGAACCGGACAAGTGTATCTTCGCCTTGGCCAGTTTTGTTTTTTAAATTTAGGAAATTAAATCTTAGTTTTTTTTTAATTTCAGAAAATTTCTTTCTCCAGTAACTATTACGAATACACATAAAAAATAAATGAGGACTTTCACACGTTCCAAAACTCTTCATTGTATAATAATAACAAGAAGAATTTACACATAATCATCGACAAAAGGAAGATAACTCTTCATGCCAACATGAATTTTAAAGCAAATCTATTGGATAAAAAAGTCGATGGACAAGTGCTTCTATTAACTTAAGTTTACAAGAGATTTACTCAATGAACTAAATAATTAACAAATAGTTCGTTAATTGTTTGTTTAACTATTTGGTTATATTCGATTTGGAATTTCAATTAATAGTACATGAATTAATCAATTTGTAAATGAATAGAATTTAACCAGATGCCTATTCTATTTATTATCAAATATTTGTTTGAAGGTCTCATCCCTTATAATTTGTCTTATTAAAATTATGATGTTATGTTTTCCTGAAGAAGGATTTTCGAATTCTTTTTCAAAAAAGTTTAATGAATACAAAAACAAACAATGAGATATTCGATTCATTTCATACCCTCGTCACTTTAAAAGCCACTTCAATTTCACATCCATCCCAATCCAAGACAGTCTGGTCCGATTTTTTAGAACCATATCAGCCTAAGTCCCCACTATTAATAATGTAGTAGTAAGTTTTGAAATTTTTACTTATTGACGCGGGATAGTTCAGTTGGGAGAGCATCAGACAAGAGATCTGAACCAACAAATATATTTAATTTTAAGACAATGTAACCAAACGGCCCTTGCGATAATCAAACCTTCATATTTGGAGATAATATGTGAATAGATAAGGAACAAACATAGTTGACTCGCCAAAATAATTTTAGACAATATGCTAAAGGGAAAATTGCTTCCAACCGTCAAAATGGGGACTGCAATCCCCCCTGCCACCACCCCCGCCAAAAAAAAGACTTTTTCAACACCCCATTACCTCCCTAAACCCCACAATTTAATCGTTTAGGCCCCTCCAGCTCAAATTGCTCACACATGTGAGCTTTGTAAACATGGAGAGACCAAAATAACCCTCACAAAGTTTACCAGATCGGTGAAAACAACTTGGAAAAAAAACCGGAGAAGATTTGTTTGGATTTTCATTATTGGGGTACATTAAATGCTGATTAGAAAGGGGTTTTAGAGGGGAATAAAACTAGTTCCCTCCAATTTAGTTCCTCCAACCATCTTCTACCTCTCTTCTCTCTCATAGCCATTAATTTCTCTTCACCTACTCTCCCTCTCTCTCTCTCTCTCTCTCATGTCCATTAAATACTCTCCATAATTACTCTTTACTTCATAATGACAGAAAGATCTCTCCTTTGCATGGTTACAAACACAACAAGCAACGAAGAGGGTGAGGGTGTTTTCCTAGTTATTAACGCTCTACACAAATCATTAGTTTGAAGTATCAAGTATCCAAAAGGGAAAAATGTATGGTTTTGCAAATAAAAACGACGACGACTTGGGACTGATGTTCGAGTATTGTGTTCGTAATGGATTTATAGATATTATCTTATATGTTACCGCAGATGCAGATGATTCAACTTCACAGAACACCAAGAGTTTTGTAGAAAATGAGTAAGTAAACGCATTTGTAACTTTTTCTCTAAAATTACAGTTGGTTGTTAACATTATAGGTTAGTTGTTAACTTTTTGAGTTGGTTGTTAACTTTATGAGTTGGTTGTTAACCATAAGAGTTAGTCCTTACCTCCATCTATCAGTTGTTAAGGTTACAATTTGATTGTTGACTTTATGAGTTGGTTGTTAACTTTATGAGTTGATTGTTGAACATATGTTGATTGTTAACCTTTTAATGATTAGTTGTGAATGTTATGAGTTGATTGTTAACCTTATGAGCTGGATGTTAATTTTAGTCACTAGTTGTTAAGGTTTTGAGTTGATAAATTATAATAGTTGGTTTTTAACCTTAGTTATTAGTAGTTAAGGCTTCGAGTTGATAAACTATAATAGTTGGTTGTCAACCTTATGAGTTGATTGTTAATTTTAAGAGTTAGTTGTTAATATTTATAGTTAATTGTTAAGTAATTAAGTACCTTCTTACTTATACAAGATAATCCCGACGGCAAATTCCCAATGCGTAGTGGTTCTGGTCAACCAATCATGTAATGATGAGCTTCCTAACAATAATCCTACTAGTGACAATATCATGATGATCGATGACATGATTAACAACCAGAGCAATATCCCAACTGAATGGCACACAGCCATACGCGAAGAGGGGCAGAAATTTAATAGTGCTGCTGAAGTTAGATTAGCACTTCAATACTATTCAATTGCAAAAAGGTTCGAGTATGATTTTGCCCATAATGAACAAAAATGTATAAGAGTGCATTGTCGATACAAGGACATGCATAAATGCTCTTGAATGTTGTTTGTTTCCCCTCTGCGAAATTCCTCGATTATGGCTATAAAGAAATTCAATGCAACTCACACTTGTGGACAATATGGGGCTAATGTTGGTAATTCAAGGGTATCACGCAAATTCATTGCAACTTAAATACAATCTGTTCTTAAGGTTAGGCTAGACCTTCAGCCAATTGATATCAAGAATGAGTTTCTCTCAAAGTTCGGCATCAAGATTAATTATAGCAAAGCGTGGCATAGTAAAGAGAGAGCACAACTTGAGCTGTTCAGTGATGATGATAAGGCTTACAATTCATTAAGATGGTAAAACAACTTGTTGTTAAGTATTAGTGTTTATGCTTGTATACAACTTTGTTGTTAAGATTAATCCTTAATTGTTAAGTATACAACTTTGTTATTAAGGTTAGTTCGTAATTGTTAAATTTATAGCATAGTTGTTAAGTATAAAGTTTAGTTGTCAAGTTTATTATTTGTGGTTATTAAACATATCAGAAAGTTTACTTGTTACAAGTTAGATGTTTCCTAATATTAATGAGTCATTGTTATATTTATACAAGTATGAGATCAGGGCTAAAGCCACTAATCCAGGAAGTTGTGGTGTGTTGTGGAAATAGTATTGAGATTGCAAGTACACAATCAAGTTATAGTATAGTTACAATGTCGATCCTACGAGAAAGGTGTGCAGATAAATTTTCTAAATTGGTTCCTAGAGTTGTGTGTGGACAAAGATGAGTGAAAATGTGAAGAGATATAAAGAGTGTGTGATTATTTACACATGAAAGAAAACTAGAACAAGAGGGGAGAAAGAGAGTGACAATAAACGTAAATGAGAACAAACAATGAGAAAAAAAATAATAAAGAACATAGTAAAGAACAAAATAAAAAAGAGAATAAAATAATCAAAAAGAGAAAAATCAAAGTAAGTAAGATGGAGGGAAAATAAAGTAGATAAGATAGGAATCTAAAATTGAATACACTAGTTAATTTCATTTAGGATTTATGAACTACTCTTTTTATCATATTTTACTTTAGATTTATTAAGCATAAACTATCAAACCACTCAAGCAAAACATAACATATCTAATTATCATCCAAGTAAAATTAGCATTCATGAAAAGAACAATCATTAGATAGTAATTCCAGAATTTATAAGAATAACTTATTAAACCACTCAAGATAAGTATATATTATCAAATTCTTCTTCTACCAATTAGTTCTCTAGTTGATTATCCTAAGTATGATCATTTTGAGCGCAAGAGAGTAATCCACAAATCATAAAAAATCAAACTAGTTTCATGCAATTCTAGAATTCCTATAAGATTTAGTTGCACATTTTAAAATATAAAAATAAGAAAATAGAATCTAGGCTAGAAAGCATAAAAGAAAGAAAATAAAAATAAAAACTAACTACAAAGAGAAGAACAAGAATAAAGAAATAAAGATCTAAACTATAAGCATGAAGAAAATCTAACTAGCACAAATAAAAGAGCGTAAAAGTAAATCTACAATACAAAAGAAACATATAAGAAAATAAAAGAGCATAAAATTAAACCTATACTACAAAAATACAAGAAAATAACAACACAAAAATAATATAGTAGGAAAGTAAATCTAATCTAATCTAACAAAATAAAATCCTAAAACATGAGTGTCTAAAGAAAGAAAATAAAAGGAAAAAAAAAGTAAAACTCACTTTGCAAGGGGATGGCTACTTGAAAGCAAATCTTCATCTTCATCTCCATTAATAAAGAAGAAGAATAAAAATTTAAAAGGTGAAAAAAATTATTTTTATTAATTGTAAATAAAGCTTACAATTTTAGAAGGTATTTTCAATTAAAAGTAACCCTGCTCTCCAAATAGAGATTATTATAAAAATTTTCACACATTTAAACCCTCACTCTACCCCTCTATTTATAGATAACAAGAATCTCTCATAACCCTTAGATTTGTCTTGGCCCCCAAGTAACTCTCACAACCATAAGATTTGGTTTAGGCTTCAAGTAACCCTCATAACCATAGGATCTCTCAAAATAATCTATACTATTGATTTAATACTTGAGAGATGAGCTTTGTGAGCTTCATTTCTTTTGTATTTAATTCATTTAAAACTCTTGAGCTTCTCTTAAATTCTCTTGGGCTTCTTAGAATTTAGTTTGTCCTTCAAATAATTGAATATATATCAATTAAATTTAAATTTCTATCACAATATGCTGCTACTGATAAAATTTCTAAAATCTGCCAATCTGTCTTGTCGAGATAGATAATTTTCATATATACTATATTGAAGTCTACTTTCTGGATTGGGTGATATCACTTTTTCTTTGCGGTTGACCATCTTGAGCACAAATTTGACTTTATTTCTTTTCAAATTTAATTTTATTCTCAATTGTAGGCCAAGTTATTAATAATACTAACTAAGAAAGTGATGAGTGCTGAGATTTTGCTTCTAAACTTAGTAGTTTGCTTTGAATTTAACCATTTTGGGCTTCATTAGAGATCTTTTGTGCTCGAAATAATATTCATTTGAGCTCTTTATTCAATAATTTTTTCTACAATTTAAAAAAAATACATTAGTGTAGACGGTCAAAATGTATTCTCACCTAGGTCGATGATTAACTTGGACAGAAGAAGTGGATGCCCATGGGCTAAATGCTTCGAATGGGCCCGAAACCAAGCCCATAGCAGATTATAGCGAAGGTCGCCTGACGACTGATGCCAACCCCACCAAAGACCGGATTTTGTGTTAAATCTAAGTTCGCAAGCAAAGCTCGCTAGCTAGGGAGCTCCGCCAATATCAGTAAAGTGGACCGAGTCTCCCACTACTGAAGAAGGCACCCCACTTTCTAGCGACCCTCACCCACAACTGCAGTGACCTTCGCCTATGACTTCCGCGAACCTCACCAGAGCCACGAAGTTCTCCCAAATAGCCGTATCAAAGTTATTTTCAGGGATAACCACTTCCCCATTATCTCTAGTTTTAATGGCCACTAATCTATATTCTAAGGAGGCCTTTTGACTCTCTCTTTTAGCCTATAAAAGGAGGGGAGATCATTCATTCAAGACATACGCGGAGAGAGTTCAGGGATATATACGCATACACAGAGGCAGCTCCACAAAGAGAAGGTCGAGCTACCTTCCAAGTGATTTGATCCCCGCCAAACAGCAAAAGATTCATGAGTCTTGATTCAGTTCATCAATGTTGTGCAAGATCAACACTCTATCGGCACACAAAAGAACCCTAGGAAATATAAATTTTCCTTAGTTTCGTTATTATCTCTCAAATTGTAATCTGCGTCAATTGCAATAGAAAAGACCCAAAACAGGATGGCGACTCTGCTGGGGACATCCTTCTCTTCCGATGAGAAGATCATGTCGCAAACTGACACTCAGACCCTCGGGTCTTTTGCTAAAACTTTGGTCATTGAATTTGACCAAGCTAAGTTCAAGGAATCTATTTCCAATAATTGAGTCCCATCAACTGCACGCAGTTGTCATAGAATTCACCGCAGAGCAAATATCAGGTCCAATGCCACCCCTGCATATGTGAATACACCCTCGCTGAGGAAGGTTCGAGCTTAGTTAAAAGCCGAATGAACTTCGCCAAAGGTGGAGGAAGTATGACTTTCACCCCAAGCGAAGATCAAGATGTTAACACATCTGATCTCGGGCTTCAGCCTCCGATGACTTCCACCTCGAGCAAGGATCAAGATGTTGACACATCTGATCTCGAGACACATCTGATCTCGAGCTCCAATCATCAACTCCTCTAGGAGTTTGATTTAAAACATCTTGTGATGCTCGCTACACTTCCTCGTTAGAATCTAGGAATGGGGGTAGCCTCTCATCATAATTCCCGAAGAGGAATAAAAGTCTCACTGGCCAAACATCTAGCCAACGTTATCGTAAGTGACATTCGCATTCAACCAAAGCCAGTGAGGTTGGCACTAATATTGATCTCTGGGAATTTATAACTCTGAAGCAAGCTCGCCAATGCTAGCATTGCGTGACCCTCAGGGAAGTAGTCTTGGCAGTCCAAGAAGGTTGCCAATGCAAGTGGTCAATTTTCAGTCATCTTGGTCCTGTTCTTGACCCTTCAGAGGCTTGAACTAAGCGACGACGACATGCCCAGTGAAGTAAAACTCAAGTCTTCACTGTCAACATGACGAGTGTAACTTCTAAAGACAATGAGGAAAATACGGATAACTCTCCTGATCCAGTGTATTCTCCCAGCATCCGGTCCATATTTCTAGAAGTTGAGGGAGTGTTTTGCAACACGATGCTAAGAAAGAAAGCGGCGATTCCGTTCAACTACTCTTCCATACAATCACCGCAGTCCTCAAATCAACCCGCCATTAGAGATGCCAACTCAGCCATAGCATCAAACCTAACCCCTAGTTCAAGTCAAGGCCAAAGATGGAAAGTTAATGCAACAAACTGAGAGGATCTTCTACCTCAAATGGCGATCCAGACGAAAGAGGCCGACGAGCAGATTGAGTATTGAGAAAGTATGGTTGAGCAACTCTTGACCAACCCTCATCCACAAGCAAGTTCTTCATAAGGAAAAGGCTAATTGGCGAAAACCCTAATGAAGGAGATCAAGAACACTAGAGCGACACAGATTCTGAACATGCGAGTTTAGAAATGACAATACCCGCGAAACCAACTACAGGCATTGAAAATTGCCTATAAGTCCCAGAACATGACTCGACACGATGGGTTGATGATCGACAGCCATCCGACGATGCAACGGCAAACCATTGACGATGTGATCATGATGCAAATGCATAAAAAGAGTCGACAAAATGCATGAAGAGAGTTGGCGAGGCGTACAAGTCAGCGAAGCGATGAATCGCATACGAACGATGGAATAAATCTAACTGTGAAGCTTCAAATTAGCAAATATCGATAAGACTGGACAAATCGGGCTCGGAAAATGACAAAACTAAGGCCACATGGGCGGCTCGGTGGCCGAGCCACCTCTTGGTGGCTCGGCTAAGGCCGAGCCACCAATTGGTGGCTCTGCCAGGGCACAGATCTGACCCGTTACCCGCATTCTGAAGCTTATAAATATGAGGAGAGGGGCTCATTTTCTCAGATCTGGACTTTTGGACAAGAAGGAGAGACTCTGTTGAATTCTAGAGCGATCTACACATAGATCCGAGAATTCTAGATCTGAGATCTTGGCGACCCCGTCAACTCATAAAGCGAAGAAGTTTGAGAGATCACCGGATCAGATCTACACGCGATTCCTTTAGATCAAACTTGGTTTTGATCCCGAGAAGAGTAGTGACTTTGGTTGGCCGATTTCACTTACTTCAGGCGATTATTTCCTTGGTGAAATAATCCCCTCGATCGTGCAGATCTTAGATCTGAGACCAGGATCCGATCACGCGGCGGTCCACGGATAAACCTTGGCACTGACAAAGATCCCACGCAAGCAGGAGACCGATAAACATGATCGTGTGTTTGTTTTAAGGAAAAAATTGTAATTTTTTATTCTTTTAATTTTCATTGTAATCGAGTCTTACAAAAAGACAAACTTTTTTGAATTCATTGTAAATGCATAAAGCTGTAATGAGTTCATCATCAATGAAGACAGATTTGACTTTTCCTGCGAACAAGCTGGCGACCACAGTGGGAGCCAATGATCTCGCTGATGAGATCGTCGTGTCGCAACCGCGGATAGTGATCCCGATCGAAGAGGAGGTTGAATACGAGTTCGACCAACAAAAGTTCGAGGAGTATCTATCATCCTCATCCAGATCATCCTCCCCCCGTAGATCCAAGAAGATTCCCGCTACAAGAAAGATTCGTTGGTCTTCAAATCTAGAATCTCAAGGTGAGGATTCCAACCTCGCTGCTGCCAAAGTCGCAGATCTGAACTTCTCTGTGCAGGATATGACCACCGATGGTGTGCCGACTCTCTTCAAGAGAGCCAGCTAGAGGCGATGCCAACACTTGGCGCTTCAGTTCGCTAAGGCCCTGGAATCAACTGACGGGATCCGCTATGAGAAGGATCTTAGGTCTAGAAGAGGTCAAATGCCTCAACAACAGGCGGTTGGCAGCTCCTCCAAGCCGTCAACGAGAGAATGGGCTCGTGTCAGACGGAACCGTTCAACGCTCGAGGAGCACATTTGAAAGCGCCGCACACTACTTGCGCACACACATGCTCTAGTTCAAGAGGCCCAAAAATTGAAGAAGGAAAAACTGGCCAAGAAGCCACCAAAGATGCGCCAAGTTTGGAGGCTGAAATCCAGAGCAATGCTTTGGACAACTCCACCTCTGGCGATTACAATAGTCAAGTCTCCGTCTAGCTCTGTTCCCACTTCGGTTGATCTCACAGGCTCACCCTGAAGTAAGAAAACAGTGTTAGAGCGCCTCGGCCCGTTGCACAATGATCGAGGCAAAGTTCTGATCAAGGAACATTTGGGCCTGTTAAAGAGGTCCCGGACAACTCACAGTACTGGGGGTCACAGCCACCTCCACCACGATGAGAAAATTCCTGTAATTGCTCGCACCGGGCTGTGAATTTAAGTTCAAGAGTCTGTCGAAACTTCACACCTGCAAGGGCGAACGTTGAGACAAGTTACTTTTAGAAGCTCTGATAACACGGTTCATCCTCAGAAGGAAACGTTTTTGTTTGAAGACGATGACGTTATACCTGAGAAGTCGTGCCAACACATGATGGGTTGCTCCGGCATTCATGCTGACGAGTTGTACTATCATGCTGGGGGTACAAATAAATCTCGAAAAAGGAGTTCTCCAGAATTGAACACACATTGTTTGTATTCCAAGCTGATCAGGACGGTGTTGTCAGAATGCAACTGCACCAAGACAGCTCCAAAGAAAGTGTCAGTCTTTGATAGGCTCGGCACCGAAATGCCAAAGCCTAGGATGAGGTGCTTCCGCAGAAGAAGATTGGTGTCTCAAGGTGATGAATTGTCAAGAGTCACCATCAACATGACTAGCAAAGGGACGTCGACATGTGCCGTTCCCGGGGCATCTCAACGAATAACTCGGTTGTGGACGACTATCAGACGACCCAACTATTGCAAAGTGCAGAGGGGGTTACCCGAAATTTTTAAATACCTCCTAGGGAACAATAAGATCCAGCTGCCACCGATCGTGAATTAGGAGGAGGCAAATAAAGTCATAGATCTGAGATACTGTGCATTCCATAGAGCGGTTCACCATCCAACAAAGTCGTGCTACCATCTCAAGGATAAAATTCAGGAATTGATCGATGTAGAGGTCATTACCCCAAAGCTATCCAAAGGGTAAGTTTGAACCCAAATGGGAGGGGCCGTTTGTGATAAACACAGTCTATTCGAATGGTGTGTATCGTTTAATCACCCAAAATGGTGATCAGCAATTAATTCCGATAAATGGGAAATTCCTAAAAAAGTACTATCCTCAGTATATTTGGGATAATCCATTCTGACGGGAAGTTCCTCGTGGAATATTTCACCCATTGTCCTCGAGGATAACCCTAAATCTGTTCCCCACCATAAATTCCCTCACTGATCAAATTCATTGATGGTGAGTCTACTAAAAATCTTTCTGGAATCCACCAGCAAAATTCCCTCTTGATTCCTTCCACAAACAAGAGGTCCACTTATAGTTTTCTTCACACTGGAGATAGAATATAAAATTCTTCCTCTCCAGGAGTAAGATCCCTTTATAATAAACAGAAGGACTCCATCCTTTCCTCTTCAGTCACGCCTTGCCAAGGTTAGGGCTGAAATTAGAATCTCATCTCGATAAATGAGAAAGTCATTTCCAGATCAGGTAGCAAATCTTATAAAAGTGAAAGCTATTTGAATCTTTTCGATTCTCAGAGTGGAGATCCCACTCTCAGTCTCACCTACGATTCTTGAAGTGGAGATCTCACCTTTAGTTTCCTTTCCATTGGAGATAGAATGTAAAATTCTTCCTCTCCAGGAGTAAGAGATAGAATATAAAATTCTTTCTCTCTTGTCTCAGGGTTTGTTTTTACCCCAGAAAGAAGATCTAGAGATAGAATATAAAATTCTTCCTCTCCAGCATCGAGAAACATAATATAAAATTCTTCCTTTCCCACATCAATTTCATCCTTTCAAATTTTCCTTTCCATTAGAGATAGAATATAAAATTCTTCCTCTTCAGTATCGGAGACAGAATATAAAATTCTCCCTTTCCCACATCAATGTTATCTAATCCTTCAATCTAAGATTTATCTTGGGGAATTTTATCCTGAATCCTAAGAAGGGATAAGTCAATGCCTAGCACAAGTTGTCGGTTTAGTCCTTTACCGACTGAAGAAGACACCCGAATCCAAATCGGGATCCAAATCGGGAGAATTTTATCCTGAAGCCTAAGTAGGGATAAGTCAATGCCTAACACGTGTTGCCGGTTTAGTCTTTTACCGATTGATGAAGACACCCGAATCTAAGTTGGGAGAATTTTATCCCGAATCCTAAGTAGAGACAAGTCTACGTCTAATACGCGTTACCGGTTAGTTCTTAACCGTAAAAAGAACAAAAGCTAACATATTCAAAATTGTGGCAAGTTGTTATTAATAGCACCACAATCCACGCCTTACACATGTGGGGAATTTTATCTCGAATCCTAATGAGGGATAAGTCAACGCCTAACACGCGTTGCCAGTTTAGTCTTTTATCGATTGAAGAAGACATCCGAATCTAAGTCTAGAGAATTTTATCTCGAATCCTAAGTAGGGACTAGTCTACATCTAATACGCATTTCCGGTTAGTTCTTAACCGTAAAAAGAACAAAAGTCAACATATTCAAAATTGTGGCAGATTGTTATTAATAACACCACAATCCATGCCTTACACGTGTGGGGAATTTTATCTCGAATCCTAAGGAGGGATAAGTTAACGCCTAACACGTGTTGCCAGTTTAGTCTTTTTCAGAGTGAAGAAGGCACCAGAATTTAAGTCTAGGGAATTTTATCCTAAAGGCTAAGTAGGGATAAGCCTACATCTAATACATGCGGCTGGGTAGTCTATTCTTATGAGAAAGACAAAGCCTATGTATTCAACATCATAGCACCAAGTCTGAAAGAGTTTCATTCTTTTAGCACAATATCACGTGCAGAACGGGTTTAGATAACCTGCATGCTAGCCTGATTCAAACGGTAATCGGTAAAGGCTCATCAAATCCGTTAATGGCTGGGGGTTGGCAATAACCCTAAAATCGACGCCTAACACGCGTTGCCAGTTAGTCTCTTGCTCGTAAAAGAAGACTAAGCCTATGTATTCAGCATCATAGCACCAAGTCTGAAAGAGTTTCATTCTTTTAGTACAAAGTCATGTGCGGAGTAGATTTAAATAATCCGCATGCTAGCCTGATTCAAACGGTAACCGGTAAAGGCTCATCAAATCCGTTGATGGCTGAGGGTTTGCTAAAAATCCTACGAGTATTGTGGTTGATTATTTCAAATGAAATAAGAAATCATAATAAGCAACAAAAAAAAGAGGATAGAAATTTATTCAATCAATGAAGGGTCGAGTCTTTCAACGAAGAAATTACAGCTACTCAAACATCAAGTTAATGGCAAAAGATTTGTTGTTCTAACTTGGACAACTCATCATTATAAGCTTGTTGGAGCTTATTTTGCAACTCAGTCCTAAAAGGCTCCTCATCAACGTTTTGCAGCCTCCTCCTCAACTTCAGCTAGCTTTTGTCCCGAGAGCTCGAGTTTCTTAGATATGGCGGTTTGAGCTTCCCCTTTGTTGACCCTTGTCAGCTCTAAGACACTTAGTTCTCCTCCTCCATCTGAAGTTCCTGCCTAAGTTGCGCTATCTTGGCCTCACTTGATGCAATGCAAGAATAAATATTGCTTAAGGATGTTGATTTCTAGGCAAGTGCGGTCTTAATCTGCTCTACCCAGTCCCACTACATTTAAACCTCGAGTCCAGTAAAAACGCGAACATCGCTCCATGCTTCTAGACGAGGTCCTGGTTGATCGGCTATATACGAAGAATCACCTGCTACCTTTAACTCCTGTAATTTCTAAAGCTTTAGCACCAGACGATCAAGATCATCAGCAATTGCCTTGGCTAACTCCCTGTAACCAGCATCCCTTATCAAAACTGTTCTAGGGTCAAGGACCGGCTTGAACTGATGAAGAGAAAGCTCACTGTGGAGAATCTTGTCGATCATCATGTTGATGAAAGAAAAGAACAAGCGGACTTCCATACGGATAATAATCCGAGCTAGGTCATCGTCTGACATCAACGCCCTCGCCAGATCATGGAGTTGAGATGTCCCTACAAAAAAAAATATAAAGGGGTGGACATTTTAGAATCTTGGGTCAAAGGCCGGTGTAAACATCCTCAGCTAGATAACCTGTACCTGCTTCCATCGGTATAGCATCATGAGTTAACGGGACTATTGGAGGGGTAACCGCCGTTGATGCACTGACCTCTGTAGTTGGTCTCGCCACATGTTCATAAGGCACGGCAGCTGCCATGGTAGCTAAGTCTGGAGGAGCCTCAGAATGAGGAGCTGAAAAATGAGCCTCAGTACGAGGTCCTGCCAGTAATAGAATGAGTCCCACAGATTCGTCAAATTATAGTTGTATTAGTAAAGAATGGCTAGTTCTATAATTAACAGGAGAGAGAACTCATACCTTTAGAGAAACAAGCCTCAGCATTCTCGAGAATTGTTGTCTCAGGTGATATATCACCGGGAAGATGATCATCTCGGGGAGAGACATATATCAAGTCGTCCATGGGGGTGTCCACAAGTAGACCATCTTCGTTAAAATCCTCTATCGAGAAATCTGACACAAGAAAATATAAGTGAAAGAAGCAGAATCAAGAACATGCGATCAACGAAAATGGCTTACCTCCTATAGTGGAGTTAGTCTCTATGATCCCAGTGTCAACATCTGCTCCCTGCAATTTCTCTAAAAGAGCAAGAAGCATAGAGACAATTAGAGAAGCCATGAATTCTGAGTCGTTCAACTCCCATACTCGCCATCTAAATGGGGGTATTACCAATGATAGATATACCTAGATTTACTGAATCAGGTCCTACGTTGGTAGCCTCATTAATTTTAGCGGCTACTGCAGGCTCTTTTGTTATAGGCTCGTACACCTGTTGTGTGAAGCTAGGTTTGTTGGACGAGGTGAAATTGTGATGGGGGAAGTCGAGGCTGGTCTCGCCTTCTCCATATCCTCCTGCACAGAAATTGAGAAATATGAGCCCAGAGTTCAAGAAATTAAATGATCGAAGGGACTACGTGGTGGTTAGGTTTTACCTCCCTTGTTGATAGGATCATCACCAGTCAACTCCATCTCAAAAGATCGCGGATCTGCACGTGACTTATGGGCTAATGTTTTCCACTTAACAGCTTGAGTCCCAAGTCGAGGCTTCACTCGGTAAGAGGGTCGAAGTCCCTTCTCCTCCTCGAATGTCATTCCTGAACCTCCAAATGGTAGTCAGACCTAATAATTCTAAAAGAGGAAAGAGAAAAAGGGAAAGGAGATATCGACAAACCTGTCCCGAAATCCCCCTCATGATCCGTGTCATCCGCTGGATGTCCTCCTGAGGTCTCTTCAGCAGAAATGAAGGCCTCCTCTTCATCCTTGTCTGTTTGACAAGTCTTGCATCACTTTCTCTGCAACCAAGCGGCCTTCTAAATCATCTGAGTATCAGCTCAGGAGGTCTTTTCGGCCACTAACTCTACAATAGGCTTCACTAGCTGTCAATAACCACCTACAGCATAAGAATATCAGCTCTAGCTAACGCTCAGCGCTTGGAAGGCTGAACCTAACACCAGTGCACCCTGTCACACTCCATAACCATGCTCAGACGCCATCCACTAATCTGCCATGAGTCTGAAGCTATCAATTCAGATTTCTAACATAAAGGGTGTCATAACCGAACTGGCGGGCAAATCGACAAGGTAGATACGGCTCTATGAAGCGCTCGTCTCTTACCCAGAATGTCAGGTAGCCCAGTCTAATGTTCATCAGCCAATTGAAGTAGCCAACATCAAGAGAGGTCTGACTCACACTCAGCCTCTCCTCATCAAATCAGAGACTTGCCGTACTGGCCAGAAAATCGTGGGAAGCATCTGGAGAAAACCTAACCCTTGTGAACCTGCAATTGCTTCGTTATCTTCAAGAATCCTTGCCCCTTCCGTCTGCAATTCTCTAATAATTGTAGTAGGGGGGTGGATTGATCTGCAGTGCTCAGTGCTGACATCATATCTGAGTGGTGAAGGACAAACCAGGCCATCATGTAGGTGTATGGAAGCTCCACCTTAGCAAGTGGAATCCGAGTCGATGGCTCACCCTCCCCCTGAGTGAAGGCACTAACTATCTATCAAAACCCATAATGAAGGTTAGCCACCATCACTTGAAGGAGAGAAAGTTCCTTCTTGTGAGCAAGCTGAACTGCAGGATAAAGCACTTCTAATGGCAAACCATCACCAGACGGATACGGTACCATGCACTTCTTCAACCAGATCATGAGGTAACCAGTTAAGAGAGTCATCGGCTAAATCCGTTTTATTGCATGCCATAAGAATGCCTCAAATTTAGTCCCTGTAGGAAAACCACCCTCGGTGCTACTGATGGTATAGGAGCTAGCGCTGGACTTCCTGATTAGCTCGTTGACCTCTGAAGGAGTGAGCCATGCCAACCCGCAAATCGCCTCACCAGAATTGCTTTCCACATGCCTGAACAAGTAACCTGTGAACTGCTTTAGGCTCACTTGTGACTTTCTCTTTACTAGTGGCTCAGCCTGTGCCAAAGCAATATGATAATGGTAAGTAAGATCCCATAAGGTATCAGAATAACCGAGCATGTGATCTTTCAGTTGACTCAACTCTCAATTTGAGGGAAAGTACTCCTGGTATAACATCTTCCCTATGGGTAAGCTGGAGACCTGATGCATCTCATGGAGAGCTAACCCTAGCTCCCCGTGCTTAGTCAAGAAAGTATTTGAACCCTGGTCGTAGAGCTCTGACAATTCAAAGAAATGATTGGCACTGATCGACAGCCCATACATGGCGGCACGAATCACTGCATATAAATCGTAGGCATGTAGCTTCTCTTCCCATCGACTGAGGACATAGTTCGTCATACGAGCCCACCAAAGCTTGTCTAAAGAATGAACCCAGCCATAAAATCTATGATGGGTCTGTTCGCGGGGAAAAGAGGAGCTGTTGATTTTTCCATTGATCTGAAATTGTTACACCTTTATGGAATTACAAACAATATTCAAATAAGAAATCGCCTTTTTATAAGGCTTTTACAACGAGAAAAATAAAAAAAAATACAACTCTAAATTCTCCTTTTTGAACAAACGCGAGGCCCGTTTATCGGACCTTCGCTTGCGTGAGATATTTGCCTGTGTCGGGGACTTCTTTTACGTCCGTGGACCACCGAGCAATCCTGATCTTCAGTTGATCTAGATGCTAGGACTGCAGATCTGAGAGTTTCGTTTCATGAAGGAAACAAAAATCTTAAGGGAATCAACCCACGAAAGGGGAAGATAACTGGCGCTAGTGAGATCTACGAGGAGAAATCACGAGCGGACCCTGAGTCTAGGACGTCCTAGACTAGAGGGTGAGTTTAGATCACAATACCTGACCTTAAGATCGGTGGGTGTAAGCGTCGACGGTTGTTTTTGAATTTGGCAGCTCTCCCGCGTAGATCCGGATCTTTGTCAGAAATTTTTGAACAACAGCAGAGCTTGGGCGTCAAAAATTTCCAACAATTTTCCAACCCGTAGAAGTGAAGACCCCCCCTGTATTTATAGGCAACAGGGGGGAACGTCGCGTCGTTGACGCACGTACTCGGCCAAACGGCCTATTGTATAGCGGCCTTGGCCGCTGCACTCGACCAGGCCGAGTGTACAGCAGCCATTTGGCGGCTGCACTTCGGCCATGGCCGAAGTGCGACGTTTTTTCGTCATTTTTGTCCTTTCTCCTGACGTTTTGTCCGCTCAAACTTGTTTTCTGGTGTTTCTTATTCTTCTGTCGAGTCCGAAACTGGATCGGTTGATCCGTCGATTCGTCGTCGCTTACGTTCACGTCGACGTTTGAGTCCGATCGACTCGCCGAGCTGATTTCCCACTGTTTTTGGAACGTGACCATTAGATTTATTCCGCGATGCGTCGTTCCGTCGACGTGTATGCCTTGCCGACTTGATTCAGATGTTCGTCGACCCGCTTCATGCGTTCAGCATCGCTATTGCATTATCAGCTGTTTTCTCAGTCGCGTCGGTTGATGATTTGTCGATCGCGACCCCACCTTCACGAGTCTGGTTTGGGGATTGATAAGTAATTTCAAAGCCTACAGATACCCCCTCCAAAGTATCTCAGTCTCAGTTTGTGGACGAGTCTGGGATACTTTGGACATGATAGTCCCTAACCTCTGGTCGGCGTGGGATCTATTGACGACTTCGGTACTCGATCTATGGGATTCTTTCGGGGTTTCCAGTGCTTTGTAGGATTGCCGAAGGCCCCGCGGTACTGCATTTATTGCTTGACCGCTATCGAGATCTTGACCTGTTGTTGGTGAATCACGTTTTCTTTTTGAGGATAGCCTCATTGTTCGATTCCTCCAATCTTTTCAGATTTTCCAGTGCTTTGTAGGATTTCTGAAGGCGTGACGGTGCTGCATTTATTATCTGACCATTGTCGGAATCTTGAATTTTGGCTGACGAAGTTCTTGTATTTGACTCATGTCGGTGAGTTGTTACCCAACTGACCATCAACTACTTACGGGACACCTTGGTTGATTCAGGAATTCACCGTTGTGACTCATTGTTACGCACTCCTGTTTGAAGCCCTTGATTGGCTAGCGACGTTGATCGTCGTTTTGATTTTACCCGGATCCGGGCCGTCGATCGGCAGATCCTACGGTGGCGATGTTAATTGTCCTCTGAACTTGGTGTTTGCCCCTTAACAAATAGGCCGTTGATCGTTATTTTGACCACAGTGAGAGGAAACAGGGATTCTTTTCCTGTGTCGGTGAGCCGGCGCATCGGCGACGCGTTGTTCGGCGTCGATCTTTATTTCCACGCTTTTATTTTAGATTGTCAAGTTATCCCTAAAAATTTGAGAATATTTTCTGGGAACTTCTTGACGAGATAGGAAGTAGTTTATACTCATGTACCGCTTTGGAGTTTCTCAGTGGGAGGGGTTTCCTTCGAGACGCGTTGCCCGGCGTCGACGAAACTTTTCTTTTCTCCCGCGATTTTTAGAGTTAGGTCTGAATCCTAGTTGGAGTAGGATTAGGCTTGATTCTTCATTGGCGTCGTTCGAGTCATCTCTAAGAATATTAATTCTCTGGGATTTCTCGAACAAATTAGGAAATAGTTTATACTCATATACCATTTTGGAGTTTGAGTCCAAATCCTAGTTGGAGTAGGATTAGACCTGGCGCCTTATCGGCGTATATCGAGTTATCCCT
>JBAKGM010000279.1:11905082-11917519 GCA_037177215.1 Asparagus racemosus | reverse complement strand
GTACTGCAGATAATCCAGCAGATATGATGACGAAGCCCGTACCTTCGCGCAAGTTCGAGCATTGTCTCGAATTGCTTAGAGTTCAACAAAGCGGAGGTTAAGCCCGTAAGGGGCTTCTGGCGAGACAGCAAGTGCGATGAGAAGATCTTCGTATTTAAAGTCAATGTGGAGATTTGTAATTATTTGACTTTAAATCTACTTACCTAACCCTCTACTGTGTCACCAACCTTTTTTTTTATTATTTTCTTATGGTTATATAAGAGGGTGAGAGGAGAGGGTTTAATGCATCAGACAGATAAAGAAAAGAGAGAGGTAGAGAGGAAAGAAAAGAAAAAGGAGAGAAGAAAAAGAGAGTTTTTTTTCTTCTGAGTGTTATTTTCCTTGAGAATTCGGGGAGATATTAGAGTAGTCCCCCGTTTGTAATTTTCTCCTCTGATTGGTGAAGTTCTCTACTGTTCTCGCCTGTGGACGTAGGTCATATTGACCGAACCACGTTAAATTCTTGTGTGTTGTTTTCTTTGTGTTCACTGTACATATTCAGTGTTGTTATTATCCACTCTGTGTAGACAGTTTTTGTGTCTGTGAAGCCCCCCGCTACAACACCAATACCTAAAAAATAGCTCGCATAGGGAAAATAGAGACAAATAAATACCTGGTGATAATAGCCTGCTGGAACCTTTCAAGCACCACTTAGACTGATCTGCATTGAGAATCTTTCTATCCCTGAAGGGGGCATACAGAAGTAGAAACAAAACATAAAAGCTCAGGGAAATAGTATCTTTTTTTTTTTTTTGGTGCGTGGAAATCAAGAAACATTGCAAACTATTGAATTAGCATGTTTGTCATTATGACCTTAATTATTTTCTTCTTAACCTTGAATAGCATCACGCCTAGCTTATCAACCATTTCATTAAGCATTAACGCTAAAATATTAGTAGTTTCGGAAGGAATGTTGTAGTAGTTGTTAATCCTATTCTAGCAGAAAACATGATCTAGTTCAGCTGTTATACTTGAAAACTTTTGTTATCTCAAAATTGGAATATATTGAATAAACAATTTAATTGAATATTAACAGCGATACTTTTTAGCTCTCAGTCCTATCACATCTAGATTAATTTTTTGAAGCTGTTAAACAAAAAAAATTTATAAATACAGAAACAAAAATTGCAATCATCTCAGCAAAACGAGAAAAGCAAACCGTTAAAGGGAATCTTTATAAATAACTAGGTTGGCCTCGTTCCCAAAAAAAAAAATCTATATCCAACCACGCGCCAATTGTTTTGTTTATAGGTTTCTTCCTTTCACGTTGTAATCTCATCTTAAGCTATGTAAATCACTAAATCGAGACAGCAAACAAAAAGCAACGAGAGAAGGTTGAGCCTGGTGATCTAGGCATGATCAAATTCTTCTATATCATCAACTATACGTGAGATCCTACAGTCACGATTTCTGATTTGAAATGTATATCTCCATAAAATTCTCCAGTTTTTATTTCAGTTGTTATCATTCAGGTCTATCCTGAAATCAGATGCAAAAAAGAAGAGAAAAGCAGACTTCTAAAATTTAAGAACCCCAGTCTTTAGAAACAACGATTGCAGTGAACTAGATGATGACAACACTATTAAGGCTAATGAGTACAGCAAGTAACTAAAGCATATTACTTATCTAGTTTCTTTGGTTTATAGGAAAAAATATGGAGACGGTTTGTGTGAATTATGGCTGATACATAACTAATAATGTGTACTGGATCCATGTTTTGAGGACTCAGTTTGATTTTAAAATTTTAGAAGTATTATGCAAAGAAAAGTGCATATCATACAAATTATGAGAAGTAACACGGGGGGAAAATACAACTTAAAGGCATTGATTTTGAATTTTATGATAATGACGCAACATGAAAACAATTAAGGATGGGGTATGCTGTTGGATTTTTTGAGGCTTTTATTGATAGAACACTAAAGATTAACCACTCTTACAAGAGCACCTCAGTCTTACTATTCTTATTTTGGTGGACACTCACACAAGCCAACGCTACTCACTCAACCTCACGTCTTGCTTGCTTGATCAAACAAGACCCCCAAGATGCCCATTTATAGCTGCTTAAGAGGGCTAGGAAGTGTTCAAAAGAATTAATCCTAGCTATACACTAATAAGAGGTTTCTAGAAGAATAAATGCTAGTCATATGCTTGTATCCTCCTAGAAACCTCTTGATAGTTTCTTTTTGTAAGATAATGCTAAAGAAAAATTCTAGAGAATTGCTCTAGAACTTTCAAGTCAGTGAGGGCTGTCAACCCCTCCCCTCATTACCAACTTTATTTATTCTTGCAATCATTCCAAGTCGATCTCGAAATTCTATAAACTTAGAAGGATTTAAGCTCTTTGTGAAAATATCCAAAATATCCGCTATTTGGTCTTCAATCTTGATTTCGTGCATCTCTATTTCCCCTTGTAGTACCTTTTCTCTTATGTAGGAATGACAGATTAACGCAGAGCGAAAATAATAAACCTCAGAATCTCCCAAAGGTTGTTCTTTGAATCCACAAGAATCCACAAAGAACGATCTTTGAATCCACGAAGAAATTCGAATCCACGAAGAAAATATATAATAAAGATGAAATTTTATTGATGAAAAGTTTTGCCTCTAGGGCTTACAATCCTCTGCTTAAATAGAAAATTAACAAGAATCCTACTAGGATCTGAACTTTATCAAAAATAAAAATAGCAAAACTCTCCTTAAAAGACTACCTATGATTTGGATAACAAATCGGTCAAAATTGGAATCAAACTGGATTTGTTTCCTAATCAAAATAAACTCCTAAAATATTACCTAAAATAGTAAAAAACTGAGAAAAATTCGAATATCTCTCAATTCATAGAGAATTTAGCAAAATAGATGGCAACAAACCGAACAACAGTCTGTTCGGTTGACTCCATCTCAAAACAATACGCTATTTTTTATAAATAGTTCGTCCAATTCCAACGTACGGTTTGGAGATATGACCCGTTCTTCGTTACAAGTTATTTTCTTCTCTCGGGTCCACGTTTGGACTTTTGACGATCCAGTTTCTCCATAAATATATCTGCAATGTGCTCTACATCGGTCTCCCTTGCTTGAAAAGAGCTCGACCCTGAGTTTATATTCACATGAAAAGTTGTTTCTTCCTGCGGGTAATACTCAAACAAATCCACAACATTGAAACTAGAAGAAATAGTCAAATCTTCGGGAAGGTCAACGACAAAAGCATTGTCGCTAATCTTTTTGAGTATTTTGCATGGGCCATACTTTTTGTTCTTCAGCTTATTGTAGGTTCCCACTAAAAAGCGCTCTTTTTCACAGAAACACCATCACCATGTCTTCTTCCTCAAACACCTTCTTCCTCCAGTGTTGATCAGCACCCGCCCTGTATTTAGCATTATAATTCTCTATTTGCTCTTTCACTTCCTATTGGATAGCTCCTATCATTTCAGCCATATGATCTGCAGCAATACTCTGTGCTGGAAGTTTATGCAGCGGAACTAGATCAAGATAATGGTTCGGAAGCCTCTCGTACACAATCACAAAAGGAGCTCTGCCTGTAGTTTGACTGTCCATATAGTTATAAACAAATTCAGCATGCACCAGAGCAAGATCTCATTGCTTTGGACGATCACCAGAGATGGATCTAAGAAGGTTACTGAGAGTGCGATTTACCACCTCAGTTTCGCCATCTGTTTGAGGGTGGTAAGCAATACTAAATTTGAGTGAAGTATTGAATTGTTGCCACAATGTCCTCCAGAAGTAGAATAAGAACTTAGAATCATGATGGATGCATCACAATCAACCTTGAACACCTTTTAAAAATCTAGAAGTGCGAGCACTGGTGCTATGGACAACTTCTCCTTGATTAGTGTGAAGCTACGATCTGCATTTTCTCCCCAATTAAACTTGTCTTTCTTCATGCACTTAGTGATAGGCGCAATGATGCTGCTGAAGTTTCTCACAAATCTCCCATAGAAGGTTGCTAGACCATGAAAGCTACTATAACAAGAACACCTCACCCTACACATTACTCTTATTTTAGTGGACACTCACACAAGCCTACACTACTCATTCAAGCTTACTTCTTGTTTGCTTGATCAAATGAAACCACATGGTCCCAATTTATAGTTTGTTTAAGAGCACTAGGAGGCATGTAGAAGAACTAATCTTAGCCATACACTAATAGAAAGTTTCTATAAGAACAAATACTAGTCATATACACTTGTATCCTCCTAGAAACTTCTTGGTAGATCTTTTGTAAGAAAATGCTAATCTAGAGAATTGCTCTAGAACTTTCAAGTCAATGGGGACTTTCAACATATGCTCCACGACAAAACAAATATTCAAACAAAGAACTAAGTTTAGCTGAGATGGCTATGTTCAGATTACACAAGGAAGAGCTTAAAAGAGTTTTATTTGAGGTCTTATAAATTGGCAGTGTATCTTATACATTCTTCTCCAACCATGTGAGATCAAGCTCCGACTCTAGTTTGTTGTGGGAGGAAACCATAAGCCTAAACATAGCCTAGATTGGATAGGTTCATATTTGAATAACCAAGGTACCCAGAAACTAATCGCATCTTGCTTTTAGGATCCTACTATTACTCTCTAACCTCGAAACCTCTTATGGTAAATGATATATATGCTGTGAATTTTATTTATAACAAGCTGGGCATATATGATATATATGCTCAGCTTGAGAGAGAGTGTTGAGAGTCTTTCCTTTATTTAGTTTAGTCCTACATTGGTTAGAGTCAAATTATTTTGTAATTATAATACTATTAATAAGACTTGAGAGAAGAGGGACAAATTAATCATCTTTGATTACTCTTTCTATGATAAACTTTATTAAGAACTTCTCCTTTGATGTCCTTAATAATATCCAATCACCAGTAGCACATTTAGAGGCAAACAACCCTTTGTTCCTCTCAACCCAACCATATTAAAAACCTCCATTACAAGTATACTAAATTAATAATTATAGTGCTAATTCAACAACTGATTGCACTTCAAACCTCCATTACAAACTCTATAATTTATAGAAACAAGTACATCCTAAAACTTACCCTCGCCAAATCTTTCAGCAAGCGATACATACATTTGCTCCGCCCTTAGCAAACTATGCATAAGACTCTCTCTCTCAGAAAAATATGCACAATACTATTACGCCCTCTGCTGAAACTTTAGCTGCTCATAAAACCTCTTAATGAAATCCTCCGCTTGTTCATCCACTCTGCCGCCCTCCTCCTCCTCCTCTTCGATCGGAAATGGTGAATCCGTAACCCTAATCCTCCTCACAACCGTCGGGGTTCTCTTCATGAAGCTCCAAGCTGATGTAGGCGAAGGCGAAGCCATAACAGGTCGACCCGCATCATATTTCTCATGATGATTAAATATCTCGAACGCTCTGGCAATTGCAGCAGACGAATCTTCACGGCTGAATTCGATATTTTTGGGTTCGCCGACGGTTTTGCGGCGCTTAAGGAGGAGTTGGAGGTCGAGCATCAGCTTTTTTCTGCCGATAAAGCTCTTTTTGAACGTGTAGCATATCATTCTGAAGATCTGTTGAAGTTTCTTGGATCCCATAACTTTGGTTTTCTTTGAGGGGTCTTGTGTAGCTTCTGTATAGAGATTGGGGTCTATTTTAGGATTCTGATGGTGGGTGATGGTGAAGGAGTGGGGGGTATTTAAAGGGTGGAGTCATGGATCACTGTAGGCGGCCCTTGGTTTGAAATATTACTAAATAGTCCTTTCACGTGTCAATGGGAAAGTGGGGTGCTCACATGGTTTTTGGATTGCTTAATGTCCTCTTTTGTAAATTGTTATCCATGGCTAGCGTATGCCAGAGCACAAAGAACTGGGGCTTTATTTGTAATTTGCCATCGGTAGGAGCAAGGAAAGGCGATTTGGATAATTTTCGCGTGCAATTGCTGATAAATAACCCAGTACAACTGGCTTAGTGGTTGCGTTTGGTGTATAAGGGGGCCATAGGTCGGTGTCTATATCTCCAATATCTAATTATTAGGAATTGTAATATTTGTGTCATTTATCTAAGTCTTGACTTTCTTTATTATGAACTATTCATCTGGACCTTCAGTGTAAAAGAATGATTCTTATTAATAGACGTTACAATATTTGTACTTTTCAACCCATGCCTTGATTGCTAAAGGCCGGGGCAGAGCTAGCCGTGGTCAAAATGATCCATGGCCACCCCTTAGAAAATGGAAGGCCATATAATATGTAGAATACTGGTTAAAATACGCTATTGTAAAAGTTAAAAATGCTTAGCTTTTGTAGCCCGCTAGATCAATAAAAACCCCAATTAGTTATTTGTAATTGGTTAAGGCCTAATAGAAGCATACATTTCTACTTATCCAAATAGAATAATATATCTCTACTTAATTATCCAAGTAATCATCATTGTTATTCCGATAGATTACAAATAATGGTGCTTATTTATACTTTCATTAGCAATTATCACTTTTTAACTTGTTTATTAACATTGTCACCCCTATGATGTGACATTTTGAGAATAATCGATCACAAATAACCCTTTCTTCCTAAATTGATTTATTAACATTGTCATCCCTATGATGTGACATTTTGAGAATAATCAATCGCAAATAACCCTTTCTTCCTAAATTGAGAGGTAGTAAATGCAAATAAACTTTTAGAAGAAATAAAATGTCATTGAAAGTATATATGAGGAGAGTCATCTGCAATGTAACTTTTTTCTTTTGCTTTATTCTTTGTGTGTGTGTGAGACATGAATCTGTATTTCGCATACGAATTACAAAAAGCTGAGAATTCTTACTTCATACATTTGGTGGGTATTCTTACAAGCACTTTTATTTCATACATTTTTCTATACTTTTTTCTATTTTTTGCTTAAAATCTCTTAGAAAGACTTACTTTTTAAACAGAATGAGAGACGAGTATATAAATTATTATTTGATGTCTTATATTGAAAAATACATATTTTGAAGCACTGCAGAGGAGAATATCATTAAATAAGTTTAAAAAATGAAAGCAAGAAGAATGTTCTTTATAAATACCATATTCTACTTTGAATTTAATTTTGAAGGTCTAATTATGTGATTGTGCTTAGATACTAATCAATTGCACAAAAAGATTCGCGTTGTCATGTTCAGTAATTAATTTTTGGACCTCGTTAATGAAATTCCTAGCTCCGCCATTGGCCAAAGGAGGACTCTAGATTTCGTGGTTTACTTGGTTAGTACTAAGAGAAGGTTCCTTCCGCCAAAAAAATGCTAATAATTGTTGAGGAGTTTGTTCACTAGTGCTATTCTATCATGTATTTTATGTTTTAAAAGTTGATTTAGATGAAATAAAAATAAAAGAAAAACTTTAAAAGTTTGTTCCGCTGGACCTCACAAGAATCATACTCTCTTTAAAAGCACGAGTTCAGGAAAATCTTTCGGTAGACAAAAATTCCCTTAGAATTCAAATACTAATCCATTAAGTAAGAGTCAGTTGATAAATTGATGAATTCTTATTGGATATACATAGTATGAAGATAAGAATATAGTTTAAATTGAAATGTAAACATGAATGCCAAACTGCAAACAATTATTCACACGTTATATGATTAATAATGCCAAACTGCAAAAAATTATTCACATGCTATGTGATTAACAATTACACACAACGTGGTGATCTCTCACCAACTAAAATTCAAGTAGCTCACTGTACACTTAGGTAAATTAGATGATTTATTAAATGCCAAATTTACCCCCCTCGCTCTCATATGTGATCAATGATCAAACTACAAACAATTATTCACATGCTACATGATTAATAATGCTAAACCGTAAACAATTATTCACATGCTATATGATTATAATTACACAAAACGTGGCGATCTCTCACCGACTAAAATTCAAGTAGTTCATGATACTGCATAATTAATTTCAAAGTTTAATTATACTATTATTATTTAAATAGAACTCTATTTACAATTGTTATTCTCTCATATGCAACATCACATACCAATATATATAAGTCAAGAAATTACAACAATTTTTATAGAACTTTCATCTCCTTCTAAATTAGAGTAGATTAGATTATTTTAAAGTAATTAATTATATTATATGTTTGATATTTTTTTGGATCAAGAAATTGCAATAATTTTCACAGCACTTTCATCTCATTCAACAAATATGTGCATTTGTTATTTTCTTCTTATTAGATTAGATTAGATTGTTTAAAAATTATGAATTATGAAATTGCATTTTAGTAGTACTTTCATCTATTTTCTTCTTATTAGATTAGATTAGATTATTTTAAAGTAATTAATTATATTATATATTTGATTTTTTTTATATCACAAAGTTTAATTATACTATTATTATTTAAATAGATACCATTTGTATAAAAGTCAAAGCGAATCTCACACGTATCTTACAGGTCAATGCCAATTGTAATACTTATATATGGGTGTTGGTTAAAATAAATTTTCATGTATGGGGTTAACTTATATGATCTTACTTTAACCAGATTAGATAGTTTAACATTTGTTCTTTACACCCAAACTCTTCCATAAAACTAAGAGATTTTTAAAATTAACCTTGAGGGTTTCTTTCATTAAAAAGAGGTTATGTTAGAGGGCTCATACCGTCTGTTTTATAGTTTAAGATTATCAACAAATTTTGTCTCTAATGCATATCAATTATGAGTAATAATATAATTTAATTGATCTAAGTATATCCTAATATACTTCTAGACTCTTGTCTTGTCTTTTGTTCTTTATTATGTACAAACCTAGCGATTCTTATTCAATTCCTTCTTCTTTCTTTTTTGTCTCTTGACATTGTCTTTTGTTCTTCATTATGTACAAACCCATTTCATGGATTAGGGTTATGGTTTTCAAGGGGGGAGCAGAAAACCAATGGGTTGATTTTGGTGTTGGTCCTTATTATTTGAAGGGGTTAATTATAAGAAATCTAGGTTAATTTTAAGAAATCTAACTCTAGCATGATATCACAATTAATGTAGATGATGAAGACGCTACTCTAGATTGTCCAGGAAAAAGTTAAAGGTGGAGAAAGATTGATCTCCGCTCAATTAAAATATAAAACAAAAAGAATAAATGATAATATTTTTTGAACAATTTATATTATAACTTAATTTTTTGAGTAAAATTAGAAGTTTTTGGAAGGAATTTTCATGCAAAATATTTAGTATTTTTGTATGCTTATGTGATTGCTTTTATTGATATCTTTTTCGTAGGAACTCAGTTATGATATCCCAATTAAGTATATTAATCCCAATTTAGCATAAAAATCTATTACATTAATTTTTTAATAATGTTTAAATAAAAATTAAAGCAAATCTAATAATCAAAATGAATCTGACTTATTTATAGTAGTGAAATAAATAAAAAATAAATTATTTTGATATTTAACTACGTGCATTGCACGTGCATAAAAACTAGTTATGATAAAACTATAGAGGAGGATGACATAATGAAAACGTGATCGTGAGTCTTTTACTAGGGTAGAGCAAGTGCAATCCCCCAACTTCTACCGAAATCAACATGCACCATATGTATATAACCTTCTCTCATGGAGCATGGCAAATATGTTCTCTCTTGTATCACATTTTGCAATTGCTTGTGATGATCCTTACATTGTGTTTCGGAGTTTGCTAGAGGAAGAGAATGGAAAATAAAATGGGGAAAGAAAAGATAGAGAAGGAAATATGAAATATAATATACTATTGGAGAGTTTAGTAAGATAAATGTAGACGAACTTATTTCACCATGTTTAGAAGTTCTAATAACAGGGAAGAAAACGGAAAAATGGTTTTATAATCAAAACACAGCCATTAATCCATGCTAATAGAGGGCAAAACCATCTCCAAACATTAAACATTAGATGATCAAATCCCCTCTCTTCGACTATATTCCGATTTTGGGGAGAACAAAATAAAAGTATTTTTATGAAAAATTCACATCCCCTGTCCCTGCTACCCCTCAAAAAGGACTCTAAACTTAGTTAAGCGCCCACTTTCCTCCTCCTACCATGTGCTAACCCCCTATCCAAACACTGTTAATGAAAGATATTGACTTGTACAGTGTAGGGACAAAACTACAAAAATAACCCTCAAGGAAAACTTACTTATTTGCAAATTTATTGAAGGGAGGCAGTTGAGAAAAATTTGAACTTCAGAAGGATTTTGTAAGACACCCAAAAATCATGGGATTAAACAAGATGAACAGAGTTCAGTCAAGTTATGTGCAACACCCCTCTAAAGTTGAGGGGGTTTGTGAAATTAACCCCTGAAAAAACTCCACGCCGATTTGACCCCTCCTGTCACGCACGGGTCACGCGCATCTGCTCTCCCTTTCCAAATATGGAGACCGATTTCTCATCGTCAACTGACTCGTGTTTCCGAGAGAATTAAAAACAAAAAAGAAAATAAATAAAAAAAAGATAAATAAACAATATATAAAAGGGCATATCGACCCCCTAAATTATCTCTTTCTCCGACCTCTCTCAATTTCTCAAGCCCTAGGAAAAGCCCTCGCTTTCGTCTCGCCGCCTCGATCCCTCTCGGACTTGTTTATGAGGTAAAACTTTCACAATTTCCAATCAAAATTTCACCTTTTTCGTATCCTCTTCGATCCGATCTCGAAGATCTGTTCTTTTGAAGTTATCCTTCGTCCGCGGGTAATAGATCTGTGGATATTAGTGATTGTTTCGTGTAATTCGTTTAGATCTGTGTTAATTTCTCTTGGATCTTGGATTTTTTTGACTGATTTCGTTTCGTTTTGTTTTTGTTTGAATGGATTGATGCAGCTCGAAGGAGAAGCCCACTCTCGGGTAAGCATACGCATGATTTTGTTTGATTGCTTTGTTATGCATATGGTTTCCTTTAATATGATAAAAAACGATAGATCAGATTCTTAAATGTGTGTTCTTTGTGTTAATTTAGATTTATTGCTGTAAGATAGTTGTATCAATTAAGAATCAATGGTTTCTCCCAAATTAAAAATTGAAAAGAAGTGGCTTTTGGGTTGCGTAAGAACTTCTGTTCACAATATTAAGAGGAATGAAGTCTGGAATTCAATTTGTTTTTGGTAGCTTCTAGTTTGCTTTTTTCTTCCTTTGCTTTTTACACATTTGAATTCGAGAAGATAAATTGAATATAATTACGAAGTTACGTACCTTTTTCCTTTTACAATACTACGTTCACTGCTATTCTTAAGGTAATACATTGACATGTGAAAGTGAGACTTCGGTTTGCCTATATATTACATTGATGCTTTGTCTACTGTTAAGTTCAACCTTTAAGCGGTCAATCTTTAACTAGTCAAAACAAACTTGAGATTGAAATCAGAACGGCAGATCCAAAACCTATTGACTTAGAGATGCCATGGTTTGACTGCAATTACCTTTTCTTCTTTCTAGCTTCATTTCTATATTCTTAGCGACCGTCGAATTTAATATTTTGGTCTATCTCATATTGCCATTGGTTTCCTCCAGCATCTATGCGGAAAACATACATATCTTCTCCAATTGAAATTGTAAACAATTCTTAGTTGCTTTATCTAGTTTTAGAATTTCCTATGTTCCATATTATTTCAGCCATGTGAGATCATCCATCATTTTCGCAGACAGTTGCCTTCGTATATGGTGCTTAGAGTACAATGCTCACACCAGTTGCTTATATATTTGTCTAGATAATGAATGAATGAAGTATCCAAGACCGCCCACTGCTAGAGATAGCTATTTTGTATTTGTGTTTAACTGCTGTTCAGTTCCTTAAATAGGACATATAGGATAAAAGGATTGGGCACAATCAGCTTTTCACTGCTTTATTTTCCTCAGCAGAGCATGATATTTCTAATACTTCTTTTTTGCCTCTTTAGGGCATTGTATATACCAAGAATTATCATTTTAGATCATTTTCTTTGAACTGGAGGTTCTTTATTACTTGGTAATAGACATAGAAAATTGAAAAGTAAGAAAGAAGAGATAATCTCACATAGCATTTCTTTTGGTTTTGTGTCCCATTAGCTTAAATACTGTTGTAGTTGTTATTAGCCATTTTGGAAGTTGCGCTTTTGTTCAACTGCTGAGTCATTGTTGTTGATCACTGTGAGCCATTGTGCATAAGCTCAAATTTTCAGGAGCAAAATTTAACCTTAACTATTCTTGGTGAAGAATTTTGCACTACTAGTAGCGAGAGAAAATGATATATGCAGCAATGATCCGTCTTGCTAATCATTTTGCCTTTTTCTATGCTATATCTGCGACTAGCGGAGCACATCCAGATGTCATAAAAAACAACAAGTGATAAATGTTGATGAACTTGATATCAAGGTTTTAAATATCGGTTATCGGGGATTTATCGGACGGTCAAAATCCTTATCGGATAGCGGAAATCGGGGTT
>JBAKGM010000279.1:11868569-11884576 GCA_037177215.1 Asparagus racemosus | reverse complement strand
GGGAAAAAATTGGGGGGGGGGGGGACGGGTCACATGAACTTCATGCTTTTGGGGTCTTGACACAATTTTCCCTTTTTAAAATTACTTTATTTATTTTCCATATTACATTATGAACTTTGTGCGTTGGGAGATATAAAAGAAGCCAGTATATGAGACTTTCTGTGTCCATAATGCCAGTGCTAAGAATAATTTCCAATGGTTCATTGGATTATTCTCCATAACATTAATGCTATTAGCACTAATAAAAAAATATAGTGTTTTTTTGCAAAGGCTGCTACGTTCATGGTAGTTTTTTTTAAAGGGTTATTTCTACGTTAGCCCTTCAAAACTAACATTTTGGTATATTTTCCCCCCAAATCTTCAAATTTGATCCCAAACCCTCCCCAAGTTCATTTAATAAATCTCTCACCCAAACTCATTTCCACTTCATCTTCTCCAATATCTTCCCCAAAGGCTCTTACCAGCTCCAATCTCAAATTTGCATCAAATATCTTCCCGTTAGGAAAGACATTAATAGAAGATGCTAGAGAAGATGAAGTGAAAATAGTTTTGGGTTAGAGTTTCATTAAATAGATTTGAAGAGTTTAACGAGCATAAGTTAAAGCGGTTAATGGGTTTGGGTTTGTGTGAGAGGGATATAACTAGTAAATCACTGAAAAGTTAAATTAAGCAAAATCAATCCCCTACCTCCCCCCTCCCTATTTTAACTAGGATACTTATTTCAACACACTAATATTTTGTTTTTATTTTATTTTATTTTATTTCTTTTTTTTGTGTGTGTGGGGGGGGGGGGGGGGGGGGGGGCTTGAGATCAATTTCAAAGATTTGCTGAGCTAATATCGAAATATTGAAGATGTTGGGGGATAATATGAAAATAACCCTTTTTAAAATTCATCAAAATATATAATTACAAAACACTATTAACAGCACGAACCTGTAATGCATGATAAATTTATTATAGAAAAAGGATCATGAATTTTTTTTTCGCTCAACTGTGAGTCTGTGACGACACGCTAAGTCCTCATATGTGAAGTACGACACGTTTTGGACAACCATTTTGTATTCTGTATATCTTCTATATTAGAATTATAAAGTTGATAATTTGGATCCTCTTGAGCGTAAACAAGCAATAGAGAGACCATTATTTTTAATCATAACTGTTAATTAACTAGTGGGTGACTATGATATATTTTAAATTTAACACTATAGTGAGTGATTATGATACATTCTAAATTTAACATCATAATACCTCGTGTATTGCACACCTTCTTAATTTGCACTCAAGTAAAAAATTATAATCATCTACTAAATAATCAATAGTAGTGATTAAGCAGTGGTCTCTCAACTTTTTTTAATAGTGGAGATGATCCGAATCCTAAACTTGGCGGAGTGAGACATCTAAATAATACTAACCATTACCCTACAGGATGAGTGATGTACCATGTTTTCCACTCATTCTCTCTCTTCATCAATATCATTCTCTCTCTCTTTCTTCCTTATCCATTGCTCATAGGGCAATGATTAGCAAAACCCTTTTAAAAGCTCAAAATAGTTTCATATATTTTATGTCATTAAGTTTGGAGCATATGTTTGAGAATTTTGAATTATGATTATAATCGAGTGTTCAGTGAGTTTGGTAGATTATAATTTGCTTTCAATAGTATTGACAAATGACTATGAGTAGATGATAATCAAAGATGACTAAAAAGAACACGGAGTTAGTGATGAGTTAATAAAGATGACTAGAATTTTTGTGAAATCACGGGGGGGTTATGAATATATTTTACTTAATCAACCTTACAGATTATAGTCCATAAAAAAATAACCTAAGATTTCTTAAATTATTGGGCATAACATTATTTTTTGATGAATAATAATCCGAAACAATCAACCAACCAAACATCCATAGTTCAGTGTTGCGGATTGCAATTCAGTTGCCAAACGTGCTCTTAAATAATTTCATAGGGTGTGAGGACCAATAATTAGATTGGGGGCCTAATTGAACTGAAAGCAGGTAAACTTTTTAGCTGGATTGGACAAGTGACGGGGATTGAAATTGAGCTAGTGGGAGGATGGAATCAAAGGACTAGCTGCCTTTGGGCGTCGGGTAATTTGTGATGGGAAATCAAAATAAAAAGGCTGAGAAAAGGGACTTCATCAAGGGATTGGTTGCAGTGAGATTGATAGGTGCCCCCATTACCAATTTCACTTTTGTGTCTAATGGTGCCAAAATAATCCAAAGATTATAAAGTTCGAGATCCAACTGTACATGTTAGAGAACAAGAAAGTTAATGACATTTTGTTGATTCTCACAAGTCAAATAGGCCTGAAGTTCACAATACCCTAAAGAGCTAAAAGTAATTTGTGACAAAGGGTTTTCTAACGGGTAGAGAAATTAATGTGAATTAGTATGGACATATTTGTTATTCATTCCTCTCTATTTTTCTCATCACCTAATGAGCGCTCACGTTCACCGGTCAAAAAAATCGACGTGACGAAGCCATATGTTCATTCTGTGAAATATTAGGAGAAATGGATCAGTGCATGAATCTCAAAATTCAACAATAAAATTTTTTTAAGTGCATATTTAATGTCACGTAACATTCTCATTTCTCACTATTTATTTTCCCTCTCTATTATCTGTTTTTCCGCATTTAGCTAGCATGCTTGTAAATTTACGACTTCTTAACTTTGCTTGTAAAGCGGAAAACGTAGAAACTAATCAGGGTTCAACAAGACATTCCCTCATCTTTTTGGTCATACCATTCGTATGTGATAACAGAACTCCTAGTGAGAAGAGAAATGCAGTTGAAGTCTCGGCAAATCAAACTTCATGTAAGAAGGACTACATTATCATGACATCGGCGTGATCAACAACAAAGCCTTAACCTCATTGGGCACATGCCTCAAATGCACTAACATGCATCCAGATCAAAATGCAAAAGGTCTTGATCATACTTAGAAAAAAAAAAGGGGAAAGCACTTGACCAAGAAAAATTGGTAAGACGTGATTCTCTATAATAATAACAATAATAATAATTATTATTAAAAACAATAATAATAATAATAATGTTGATGCTGGTAATGATGATAACAATAATCACAATAAAAAATAAAAAGTCTTACAAAGTTAAGAAAATTTTTCATTATCCGAAAGTAATGGATTATCTTCGAAAGTACAGTTCACATACAACTGATTAGGATTGAGGGACTTAAATTATCTTCATGGTATCAAAGTTAATTTGAGTACTCCAAATAACTTCGTATCCTACCTGCTGCAATTGTAGCTACTAACTATAAAATTTTAAAAACTAAACAACCGCTAATACAATTAGATGGTGCGTCAATTTGGACAGCTGCAGTTACACATAACTGATATATGTATTGTAACTAAAGGTACATTAAACTAAACATCGCTCTACAATAGCTACAATCACATACAACTGATATTTGCATTGCCATGAAAGTCACATTAAACTCAACACCACTCATACAGTTGCTACAATCACATGTAACTGATATTTGCGTTTCAGTTAATTAAAGTCACAGTAAACTAAATATTGCTCATACCATAGCTACAGTCACGTATAACTGATAACTCGTATAAATCACTTCTGTATTAGAAATGAACGGGAAGCATCTCTTTTCCTATCCGTACTATTTTTAGGAAGCAGCGTAAATTTTGGATTGTGAAATGGAATGTCAAAAATGCCCTCAAAATTCAAAAATTTCAACAGAAATGTCACCGTGCTTGGAAAATTAACAGGAATATCCTCAGATTTTCAAGACTCACAAAAACAAAACTAGCAAACTATCGGTTAATAACTCTACTGTAGAGTGTCTTGTCCACATCTCGGGCACCAATATAGTCATAGTCAGAAAATGAAATGGAGGTGGGCCCTAACAATGACTGAGGGAGACAAGAGTACTTTTTTGTCGCCGCAACTGCAAACATGGCGTGGGCCGACAGCCCAACAAAAATCACTATCCACTCCAATTAGCGCAATTAGCACAAAACACAACGAGAGTCTAATCTCCATTATCTTAATCCATAAGCTCTAATCCGTTCTGATTTCTCAATTTCAACAAATTTATTGCTAAAATCCTAAAAAGACTACATCAGCAACATCAGAATATATGCAATCTGGGGCCCACTAGAGGAGGGAAAGTGCAAAAGATGACGTTTGGGTGCCCTCAAAAATGAAAATCCAACCTTGTGACGCTGGGCGTGCGCTTAACTTAAGCACGCGGTGCGCACGATATTCGCCGGCTGGGTCGGCTTTATGGGGGTTTTAAACTTTGGAGATTAAGTTAATTAAAGAAGTAATTAACAACTTAGGCAAGCGTTTTGATAGGCTAAATATCATAAAAACTCCCTTAACTGTGGACGATTATCAAACCCCCCACCCCTAACTTTCACCTTTAATGCAGGTGTTATCGATAAACTACCTTTAACATTAATATTTTATCAGAAAGCTCCCCTAAATTTAGGGGTGTTTTCCAATATTTATTCTTTTTGGCTAAGGATGGAGGAGACAGTGGCTGTGATTGTTGTAAATTGTTTACTCATTTCACTAATTGTGGTTTGTTCACATTGGGTTGGAGAAACTGAGACTAGAGTCATGGGAAGGAGAGGCCATGACTTAAATGGACAAATTTAAAGGTTTATCCATTTGGTTGGAGATGAGAACGAGCTACAATTAAGGGTTAGCAAACGTCACTAATTTTGGCAAATTTTAGTCAAATCAAACCGATACGGTCTGCTTGGTTTTTACTTTGGGCCGACTTAGTTAGGAAAATGCGCTATTTGGATTCAGAAAAAGATGGATTGACGAAAGAAAGACACAATCAACTGACCGAGACAAAATATTAAAAAAGAAAAAAGAAAAAAAAAAAAAAAAAAAAAAGAAGAAGAAGAAAGTTGAACAAATGAAAGAACTAAAGAGTGTGAATTTTAGATGACTGCAAGAGCTCTTGTTTTGATATGCTAAGTCTGAACAATTTCAAACCCAATAATCGAACTAGACCATTTTCAATTAGCTCATCGTTCGCTTACACTGCAGGCACAGATACACCAAATCAAATGTCTCTCAATGGACAGCCGTAAGATGTTTTTATAAAAGTTATGTGGAAACAATGAGATAATTAAATCAAAAATTTTAAAACTCTACGGAGAGAAAACTAAAATATTTAACTAATTTATAATGGGATTCTTCTGTAGCGTGCCCTTAGTGCATAGGTTAAGTAACATTAAATGCTTTTTTATATTTCCTATTTGTTGGGATTGTGTCTTTAATTCTTTATATAACTTTACGAGAATTAGATAGGATGAGAAGTCTATTATGATTAGAAGATTAGGTCTCATCATAATAAGGAGGTTGCATCTTATTCTAATTAGAAAGTTAGGCTAGAGATAGAGTTTTGATTTTCTCTATATATAATTGGTAATGTCAGCTATCTAACATGGAGTTTATTAGTGGATTATGAGGGGTGTTAGGGTCCTCAAGCTTCTTCAGACGGCTTATTCTTGAGCTGATAGGCTCATCCTGCACATGAAAAAAAACGTAAGAGGTTGGAGCTGGGATCTCTTGTGGTTCATCCGACGATCAAGTCAGTATTAGAGCTTGAGTGGAGAAGATAGTTTAAGTGTTTATCTTAGGCAGAATTTGCTTATCCTAACCAGCAAACAACACTTTCCTTTTATAGTAGATCCAAAGGGGCAGATAAGTAACTTCAGCCAAGTCCAAGCAGGCGGTTTAGTTAGCATCCGCTTTACAGGTGTCGGCTGCAGTGGAAGGGGGTGAGTCATCCTGACGTTTAATGTCATGGTTGACGGGGGAACCATCGTGCTGACGAGGTCCGATGAGTTATAAAGACTTTTGGGGCTAGAGCAATGATGATTCTGACCATGCATTTAATGTGATAGCAATTGGTTATTGGCGGGGGGCTCGAGGACACACTGTCTTCTGACTCATCTCATTGGAGGCTGACAAGTACCACCTTTTTAGTCTGCGTCGCAAGTTGTCGAATTGGAAGCGTCAAGTGCTGAAGGGGAGTAGGGTCGACTTGAATGGTAGGCCTAGTGAGGATGCTTCTTGTCTCGGATTTGCAAGTAGGCTGACGAGTACCGTCTTTTTAGTCAGTCTCGTAAGTTGTCGGCCCGTCCCCAACCCTTCTTAGAAAAGTTGTTCTTACGCTACTTGAGTCGTCCTAGCTTGGGGTGGGACCGAGCTGAAGATTAGTTAACATGAGACATGTACCGACTTTAGAAAGAGGATTACTACTTAGGTTATTTTCAGGATATATAACACTGGCCCCTTTCACTCGAACTCGGCTGGCCGAGTCTGAGTGAAATTTGAACAGTCAATGGTTGGGATCTTTGAGGTGCATTTATTAGGAAAGCGACGTGCTGCTGTTCACGTGACGTGCTGACATTACGGAATATGTGAACCGGTGTCGCCTCATTTCTTGAGCGAAGATGGTGTGTCAACTGATGGGCATCGCCTCAGTTTCTAAGCAGTCTAGGCTTGCTCACCAGAATGTTGAGAACATTCAGGCCCAGCTGAAGGAGGAGGTGCATGCTCACGAGAAACTTCGGAAGGAGGCGGCCCGAGCTGTATTGGAGGCTGAGAGACAACAAGAGTCGTCTCTCGCTGAGGTGCAGGCACTGCGAGATCGTCTCAGCCATCTTGAGTCCGAGGCTCATCGGGTGGAGGTGGTGGAGAACTACAGCTATAGTACCCAAGGGAAGGTCAAGGTAGCTTTGGCTCGCAAGGCTGGCTTCGACTACTTCAAGAATCAGCTCCATCCGGACTTCAAGCTTGATCCCAACTTCTTTTGCTATCCTCCCCAAGTCACCAATTGCCTCGACGCTCTCCGGAAGATAGAAAGGAGAGGACGGGGACTGCTCTTGGATGCCGACAACGGGGATGATGAGGGTGAGGATTCGGGTGGTGGTTCCGCTCGAGAGAGTTCCGCAAGCCAGGCTAGAGATGATGAAGAGGTTGGGTCTGAGCCTAAGTCGACTCCTCAGCCAACTCCTACCACCGTTACCGCTCCCACTGCTGCCCCTCGACATTTGGCTTCTGCTTCTAGGCCCAAGTCTGTTCCGGGTCGGGCCCTGTGAGAACTTTATGTATCTATTCCTTGGTTGTTTTTCTTCTCTCTTCTTTTTTTTGCATCTTTTCTGATGTAAATATTACTGTAAATATTTTGATATATGAATGAAAGTTATACCTTTATCTGCTTGATCTGTGTACCTTTTTGTCGGTACTTATGTTTATTCATAGTTTACAGTGTTTTGAAATTTGTAACTGAGATGAGTCAGCCTCATGCCTTGAAGATACCAAGGTTTCATAGGTTGAGGTTGGTCAAGTCGATGACGTACCTTGGTTTTATCCCTAAAGGGTACTAAGGTCTTTCGAGTCAGAGTCAACCGAGTTGATGACGTGCCTTAGTTTTATTCTGAAAAGGTACCAAGGGCTTTTCGAGTCGGAGTCGATCGAGTTGATGACGTGCCTTGGTTTTATCCAGAAAAGGTACCAAGGCCATTCGAGTCGGAGTCGACCAAGTTGATGACATGCCTTGATTTTATCCTGAAAAGGTACTAAGGTCTTTCGAGTCAGAGTTGACCGAGTTGATGATGTGCCTTGGTTTTATCCTTAGAGGGTACCAAGGTCTTTTTAAGACGGAGTCAACCTAGTTGATGACGTGTCTTAGTTTTATCTTGAAAAGGTACCATGGTCTTTTGAGTCGGAGTCGACCAAGTTGATGATGTGCCTTAATTTTATCCTGAAAAGGTACCAAGGTATTTCACGTCGGAGTTAACCAAGTTGATGACGTGCCATAATTTTATCCAGAAAAAAGTATCAAGGTCTTTTCGAGTTGTATCTCGAGCAACTGCGATGCCTTAAGTCCTACAAAAGTATAGCACAATAATATTTATTAAAAAAATATTTACATCACATGAGTCTTACAGTCAAAATTACTGGAAGTATTTCTTGAGATGCCCTATATTCTAAGGATATTGTAAGATTCTTTCATTTAGGCTTCGTAGTCGATAAGTGCCAGGATGCACTTCTTCAATGACTGTATATGGTCATTCCTAGTTGGCAGCCAATTTGCCGTGCTTGGTGTCTCTGTTGAAAATTGCTCTTCGGAGGACGAGATCGCTAACACTGAATCTTCGGGGCAGTTGGAACTTGGGACAACTGCTTCGGCTCCATATGCTAGTTTTAATGGGGTCTCTCCGGTGGAACTTTTGTGAGTGGTGTGGTAAGACCATAGAATTTTAGGCAATTCTTCGACCCAAGTTCCAACTGCCTCGTCTACCTTTTTCTTCAAGGCCTGGAGTATGCATTTGTTGGCAGGTTCTGCAAGCCCATTGCATTTTGGGTGTGCCACTGAGGTGAACTTGAGCTTGATCTTTCATTCTTCACAAAACTTTGAAAGCCTTTGCTGTCAAATTGGGTACCGTTGTTAATGACAAATGACATGGAGACTCCGAATCAGCAGACGATTGATTTTCACATAAAATTGGTGGTGTTGCTCTCGCCTATCTTGGCCAATGGTTCAGCTTCTATCCATTTTGTGAAGTAATTAATGGCAACAATCAAGATCTTCTGTTGTCCTGAAGCTATTGGGAGAGGTCCCAATAAGTCCAATCCCCATTGAGCAAAGGGAATTGGACTTATGAGAAGAGTGACCTCGGTTACTGAAGCTCATGGTACGTTCGAGAAGAACTGGCATGTCTTGCATCTGGAGACGAGTCTTTTGGACTCAGCTAGGATGGTGGGCTAATAGTAACCCTAGCAGATTACATTTTGAGCAAGAGTTCTAACTCCTGGGTGATTTTCGTAAGTTCCCTCATGGATCCCTCTCAGAACATAACTGGCTTCTGCTGGCAGGAGACACCAGAGATAGGGCCTCACACTACTGCTAGAGTATGACATTCGATAAGGCTGGTTATCGAGCATGAGATATCTTTGAGCATTTCTTTGTAAACTCCTCGCTTCAATAGCATTCGCTGGTGAGGTCCCCCTGTTAGGTACTAGATGAGTGGATCTATCTATTAGGGTTCCGTAGAGGTCTCGGTCTGCATGACCGAGCCTATTGAAGCTTCCATGATGCTAGGGTTCTTGAGGGTGTCCATGTACACAGGTCCTGAATTGTTCCCTGAGCTAGACGGAGATTGGATAAGGCATCCGCCCAAGCGTTGAGGGCGCGGGGGACTTGGGCGATCCTAAAGTCCTTGAAGTTGCTTAAATGTTCTTTGACTGCCTTTAAGTAGAAAATCATTCTCGAGTCTTTGGCCGCATAGTCTCCCCTTACTTAGTAGACAACAAGTTGGGAGTCGGCCAAGATGTAGATGAGCTCAGCCTTGACTGGTAAGGCGGCTCAAATTCCTGCTAAGAGTGCTTCATATTCGGCCTCATTGTTTGAGGTCAAAACTTCAAAAAGCAATGGAGTGTTCGTGAGTGGACCCGTCGGGGCCATGTGGGACTACTCCAACTCCACTGCCTCCTTCTTTGGAGGATCAGTCCACCTTTAGCAACCACTATAAGGCAAACTCGGGTAAGGCATGCTCGGGAGTACTGTGCCTCTGAGAAGTAGGCATCTTGGGCATCTTGGACGTCGAAGGCTTAGGCAGGAGGACCGGTATGAGCGGAGATGGTTCGCCGTCCACTGTGGTTGACTCTATCAAGAAGTCGGCCAAGGTTTGGGCCTTTGTGGTCATTTTTGGCTCGAATTGCACATCATATTCACTGAGCTCGACTGACCAATTGATCATTCTCCCTGAGGTGATAGGATTGCCAAGTGATTTCTTCAAGGGTAGATTCGTCCGCACCACTATGGTATGGGCCTGAAAGTAGGGACAGAGCCTCCTAGCTATGATCATAAGAGTGAAGAAGGCCTTGTCCATGAGAGTGTAGTTGAGTTCGGCCACCTTCAAGATTCGGTTGACATTGTATATCAGCTTCTATACATTATCTTCCTTTTGGATCAAGACAGAGCTAATAGCTTCTTGGGAGATGGCCAAGTAGAGATACAAGGTCTCTCCTTCTCTTGGTTGGCTTAGCAGTGGCTTGATGCTCAAATATTTTTTGATGTCATTGAAGGCCTTAGTACACTCGGCCGTCTAGCCAGTGCCTTCCTTCAGCTCCTTACTTTCTTTTAATATTTTGAAGAGCGGGGGACTTCTCTCTGCAGATTTTGAAAGGAAACGCCCCAACGCCGCTATCTTGCCATTCAACCTCTGCATGTCCTTCAACGTGTGGGGTTTAGGTAGTTGTTCTATAGCAGCTATCTTCTCGAGATTGATCTCAATACCCCGTTGAGTAATCATGAACCCGAGGAATTTGCCCGATTGCACTCCAAAGGCATAGTTGGCTGGGTTAAGCTTCATGCGGTAGTGCAGTAAAATAGAGAAGGTCTCTTCAAAATCTGATACATGAGACGGTGCTTGCTTCGACTTCACGAGGATGTCGTCTACATAAGCTTCCACATTACAGCTGATCTAGTGCTTGAAGATCTTGTTGACCAACCTCTGATAGGTGGCCCCTGCATTTTTAAGGCTGAAAGACATCACCTTGTAGCAGTAGGATCTCTGGTCTGTGATGAATGAGGTCTTCTCCTAATCATGCTCTGTCATAAGGATCTGGTTGTTTCCAGAGAAGGCATCCATGAAACTGAGTAGCTCGTGGCCCTCATTCTCGTCCACTAATTGGTCGATCCTTGGGAGGGAGTAGTTGTCCTTTGGACAAACTTTGTTTAAATCTGTGAAGTCCATGCACATCCTCCACTTGTCAAGGGTGTTCTTAACCAGCACCACATTGGATAGCCACTCCAGGTACCGTACTTCTCTAATGAAGCTAGCTTTGAGTAGTCAGTTGACTTCATCCGTAGCTGCCTTCTGCCTCTCTAGGCCGAGATGTCTTTTCTTTTGTCAGATCGGCTTGTTGTGTCGATCGATCGAGAGCTCATGGCTTACAACTTCTGAGGATTTCTTGGCAAGTCTTCGGGCCCCCAAGCAAACACATTAGCATTCTTGCAAAAGAATACGATCACAGCTCCTCGTTGAGGCTCAACAAGCCTAGACCCGATCTTGACCCTTTTCAAGCCATCTAGGTCGATCGTTACTTCTTGAAGTTCTTCTACAGGAGTCATCCACTCCTACTCTAACTTTTTCTCCATTTGGATACATGTCTTCTCAATTGGTAGGGTCTCTAGCATACCTTTTCCTTTCATCGAGAGCAGATAACACGATCTGGCCTCTCGTTGGTTGCTCCTAACGATCCTGACTCCTTCAGGGGTTGGGAACTTCACCATCTAGTGGCAAGTTGATGGAACCACCTGCAGGCCATTCAGGGAAGTTCTCCTAAGAATAACATTGTAGGTGGTCTTGATGTTCATTACTAAGAATGGGGTCTAGATGGTGGATTGACGAGGGTAATTGCCTACCATTAAGGGGATAGTGGTCATCCTTTCTGGTATGAGCGAATGCCCTGTGAATCCGATGATGGGACCTCGGCAGGGTTGCAACTTGGATTTATCAATACCCATTTGATTGAAGGCTTCAAGGAACAAGATATCAATGAACTCCCTGTGTCGATCAAGATCCTCTTGACTCGAAAGTTTTTAATCTCGGCCGACATGATGAGAGGGTCATCGTGAGGGGTCTCGATGCCTCTCAAAACTGCATCATTGAAGGAGATGGGTTGATCTGTCCTTAGCGTCTTGTTACACAAGTTGACGTCCAATGCTCATCTAGCATACTTCTTCCGAGTGTTATTGGTCATTCCTCCAGTCGCTGGACCACCGCTAATGGTGTTGATAACACTCGACTGCCTATCTTTACAGGCTGCTTGTCCGACTGGCGTTGGGGATGAGGCGATCTGGAGAGTGACCTCCTACTGGATCCTCCTAGAGTGGGTCCTCTTCTGTCCTACTGAGAGATGAGTCTTTTCAAGAACCCTTTCTGAATTAGGTCCTCAATATCTCTCTAGAGGACTCAGTAGTCATTGGTGTTATGGATGTGATCTCTATGGTACTGGCAGTACTGATTTAGGTCTCAGTATCGAGGTTCTCACTTCATACAGGGAGGAGTGGAGTTCAGATACCCTTCCTTTTGAACCATGTAGAGGCCTTGTGACATGGAAGTGTTGAGGGAAGCAAGGGCCGGCTTCTTGGCCGCCTCTCTCCTCTGGTCCCTCTTGTCGGCCCTACTTGGGCTGGAGTGGATTCTGAGAGGATCCTTCGTCGTCTCTTCTTTTGGAGAGGGGTTAGCCCCTACTGTTGATGTTCATATCGTTGCTGTCGTTGCTTCTACTACCCTGGCTACCTTCTTATAGGCCCGGCATCTTCGACATCCATATATCCATGTGCTTTGGCCATCAACTACTCACAGTTGGTGACTCGTTTCCTGATGAGTTTGTTAGCCAACTCGTTGCTCTCTAGTCCTGCTAAGATCGTGGCCATGGCGACCAAATTGCCAGGGTCGTTAACTTCTAGCCTCTTGGCTTGGAAACTCTTGAAGTAGTCCCTGATGCTCTCTCCAGGTTCCTGCCTCATTTGTAGTAAGACGGGGGAGGGTAACCTTTGCTTGGTGTCGGCCAAGAAGTGATGCACAAACTTCTAGCTTAGTTGCTCGAAGCTATTGATGGACTTTATGCCCAATGAGTTCCACCACAATTTGGCACTTCCCGTCAAGGTGATTGGTAAAGATCTATAGATGATTGGCTCTGATACTTGCTGCATGCTTATCATGTCATAGAAATTCTGTGCATACTCCGCTAGATCTCCCTCGCCTTTATATTTCTCAATGTGAGGCATCCAGTCAATGAGGGGAGTGTTTCCCCTGATGGTCTTTGTGATAATGTTGTAGGCCTAGTTGTAACCAGAAGCAAGGTTGGTGGCAGAATGACCTAGAGCAACATGAGGATGTTAGAGGCCTCATGATGCCGCCCCTGTGACTGCTCTCAGCCATCATGGCCGAAGCTGGAGCTTTCCCCTATCGCCTCCATGTACGGCTTAGGTGGTCAAGGAGGAGCTGCGAAGCGAGTCTGCTGGAAAAGCGGGGGAGATGCGTACTTAGCATAGTCTTCTAGAGCTCGGTGTTCGGCCTGAGCGGCAGGTGTAGGCGGAGGAGGGATGAACAGCTGTCCTGCTGGAGGCAGATGAACAAATGATGGAGAGGGTTGTTGGGGAGTAATTTAGCTGAGGAGCTCGTTGGTGAAGGAAGTGAACCGCTGCTGGAGAGATTGAGAGATTCTCCGGGTGGATTCTTCCAACTGGCTTGAGTTACATACCTCGATTGCTGCTCTTCAGCGAATGGGTTGAAGGATTGGCCTGGGGGATTAGGACTAGTCATCTTGGGCGAAGAAGGATGAAATGCCCCACGGTCGGCACCAAACTGTTAATGCCAGCTCTCTAATAGGGAGTTTATTAGTGGATTATGAGGCGTTTTAGAGTTAGGATCTTCGGTAGTTCCTCCAACGATCAAGTCAGTATTAGAGCTTGAGTGGAGAAGATAGTTGAAGTCTCTATCTTTGGCAAAATTTGCTTACCCTAAGCAGCAGACAACACTTTCTTTTTATAGTAGATCTAAGAGGCGATAAGTAACTTCAACCGAGTCCAAGCAGGCGGCTTAGTCAGCATATGCTTTACAGGTGTCGGCTATAGGGGGGTGAGTCATCCCAGTGTTTAATGTGATGGTGATGAGGGAAGTATAGTGCTGACGAGGTCTGATGAGTCATAAAGACATTTGGAGCTGGAGCAATGATGACTCTGATCATGAATTTAATGTGATGACAATTGACTATTGGTGGAGGCCTCGAGGACACACTGTCTTCTGACTCATCTCACTGGAGGATGATAAGTACTGCCTTTTTAGTCGGTCTCACAAGTTGTCGGCCCGGAAACATCAAGTGCTGAAGGGGAGTGGGGGTCAAATTGAATGGTAGGCTGAGTGAGGATGCTTCTTGTCTTAGATTTGCGAGTAGGCCGACAAGTACTGTCTTTTTAGTCGGTCTCGTAAGTTGTCAGCCCATCCTCGTCCCTTCTTGGAAAAGTTGTTCTTATGCTACTTGAGTCGTCCTAGCTTGGGGTGAAGATTAGTTAACATGAGATACGTGTCGACTTTAGAAAGAAGATTAATACTTAGGTTATTTTCAGGAGATATAACAATATTCTATTGTTGGAGGAAAAACCAAGGAGGAAAGCAGAGGGCATAAACCATATTTAAGAATAGTGTGCGAGAGGTGAGAGTTTCGTAGTTATTTTTTTTGTAAAAGATTACAAGAGGGTTTTGTGGTCTTTATCAGTGTAAAGATTACAATATTGCAAGAAGGTCTCGCAGTCTTTGTTCGTCCAAAAGATTATAAAGAGAGGAATTTTGAGAAAATATGAGAGTTGATTATGTATTTGAGGTTAAGATATTGAGAGACGAGAGATGATTGGTTCCTCTTATAGCTCTCCATGATACATAGTGAATTTATCATATTATTGCTCAATAGATGTAGGTTGAAGTTGGTCAACCGAACCACGTACATCTCGGTGTTCTACTTGTTGATTGCGGTGTTTCTATCTTGTTGATTGTAGGTTGGCTTTCGAGTTGTGTAGATCGTAATGAGGGGATAAAATCCCTAATAAGTGGTATCAGAGCAATGGTGATGGATTTGGAAGTTACTTTGCAAGATAGAGGCCGTTGTCGTGTGAGATTAAAGATTGGCGTCACAAGAATCAAGATGAAGAAAAAAAGAAAGGTGGCTAGCCGGTGGTAGAGGACTGCCGGCAGAGGCCCAGCTGGTGTAGGTGTGGCTAGTGAGTATTAAGGAACACCCGTGCATCGACTCTATCAAGACTCAATGAAATATGTGATAACAGATGATGCAACAGATTCTATTTACAGGTTTCACACAATCTGTCAAAAACAGATTATGGAGCAGAATTTGATCTTATCTTCACCCATGCTTCTCTGTAGCAACTTGCAAACAAGAATCAGTTTGTTATATATCTTCTGTACATTCATTCTATAAATATACAGAAATGAATGCAACTCTACACTGAACAAAGTAGAGAGATTCTCAGTCCTGATATTTATTCTTTGTTCTCTGTTTTTGTATGGTATCAGAGCCTCTAAGGCTAAACAGCTCTTCTTCTTCAATTCTCATGGAAAACTCCTCTTCTCCACTTGTGTCCAGCATCTTCACGGCTGCTATTCTTCCTACTCCCTCATCAGGTCCGACCCTCTCTCTCCACAATTTGCAATCATTGATCTCTTATCAAACTCAACAATGATAACTATTTGCTCTGGAAAAGCCAATTTATTCTAGCCTTGCGTGGTCTTCAACTCTTAGATTTTGTTGATGGTACATCTCCGCCTCCTCCAACAATTATTGTAGATCTTGCAACTCCTCCTAATTCTATACTCAATCCTGAGTATGACACATGGGTCAGTAAAGACCAGCTCCTTCTTAGTTGGATTTTGTCGTCTCTCTCTGAATCTCTCCTTGCTCAGGTTCTCAGCCTCTCTACCTCTCATGATGTGTGGTCTTCTTTAGAGCGCATCTTTTCCTGTCAATCAAAAGCCAGAGTGTTTCAACTCAGATTTCAGTTGATGAACTTTAAGAAAGGCTCCATGAAATACATGAATTCTACAACAAAGCAAAATCAATTGCTAACACTGTAGCAACGATTGGACATCCTCTTTTAGATGATGATATTGTGCATGTAGTTCTTAGTGGTCTTGGCACTGAATATCAACCATATGCCACTACAATCTCAACAGGCCAAATCTGGGGACCCTTGATAGTTTGTACGGATTTCTCTTGAACCACAAACAACACTTGGAGCAGCAAGATTCTGCTGAAATTATTCTACATGATGTCAATGTTGTCACCAAGGTTGGAACTTTCTCTTCATCCTATTGTAAGGGGTGCATTCGGTCCGGATACGGCTCGGATATGATGCTTACCATATCCATATCCGCTTACTCATTTCGGATACGG
>JBAKGM010000279.1:11828451-11848191 GCA_037177215.1 Asparagus racemosus | reverse complement strand
AGATCCCAACTCCGACCCTTCCACAGGTGTTCCCCGGTGTTGAGACCAGCTACTGGGCATCGTATTAGGAGGAGAAATGAGCCTCACATCCTTAAACTCTAATCCAACCGCGGTCAGTGACTGTTTGATCTAAGCGCAAGTTTGAGCATCAACAGAATGTGGCTTGAGTCATCTTACTTAAGTTGAATTTTGTCTTCATTATACTTGGTTGCCAAATGTGTACTGTTGAACATGGCTTCCCTTGTCATTTCGCACGACAGTTTGGATATGACCAACTTTTTATTACTAATCTAAATACAAGACTATCACACTCGGGGAGCCTCGTTGATGGATCTCGTGCCTGGTACCATTTCGCTGCTAGGGTTTCTGTCGCAAAATTCTTTTTACCTTACAAAGTTCCTAACTGTTACACCACATTAGAATTTTGCCAATGGTATAGCGTGGCGAACATTCCCAGTTCAAACTCTCTGATGAGCAAAATAGGTATGAAGTGGATCCTCCTAAAGTACAAGGAAGCTTCCAAGAAAAGTCTGAAAAGTCGAGCTCCTGGACTCCAAAAATATTTACCAGTGGCTAGGCAAGAGAGTGATGATGATGACTCTTGGACACCAAGCAGACAACCATCACCTCAAAGGCCCATCGATATTAGTATTTAGGAACCAACGGAATTTGCGATTCGCCGAGGAGCACCTAGTAGAGGAAGAGGAGCTTGGGGAAAGAGGCCATTAAAAGACCAATGTTCACAGGAGCTATCCAAGAAATGACAAATAGAAATAATAGATTCGGTGAAGTACTATGTGCCAGAGGGTTACAAAGATGAGGGACGAACCTTCCACAATTCCAACACAAGAGCCCGTGGTTGAGCCTGCAATAGCTTCAGATAAATCCTGTTTGTACCTTTGCATCAATTTCGTCGATGCACGCTTGGCTAATGTGTTCTCCTTATATGTAGGTAAAGAACCTATCCTCTTGAACAAGAGGATTCAGACAGTGAGGAAAGGGTAGACTATGAGGCCGATACTGATACCTACCTCACTGATACCAATGACACTAGCTTCAAGGGTGATATCAGTAGTTCTCCTACATACTAGGTATGGTCTACTTTGGCCAAGTCCGTGCAGTTCCTTTGTCCTGACAACTAACACTTTGTTAATCTTTCTACAGATGATGAACCTGATCCAAAAACAAGTAGCAAAGCAGCTTCGTGTCTATTCCTGTTGTTAGCGAGCCAGCGCCGACTTCCATTGTGGCTTCTAGTGTTAATGAACCTAAGCCAATGATCAGCATGGCTACGAGTCTAGCACCCGCACATATTTCTACAGTGCAGCACAAATTGATTATTCCTGAGTCATCTGAAGAAGATGACGATGTACTAATTTCTCTAATTCCACACGGAGTTGGGAGGATAATTCCATTGAGTCCTGAGCCTCAATTTGAAGATGAGCCTGTCAAGATGATAGATGAGTTCATCGAACCGGAGATTGCAAGTAGTGCCATTGAAGTTGCACCAATGAATGTGCCATTGACAATGGCGTGGTTGTACGGTCTTCTGCTCCCTTGATTGAGATAATGCCAATAGCTTCTATCGCAATAGACATTTCAAGCGTGTTAGCCTCGTTTGCACCATATCTCTTACCAGGTAGTGGTCAAATGGAAGTTACGCCAGCTATCTCTTCAACAACTGACGTATTGGCTGTCTCGACTGAAGTAGGTTCTTCAAGTCATGTGGAGCTTCCACAATCTCCAGATTCCAATGACTTGATTGAGTCATAAGTTCAAATTGTGGTCGAGAGCCTAGTGAAGCTATTCAACTGAAGTGTTGAGGCTACCTTAGCTGCTAATAAAGGTTTTTCTCCTCGAACTCTTAGTTTGTTGAGGAATCAACTTGTTGTCCTCCATCGATTGTGGGATCTGAGTGGCTGAGCCATATAAGAAGATGATTGATGACGTTGAGCTTCATTTTTAACATTTGCACTAGCTCTGCGCGGCTAATATTACTAGTATTGCTGAACTCAAATTCTATTGGCTCTCGATGCAATGCTGCAAGAATGAAGAGACCGCCCACAAGGCTATGGAGCGGATCAATCATAGGCTCCAAGAATTGACCGCTTACCTTGAAAGTGTTGATTATAAGTGGATGGAGCTTGAAAATGCCATTCTCGAATGAGAGACCATCATCAAGGAGGCCAAGGCCATCATAGCTGAGGCTCAAGCCAAATTAGAGATAGCTCAGGAGCAGAAAAAGGAGCTTGAATTCAAGTCCTCTGAGCTAGCCACTAAGTGGGATTTTAACACTTCTCAACTTCAGATCGAAACGAATTGGTTAGAAGTCGCTAAAGCTCAAGTCATCCCTATTGATCTAGAGGTCTTGAGAGAGAGCGAGTTCTAAAAGGTGCTATTGATGCTAGAGAGGTTAAGACAGCCGAGCATATTGAGCACATTCGACCTTTATTACACATCGAGAAGATACAGATTCTGATCATTTAGGATTAGAGACATCAGTGCCTCCTAAACCAAGTCAGGAGACAAAGGTCCTCGAGGACCTCCAAAAGCTGCTCAATGCTCTCACAAAGTGCACAAAGCTAAAGAAGGTTGGGATTGCTCGACCTTATCCCATCTAATGAGATTATGTTCCTTTTTCGATGAAGTTCAAGCCATCAACATTACACATGTTTGATGGCAAAGGTTCTCCGAACTAACACATTTACTACTTCCATCAACAAATAGGGAATGTTGTAGGGAATGATGCTATTAAGGTGCAACTCTTCATTGGCACCCTTCTAGTAGTAGCCTTTGATTGGTTCCAAAATCTGCCCGAATGGATCAATTAAGTCTTGAGTTGACCTAGAATCTCAGTTCCTCTCTCAATGTCATGAGGAACAATCAAATGTGACCATGGCCAGACTTCTTGCTAAAAGCAAAGAGGTGATGACTTGGTCAGAGATTACATCAAGCGGTTCCGTAATTTGAGCTTACATTGTCGGGATATGCCATTGTCAATGCTACTTTAGACATGTCGGCACAACTTCCTGAGCCATGTTGAAGCCTATATGGGTTCCCTTAAGGCTCATACCTAAAAACACTTAATAGAGCAAGCCAAGATCGCAGAAAAATCAATAAAATGATTCAACAAGTTCGATCCCTGCTCAAATTAAAAAGGAGGAAGAACAAACAGGGACAATGATCCTAGTCGAAAGGCAAAGAGACTTTTGCGGTTGAAGTCAAAAAGCATGACAACCAGAAGGAGCCTAGGAAGAATGCTCACCTCAAAGACGAACATACGGTAGCCATTTTCCACATCCTCAATAAGGACAACCGATTAAAGCTTCCTGAAGCTCGACTCCCTAAGGAGATGGGAAAGACTGACGACCCCAACTACTGTCTCTATTGCAGAATGTTGGGACACCTGACAAAACCTGTTATATCCTCAAGGATAAGATACAGACTTTTGTTGACCCAAGAATCATCAAGCTTTAACTTGAGCAAAAGAAAGTCACTGCTAATATGGTGACTCTTTAGTTTGGTCTATGCTAGAAATCTAGACTCAAGATGAAGTTATTCCCATTCCTGCTGCGAGAATGGAAGTGGTTAATCATGACCAACGAAATCAACAAAGCATAGGCTTGATCCCTCCACAACAGCGAGGGGAAAAATGATGTGGGTTCATCCTTTTCAAGACGAACATTGGACTCTTCGAAAGTTAAAATCGAAGGGTAAAGGCAAAATAAATTCCTTTAGTGTTATCTCTGCGATCATAGAGAGGAATCTCTGTAAGTCTGTTCACTCACAGATTTGGAGAAAGAGAAAATTATCATGACGGAGGCGAGATCCGGCAAAGATTATTTGAAGAATTATGTCTTTGAAGGATTATAATCAGCCAGGACCTTCCAAGCAACCTGAATCGGTCAAGCAGAAGGAGACTCGGCTCAATAAAGCATTGCAACACCCCTTGGCTGAGTCCAAAGATCCATTCAGGTATAATATCATGTCCCAGTTACTCAACATCCTGACTCGTATAACCTTCTTTGAACTTCTACATTTGTCTAAAGATACAAGAGAGGCTTTGAAAGAAGTTTTGATGACAGCGAGGTGTTTCTAACCCACATGTCTGAGCCTCCCCAGGATGAAGAATGCAAATAAGGCTATCAATCCCAATGTCAGACGCCTTTCATTATCTTCACTTCTGATGATATGCTCATCATAGATCGTCATCACAACCGACCCCTCTATTATACTTGGTATGTAGGGTCAGCGAAGGTCGAAAGGATTCACATCGACTCTGGTACTACCTTGTACATAATCTCGTGATGGCTCCTTAGCTTCTTGGGCATCCCCCTTTACAACCTTTTGAAAACTACCACTACTATCTTCGGATTCAACTCCAGTAGAAGCCGACTGCTTGGGAAAATCTGACTCAAATATTAGATTGGTGACTTGAAGACTGAATTGACTTGTTATGTCATCGACATCAAACCACCTTATAACCTACTCCTCATATGACCTTGGATCCATTACAACATGATAGTCCCATCGACGCTTCATCAATGCTTCAAGTATATCAATGAGCAGGGGGTTCTACAAAAGGTTAATGTTAAAAAGCATCCCTATAAGGGGGTGGAGAATTACTTTATAGACTCTCTCTTTTATGATGATAAACATATAGTTGAAATTACTCTTCCCGATGATGAGGACAGCGGTAATGAAGCAGATAACGAGCTAAAATCTGAACGAGGATCCAATCTAGGAAATGGAGCTACTTGTAATTACCCTTGAGCCAGCCGAAAATTAGGGCGACTGGATCTTTAATGATAAATTTGATTTTACTTATGACTATTCTTTAGACTCTGAGTATGAAAGCTCAAGAGTCAAGGCTCCATTGTCCAGGCTAGCTTTAGACTCAACTTTGTACATGCATGTGAATAAGTTTCATTTGACTCATCAACAACTATATGGCTTAGAAGACGCTACCTTTTCGGTTCAAGCCAAAGGAGGCGCTCGAAACACTATTCTTTTTGGGAACGTCAAGCTACGACCGCATTTTTAAAACTCAGATGACGAAGTCGAAGGAGTACCAGAGTTTCATCATTAAAGCCAGCAGCCTTGGCATATGATGGCAAAATAGGGTACTACTTCACCCTAAAGCAAGGATTGAACTTCGATCAAGGACGAAGAGTTCCTCTAATCTCCTTCGTACCAGAAGGAGAGGCCATCGATTATTATAATCGAACTAAATGTGGACTCGGTTATATCTCCCCAGAGGCTGACTCACAAACAAAGCCTGAAGATTTTTTTAGTGACCCTTCAAGCATGTCTAGCTGGGATTCTGACATCAGCATTGGAGCTATGGTCGATGAATTCACGATTAACATGGTTTCGTATAGTTTAACCATGAATCTTGATGAATCTGAAGTGTTTGAAGATCTTGAGGGTGATCCTTGGGTGAAACATCTCGGAGCACAATGGGAATCACACTTTGAAATCAACGAACCACCCACTGAAGATAAAGTGATCCAAGTCAACATAGGTGATGAAACTGATCCCAAACCCATCTTCATCAACGAACGTTTATCACTCGCTGAGGAATAAGAACTTATAGCTTTTCTTCGAGAGTGCATTGAGGTCTTCACCTGGAGCTATGAAGACATGCATTGCTTGGATCCTGATGTGGCCATACATCACCTTAATGTTGACCCCAACGTTAAGCCGATCAAGCAACAACAACAATGACGCTTCTATCCCGAGTTGATGGAGCAGATTGAGAAAGAAATCCACAAACTCATTGAGTGTCGATTCATCCGTGAAGAGCAACATCCGGATTGGCTAGAAAACATCATCATAGTAATGAAAAAGAATGGTAAAATTTGGATATGTATCGACTTCAAGGATCTTAATCTTGCTTGTCTAAGGGGGTGTTTGGTTCACCCATTTTATAGAAAAGTTTCGAGAAAAGACCTGATAATGGCAATTTCATTATTAAAAGTTATCTATAGTTTTCTATAAACTTTGTTTGGTTCAAAAACATTTATAGAAATATTTTCTATAAAGTAGGAAAAAGTACCACATTTTATAGAAATCAACATACTCTCAAAATGAGAGGAAATTGGTGAGATATCTAACCCATTGATTTAAATAATAGTTTTGGTACAAACTTATCCATTTCCACTTCTCAACTCATTTCTATGAAGTTGATTTTCCTCTTTTCGTATTTTGAACCAAACAAAGAAAAAGTTAACAAAAAGGAAAACACCACTTTTTGAATTTCTATAAACTTCTCCTACAATTGTTTTATAGAAATACATAGAAATCAATTTTTGGGCACTTAACCTTTTCCCTTTTTTATAGAAGTTGAACCAAACAGCCCCTAAAGGATGAGTTGCCCGTCACTATCGTGGATGTCATGGTTGACAATAGGTGTGCATTTGAGAGGATGTCATTTATGGATGGTTTCTCCAGATACAACCAGATTAAGATGCATCTGGATGATCAAAAGCGTAAGAATTTTAGGACACGCTTAGGGGTATTCTGTTATACAGTAATGCCCTTTGGTCTGAAAAATGCTGGAGCAATTTATCAACATGTAGTGAACACGATTTTTTGTGAGCATTTGTGTAAGACGATGTAGTGCTATGTCGATGACCTTGCAATTAAGAGTACTCACAAACAAGATCATGTCAATGACTTGAGGACGGTGTTCAAAATCATGGGAAAATATGAACTTAAGATGAATCTGACCAAATCTTTCCTAGGGGTATCATCAGGCAAGTTTGGATTTATAGTGATATCTAAAGAGATACACATCGATCTTGAAAAAGTGAAAGCCATCTAAGAGATGTCACTCCGATAAATCTCAAAGAACTCAGAGACTTGTAAGGGCAACTAGCCTACATCTGTAGGTTTATATCAAACCTGTCCGGATAATGCCAAACATTTTAGAGGTTGATGAAGAATGGTGTTTCGTTTGCTTGGGACAATGCTTATCAAAGAGCTTTTGATGAGATCAAGAATTATCTCACAAAGTCCCCTGTCCTAGCCACACTGATTTTAGGTGAAGCTTTTCTAATTTACGTCAAGGCTATGGATCACTCTCTGGGAGCACTTCTTATTTAAAAGAATGATGATGGTCATGAGCAAGCTATACATTCTCTCAGTTAGACTATGATTGGTGCTGAGCATCACTACAATCCAATCCAAAAGGAATGTCTAGCGTTCGTTTTCATAATCCAAAAGATGTGAGACTACTTGACTGTTCAATCCATTCATGTCATCTAAAGAGTCAATCCTCTACGGATCCTCAAGACAAAACCTGGATTTTTGAATTCCCGGTTAGCCAAATGGGCAATATTGCTTTCACAATACGCCATGATGTTTGTGCCACAAAAAGCAGTGAAAGGCTAGGCAATAGTCGATTTCTTGGCAGATCATCCTGTCCCTGAGTCATCTAAATTCGATGAAAAAATTCTGGATGAAACCTTCGAGTTGAATGTCGCCTTGGATCACCAAGTGTGGCAACTCTACTTCGACGGTGCATCAAGAAACAACCATAATGGAGCAATCATTGCAAGAGTGGGGGTAGTGCTTATTGATCCCCGCGGCCATACCCTCCTTCACACTTATTCATTGACTAAGCCATGCTCCAACAGTGTGGCTGTTTACAATGCCCTTATAATTGGTTTGCAACTAGCTCAAGATACAGGTGTCAAGTATCTTGAAGCCTATGACGATTCCAAAATGATTGTTAATAAAGTCAAAGGAGAATACAAGGTCTGCCACAATGAACTCATACCTTACCATGAAGCAGCAATGAAGCTTGCTTATTCATTCGAAAGCTTCTACACTAATTATGTAGCCCACCACAAAAATACTCATGCAGATGCTTTCGCGTCACTTATAGTTACTCTCGCCTTGACTCGTAAGTCTACCAGCTGTATTACAGTGCCTAGCCACCAATTTTGCTCTCTAGAACAAATTTTGGAAGCCAACGAAGTGCATGTTATGACAACTCATTTCGAACCTAATGATTGGCATTATCCAATCATTGATTACGTCTTGCATGGAATTTTGTCAGATGATCTGAAGCAAGCATCCTCCATCAAAATAAGAGCCTCACGATTCTTCTATGATTTTGCCATGCAGACTTCATATCACCTATCATTCGACGGCTTTCTACTCTGATTCTTATCATCAAGTGAGGCTTGAGAGGTAATTAAGGAAGCCCAAGATGGTACATGTGGAGCTCATCAACCCGATCCTAAACTCCAAGACCGGCTTCCAAGTCAATGATTATCGCCAACATAATGAAGCCTGAGCCTCACTTCTAACACAACAACTCCATGCAGAATACAAGTTTGCCTCAACAGCAAAGTACGCACAGATCAAACATATAAAAATGGACAATTTTAGAAAAAAGTTTAATTTTTGTTGATCAAAGTCTTTACTCCATAAAGGCAACATTTAGACTATCCAGTTACAGAGATGATGGGTTTTCGTTGTTACTCGCTACTCCAATCTCAATAATAGTCACACAGGCAAGGATAAACCAAAATCAAGAGCTTACCCTATATTCCTAACAACGGATAATGAGAAGGAAAAAAATGAAGGATCTACTATGCCCCGCTCCTCTGATCTCACAAAACTTGGGGAATAGAGTTTTTTCCACTATGCAGAAAGAACAGCTCCTATTTATCCCTTTACTAGACTCTATGTTAGGGGAGGAGAAGAGCTGTTAAGCAAGAACTGTCCTTGTTCCTCTAAGTGAATCATATCAAGAGGAATAAGAACATTCTTGCAAACAAAATACAACTTCAGGCCTGAGATAGCCAAGTGACGTCTAATTACGTTTTAGGTCCCACTTGCAAGACCTAATCACTTCTAGAGTCTTCACTTGTAGAGCACCAAGGATCTTTCTTTAGCCACTATCTCAGCCTCCAAATGGTTTTACGCAAAGCATGGCGCTCAAAGCTCCAAGCGTCTCTGTCGCGATTCAACTCACCCTAAGCTTTTGACTAGTTCTCGACGGTTTGCTCTAGCACAGCCATCTCAACTAAAAGCAAATCCACCCATTTGCGGAGTATGTGGAATTTTTCCACTTGATTACCCATCACTTGGGTTAGCTCCTGTTGGAGCTATTTAATTTTGGCTCCACTATTGAGGAGCACCTCCGATAGAGTCAGAGAGGACTTTGAAATGGAAAAGATAAAGATGAATAGAAGTTAGAGAGGAATGAGTCTATTTATAGGCCCTCCAAATCCAAACCTCCAATCACCTCTTTTGAGAAGTGATTGGACCGAACAAAGAGGCTAAAAATCAACTTAGCAAATCTCGAGAAGTGATTGGACCGAACAAAGAGGCTAAAAATCAACTTAGCAAATCTCGCTGAAGCTTTGACTGCTAAAGAGAGATCGCAGCCACAAATCATGGCGCAAATCCAAAGGTAGAATCTCAACAACCATCGTTAACTAGCGAGCATCACTAACCAGTGAACTTCACCTGCACGGCTGAAGTGAGGCGAACTTCATCAGCATTCTGAGTTAGCTGCATTTCACTATTTTCTCAACTTTGCCCTAATGATACGGCAAATGGACTTCGTTCCAAACACAGAATTGGACGAGTACAAGCATCATTGAGCCTTCAATATAAATCTACGATAAGGGAAGCTACGTTCAATAGTATACCTCTAGCAAACAAGTAGAATGAAGATAAAATTCAACTTAAGCAAGAATAGTCAAGCTACATTCAACAACCTATGGCTATTACCCGAAGTATTGCAATCCCTGCTACAAGTTAAATGCAGGATCTTGAAAACCTATGGCTATTACTCAGGCTACGTTCAACAGTACACCAATCGTTAAAATATATTTTACCCAAGCCAATATTCAGTTTAGATCTAAGAAGTAAACGCCCACGGCGTAAATACATCAAATGGGCCTAAATTCGAGGACACAACATGTTGTAGCGAAGCTCGTCTAACAAAACATGCGAACTTCGCTGCATAGCTCAATTCGACCCGACCGAGTCAAGGGTGAGTCTAGTTCCAACTCAGACTCTAAGCTGAGTCAAAAGGCATCATTGAGACGACGAAGTCCCGAGTCAAATTCTGTGCTAATTCGAACTCATCAATGAAGTTCGCTAACTTGGTTATATGCGAACTTCACCCAAAGATATCCACGTGGCTCATGTCACCCACGATTTATAGGAGATGGCCCACCCACATGCAGAGAATTTAGCTCAAACTCTTTCAGCGAACTTCGCCCATGAAGCTATTGGCGAACTTTGGTAGTTGAACGTTTTGAGGGCCATTTTCAAGGGATGACCATGCCCCCACTATCTCCTAAGTTAATGGCCACTTAATCCATAATTAATGATCACTATCTCTCTCTCTCTCTCTCTCTCTCTCTCTCTCAGCTTATATGAGAAGGGGAAATTGTTCATTGGAGACACATAGAACATACGCGCGGACTTGGCTTTCGGTTTCGTTTGGCATTTCTCTAGAGAAGACTTCAGCATCTTCAAAGTGAGATAAGAAATCATCAATCAGTGAGAGACTGATCATCTTAGTTGGACTGTCAATGGAGTACAAGATAGATGCTCCATCGGCACACAGAAAAGAATCTAGATAATATAAATTTTCTTGTTTCTTTTGTAACTTCTTTTTATTGTAATCTGAGTTAATTGCAATATAAAAGACTCGAAACAGACACCCATCTAAGAAACTATAAAACTCATGTCTAGCTAAGCATTCTATCATTTGGTTAATGAATGGAAGAGGGACGTGATCTTTCCGTGTAGCTGCATTGAGTTTTCTATAATCAATATAGACTGGTCATCATTTTGGATTTGAGTGTGAACTAACTCATTAGCCTCATTTTGTATAACGGAGATCCCATACTTCTTAGGGACAACCTAGACTAGACTAGCCCATAAACTATTAGAAATTGGATAAATAATCCTATTATCAAGATATTTTAGTATGTCTTTCCTAACGGTTTTTTTCATCACTAGGTTTAACCTTCATTGGGGATCCCTAACAAGTTTGGCTTCATCTATCAAGTGGATTCTATGTTGAACAATAGTTAGACTACTCCTTTTTTATATTAGCCTTAATTCATCCAATGGCTTCCTATTTTATTTGAAAACATCGAAGAGGACTTCTTTCTGATCAGTCATCAAATCAAATCAGAAGCAACAATGACTGACGGGGTCTCGCTCTCTCCTAAGTAGGTATACTCAAGATTTTAAGGTAACGTTTGAGCTCTAACTTAGGTGGATCCACTATCGATAGACGTAATTGGGCTTGAGGTTCTATATCCAAACGTTCAAGTTGGCATCTTAGAGTAGGTACATGATCTATCAGTTGGTCTAACTCCTTTAAGAGCTTAATCTCTTCATTGAAAATTTTTTAAAAACTTATGTCAAAGAAGATAAGGCTTAACTCAAATTCTTCCTCAAGGTGTTCACTCCATATTCCCCACGTTAAATTCACATCTACCGATTGGTCTGTTGGATCACTTGGTTGCTTCTTGAGATTAAAGATATTTAAATCTACAATCATGTTTCCAAAGGACAGTTTTATTTTACCGATTCTATAGTTGATCAAGGCATTAGAAGTAGCTTAGAACGGTCATCTTAGAATGACTGGGTCCTTTGAAATTGGGTATCTTTAGTCAATTTCTTAGACAGTGAAATCAACGGGTAAAATGAATTCTCCACCCTTAATCTGAATATCCTTTATCTCTCCCTTGCATACCTTAACAGATTTATTAGCTAGTTGTAGGGTAATTCTAGTCGATTTCAACACTCCTACTCCTAGCCGTTGATAGACTAAGTAAGGAAGAAGATTCATATTTGTTCCTAAATCTAGAAATGCCTTATCAATGACGGTGTTTCCTATGACACACGAAATAGTAAGACAACCGGAATCCTTATATTTTAGAGGCATGGATTTTGAAAGGATTTCACTGATATTAGTAGCTAAAAAGACCTTTTTAAGAACATTTTTGGCTCTAATCTAAGTGCACAGATCTTTTATGAATTTAGCATATGATGGAAACTATTGAATTACATCTAAGAGAGGGATATTGACCTTAACCTACATGAATGTTTCTAGAATTTTCTCCATCTGAGGAGAGTTTTTCTTAGGTCAGAGTCTATCTAGAAAGGGAGCAATAAGCTTGTACTTATCTAGACTAGATTCAGACTGTGTGGCAGAGTTCACATGTTCTATCAGGCGAGCTTTGCTATAGCTTGTTGTGGGCTTGAGTTTGGGCCCATTTGAAGTATTTAGCCCATGGGCGTTCACTTCTTGGATCTGCGCTAAACATTAGTTTGGATGGAATATATTTTAACCATCTACAAGTTCCCCCAAAGTTTTCAAGATCATGCATTTGACAGGAATTGAAATACTTTAGGTAATAGCTATAGGTATACTACTGAACAGAGCTTGAGTCCTCTTATTTAGGTTGAAAATTGTCTTCCATCTACTTAGTTGCCAAAGGTGTACTGTTGAACGTGGCTTCCTTTGCTGTAGACTTGTGTTGAAGGCTCAATGATGCTTGTATTCATCCAATTCTATGTTTGGGATGAAGTTAGCTTGTCCTAATATTGGGGCAAAGTTAAGGAATAAGTGAAGTTCGGTTGATTCTGGATATCGGTGGAATTTTCCTTACTTTGAGCTGTGTGAGCAAAGTTTGTTGATTAGCGACATTCACTAGCTGGCGATGGTCATTGAGACTACGCTCTTGGATTCACGTCATGTTTTGCAGCTAAGATCTCTTGATTGAAGATTAACGATATCCGCTGTAGATTTGACCAAGTTTTAGGCTAATATTTTAGCCTCTTTGTCTGATCCAATCAAATCTTAAATGATGTGATTTTTTTAGAAGTTTGGATTTAGAGAAGACTATAAATAACGCTCTTTCCCTTCCAAATTCTTCATCTCCATCTCCTTCATGTGTAAGCTTGAGCAGATCGTCGAGAATCAGTCAAAGGCTTGGGGCGAGTTGAATCACATTAGAGACGCATGGAGCATCGAGTGCCATGCTCTAAGAAAGACTATTCGACTACTGAGATGGTGATTGACGAAAGAACTTTGGAGCTCCACAAGCGAGGATTCCGATAGTGATTAGGCTTCACAAATGTGAACCTAAAATGTAAGTAGACGTCATGTGGCTATCTAAGGCCCGATGTCAAATTTTTGTGCAAGAATGTGCTTTCTTCTCCTCTTGATATGTCTCACTTAGAGGAACATGGGTAGTTCTTGTTCAACAACTTTCTTCTCCTCTCCTAGCATAGCGTCTAAGGAGGAGTAAGTAGGAGCTATTTTTTCTGCATGGGGAGAACCTTAACTCCCCAAGTTCTGTGAGATCGGAGGAGCAGGGTTATCAGTAGCTTGGTGCAGCTCGTTTATGTTCCTCAACCATCACATTATCTATAGTTAGGAGTATATGGTAGTAGCAAATGGCAACAAATACCCATCATCCCTATAACTGGATAGTCTGAATGTCGCCTTTATGTAGTAGAGTCTTCGATCAATGAAAAAATGAACTTTTTTTAAAATTGTCCATCTTTGTTTGTTTGATCTATATGAACTTTACTTCTATGGTGGACTTGAACTCGGCATGGAGTTATTGTGTTAGAAGCGAAGCTCAAGCTTCGTTATGTTGGCGAGAGTCGAACTGAAGTTCGCCAGGTGAGGTCTCAAATAGATTGAGTAAGAATTTTCTTAATTTGGAGACTTGGTGAAATTTGCCATATCATTGTGGCAAAGTTCACTTCAGTGCCCAACTGAATGGGGCGAAGTTCATTCACCTAACTTGAGAAATAGTCAGGTGGGTGAAGCTCAAAAGGTCGGTTATGCGAGGCTCAACAATTCTATTATGCGAGGCTCAACATGTCTATTACGTGAGGCTCGCTATGAGGATTAAAAATTTGAATTCTCGATTTCTATACCTGAAATACTGGTGAAGGTTGTTCAGAGTGGGATTCTCGGTGAAGCTCGAGGTGAGAATCTTTAGCAAAGTTCAGGGCAAGATTTACGGTGAAGCTCAGGGTGAAAATCTTCGGCGAAGTTCAGGGTCAGCTTATAAATAGAGCTGCTCACCTCCTTTCTTCTTCACTTTATTTTTCAAAACCCTAACCTTCTTAAAACCCTAGTTTTCTCAAAACCAACCAAAAATCTCAAGACCAACTTTAATGGCTTCTCGTTGTGCAAGCTCAAGAGGAAGAGGTGCTGCTAGGGGGCCTTGCTAGCCAAGAGCTGATGGTACATTAGTGCAATTGGAGATGGTTGTGGGTAAGCATCGAACCCATCCATGGTGATCCACAGATCTACCAAAACATAGCCCCAATTGGGCTTTAAATAGTGCCCTTGGGCACTTAAAATTTATTCGTTGTCAAAGGCACTATTTTTATGACCACTCGTGGTCTCATCGATGAGGTTTATCGTCAGCGACGAAGCTCTGTCAGCAGGCATTAATGGTGCTTGATACGGTGAGCTTTGTTTCTCGGGAAAAACTCATTGTTGTTAGCCTTTTGGGCTTCTGGAGTGAACTTTTTTTGGATGGGGGTCGTCATTTAGTTTGACTGACCTTCGCTTGAGCGATGTTTGCATATCGGCCTTCGAGGGGTGGGGGCAGAAGTGACGCCTTTCGTCTCGATCCTTGAGGGAGATGAGAATTGACGCCTTTCATTTCGGCCCTCGAGGGAGGAGAAGTTATTCCATTCATCTCGGCCTTTGAGGGAGATGAGAAGTTGGCATGACTGGGTCGAGTTGGTGTGTAGTCAGCACAACATCTTCTAACTTGTTTTTGCATCCTTTGGTGTAGTTTGCTTATCGAAGGAGTCTGTCAATCGTCACAACCACTTTGGGCATGATGGGACTTGTGACTTTGAAGTGAGGCATGCTTTTGACGGGCACATCCCTCTGTACCTAGACGGTAGCAGCCAAGAATGGATTGACACAATCCAGTTAGGGGACTATCAAACTCTATGAGAGATGATCACAGATGCCAAGTTCTCCATTCCCAAAGAGGATATGTCAGAGAAGCCTCACTTATTATTTGGGGACATTAATCCCAAAGGCACCCTCATATTTAATTGGCCGAAGGAGCACTGGTATTATGCCCAAGGGGATTGCAGCTACTATCTACCGGTGATAGAGCATCAAGTGTGCTTTACATACTTACAGCATCATGCTGTAACTCACCTAATGCGTTGCACTCTCATCAACAACGAAGGTAGTGTGAAGGTGGGCTCTTTGAAGTACAACAGTGGCTTCAGTCAAGAAAGGCACTTTGGGGTTAACAGCATAGGTTTGCGTCTAGGCTTTGTTCACGATGACACCCCTGTCAATGAAGTTCTTGTAGTCTTGAACATATTCAGGAATGAACTTGCAAAACCTAATAAACAGTAACCTGATGGGGATACCAAATTCCCCAGTTGGATAAGGTCGACGGATACCCAATGGTGGACCCGTCTTGTGGATTACGCTCTTGTCACGTTTCAGGGGAGCTTGAGAAGACTGGGGCCCTATTCTATAGTGAAAGCCTCAAATTATGACATGGAAATTTATGTGCTGGTATTGTATAGCATTTTAGAGTAGTATAATGCTGACAATAACACCTTCTTTACTCTGGCAGGTGAAATTGGGATCGCTCTACACGAAATGTTTGAAGTGTCGCGATTGCCGATGGGAGACCGTCCATATGAAGAGTTCTTCCTAACCAATGCAGAGTTAAATATTTATAGAGAAAATGCCAATGTTAGAGAGGTGTTTCGAGAGTTGGTTTGCCACTTCATTATCTACCAAAAGGGTCATCACGAACGCTGGACATGATTCCATTGTTACTCGCGTCCCTTGGGCTGAATATCTATTCCCCAATGTTAGTAAGAAGGGGAACGTCGATTCAATACATTCAGTGATAGAGGCTGAAGTTGGGACCTGGGTTTTCAATGAGGGTCAAGTGCTTCATACTATCGAATCGAGTGAATGTGTGTTCCATGTGGGGATAAATTCGAAAGTTTCCACCATCAAGCTAAGGAACTGATACCTGAGCTAGCTCTGCTTGCGGGATTCTCTTCAATCTGGCTAAAGAGCCATGTTGTGCCTTCTCAGCCAAAAGATCGCATTTCTATCAATGTGCTATTCCCTATTGTGATGCTTGCCACTGGGTATAATCTGGCCCTTCTTTTGGCAATGATCAGTAGCATACATCACAGGCTAAGAGGGCTAGCTACCGAGTATTTATGCTAAGAGAATAATAGTTCGAGAGATCGGGTTTCAAGCCCAAGAGTGGAGTTACCGTACATATATCTAGTGATATGGTACACTTCACACTACTCCTCATTGATGTTGAATGCTGCACCAAGTGGAGATGGCATCTCATTACTTCTGAGGTAGGAGTACTCGAAATGGACCGTCAAGTATCTTGCGAAGATTCATCAGTTCCTTTAGAAAAAAGATCATTACTACTTCTACTATTGTTTTCCTAAGACCGATGGTATCAATCCTGGGGATGAGTTTGAAGACGGTGTAGGCACCGAAGAATTTACTTGTTTATCTAGTGGGTGCTTCAACTAGCTAGTCCACATCAGGCTAGGCCAACTCATTACTAGGTTGAATTGAACTCCATGCTAAATCTATCCGTACTTCCCTTGCCGATTCGCTCGCCAGTTTAGATATGACCAGCTTTTTGTCGGGACTCAAAATCTAGGATTTTTTGGGCACGAGGAGCTTGGTAGACAGTGCCCGTACTTGGTACCATTTCTCTGTTGGGGCTACACGGGCTAGATTCACACTCCCCCATCACATGCCTAACTATTAAATGACATTAGGATTCTGCAAGTGGTACTACAGGGTGATTGTCCACAACTTTGATTTTCAGGTGAATAAAACTACATACGGTGGATCACCTGAAAGTACAGGGAATTGGCTAGGAATAGGTTCAAAGAGTAGAGCTCCTAGAGTTCAATACTTTCTAGTTAAAGGTGTGCCAGAAGATGAAGATTAGGAGGCACCGAGTGGGTAGCCTACTCCTTAATGGCTAGTTGGTGTCAGCATCTGAGAACCATCTGAATTCACAGTTCATCGAGGAGCACTGGCAAAGTAAGGGGGACTCCGGGAAAGAGGCTATTGCAAGCCCGTCTCCCACAAGAACCTTCAAAGAAATAGCTTTTAACGCCTTTAGAACCGGAGCATGGGCCTGGAGGTTCTTCAAGGTTTGGGGAAGAGTTTCATGGGATTCTGACATAGGAAACTATAGCTAAGCCTTCAGGTGAGCTTTACTTATATCCCTGCATTGAGTTGTTTGAAGTGCACTTGGTTAACGTGTGTTTCTCATATGCAGGCAAAGAGCCCATTCCTCTTGATCAAGAAGATCCAGATGATGAGGAGGAGGTGGATTACGAACCTGAAACTGACACCTATCTTACCGAGCCTGACGATGCGGGCTTCGAGGGTGACGTGGGCGGCTCTTCTTATATGCCAGGTATGTTTTTCTCTAACTAGTCTTGCATATCTTCTTTGCTTTGATAACTGATGTTTTATCTATCTCTTTGGCAGATGATGAACCTAGATTAGAGACCAGGAGTGGAGCGGAGTGGCTCCTATATCCATTCATGCTGGTGATGAGTTTGAGCCAACGGTTGATCTTGACGGTGCTTCTGGTGCTCTTGAGCCTGAGTCGACTGCCAATGTAGAGGCAAGTCCTGCATTTGCACCTATCTTAGCAGCGTGGTGTAGATTGATTGTTCCCAAGTCATCTAATGAAGATAGCAATGCATCAGTCTCTTTGATTCTAGCAGAAGTCAGAAGGATTGTTCTGCATTGTTCTGAGCCTCAGCTTGAAGATGATCCTACCAAAGTAGTAGATAAATTTTTTAAGCCAGAGTTCACAATTACTTGCATTGAAGTTGCGCCCAAAGACATGCCGATGACTACGGCATTGGTTGTGAGAACCATTACCCTATCGGTTGAGGTGGCGTCTGTGTTTTATACTGCAGTGGATGTTTCTAGCATGTTGGACATGCTTGCACTATATTTCTTATCGGGCAATAAACAAGTGCAAGTCCTGCCAACCACTTCTTCAATGACCACAAATTCATTGGTGGTCTTTTGTAGGAACTGAACGTACAGAGACATTCAAAATGATGATTGATGAGTTTGAACTCTAATTTCAAGAGTTGCAATACCTTCGTGTAGCTGATGTTGACAGCATTATTGAACGTGAATTTCGTCAGCTCTTAGTGAAGCACCGTGAGGTTGAAGAGTCTACTCACAAGGAGATGTAGCAGATTAGTAAAGAGCTTCAAGAATTGAATGCTAGTCTCGCATTCATTGATGGTAGTCAAGCTAAACTTAACAATGCCATTTAGGATCAGGAAGCCACCATCAATGAGGCCAACGCAACCATCGTTCAAGCTCAAGCTCGGTTGGAATCAACTCAATGGTAGAAGGGGGAACTCGAACTCAAGTCATCTGAGTTGGCTAAGGAGTGGGGTCGCAAAGCTTCTCAACTTCATGTTGAGACGGCTAGGCTGGAGGCTATCTGGGTTCAAGCTGCTCCTGTTGATCCCAGGATTCTGAGAGAGAGAGCCCAGAAAAATGCTCTTGAAGCTAGGGGCGCCAGATAGCTGAATGTATGGCTCGAAAAACGCCAGGATAGCTGAATGTATGGCTCAAATACAATCTTTTTACTCGTATTCCCTTTAGAATTTTTATAATAGATTAGCTCTTTTAATAATAAAAAAATTTTGCTATTTTGATATGTATACGATAGAGGTGTAATGGTAACGTATCATATTGATATCCTTGCTTGGCAGGAAAATGATAGAATCAAATTGATAGAGGTGTAGTGTTAATGTATCAAGTTTGGTTGAGTTAGTACTGTTCAGAGGTATAATGTTAACATGATAGTATTAGAGTATTTGACAGTGGTGTAATGTTAACATGTCAAATAGAACTTACGACAGTGGTGTAATGTTAACCGGCTGGGTTCGAAGGAGTCCAAAGGACGACTACCACTTCGAAGTGTGATGTTAACTTAACGATAAAAAATCGTTGGAAGCGTAATGTTAACTAATCGATTTTTTAGCAAAGGTGGATTGACAGAGGTGTAATGTTAACTGGTCAAATCTAAAAAGATAAGCTGACAAAGGTGTAATGTTAACCGGTCAAATCATTAGAGAGCAAACTATTTAGTGGTATAATGCTAACATGACAATTGTAATGCACTTGAAGTCAAGTAGAAGTGTGGTCTTAACTTGATGACCCGCTAGGGATTTTGATTGGATTTTAGATCAGGATGATTAACAATAAAGGTTGAGAATTTATTCTCGTGGACATATGTGGAAACTTAAACGTGACTAGAACCTCAGTAGGGGGATGATGTTGGCCAAGATCAAGGGTAATATTTCTTGAGAAACTTCCCGTTGATTGATGCCATGCGCCTATTACCGTTTTGGTCAATTAAACGATATTCTCCACTTGAGTAGACTGTCTCTACTACAAATAGACCCTCCCATTTGGATTGGAATTTTCCTTAGTCTTGTGCGTCATAACCATGGTTCGACGAATAGCTAAGACCATGTTGCCTTCTTTGAAGGATCGCTCTCTGACACTCTTGTTAAAGTCTCTTGAGATTCGTGACTGGTAGATCTCAATTCGTTGCTGATCAACTATAGTTTCTCACTCTTGTCCCTTCTTGCAAATGATTGTTCGGCTACTACTTTTAGTTGTAGAGTTAAAAA
>JBAKGM010000279.1:11815682-11825776 GCA_037177215.1 Asparagus racemosus | reverse complement strand
TTACAAGGATTGTCAGAGTAGAACAAGGCATATGCATGAGCAGGGGACAGGAAATAGATCAGAGTAGAACAAGGCATATGCATGAGCAGGGGACAGGAAATAGAGATTCCAACAAGGGAGCAGATCGTCATCAGCATGTAACCAATGTGCACGGATGAAACATGATTCAAGTGAATATTGCATATGAGCCAAGTTATATACAGGTCATTGAGCATGAGGCAAAGATATCCAAAAGTTCTGTGTTGCAAAAGAATCCGGAGGCTATTACTGCCCATACCTATAGGGAGGCGTACAGTTCTGGAGCCATGCTGACAGGAAAATAATCCCCATTGGCAGCTCCATTGGTTTTAATTAACGCATATATGAAGTTTCCAGTTCATATAAGAAGCAATTACGAGTATCGGGGTCTTGTTTGGAAATGGATTAAAATAGGTAGGGAGGCGCATTCAGTTGGGGATTTGAAACTGAATTGAGTGGTTCATGAACGAAGCGAATACTGAACACAACTGCGGACCAAATTAGAACTGGGCCAAACTTCCTCATTTAAGTACAGTCAATCACTTCATTCGGCAAGCATAATAAAAAATAAAAGACGAGAAATTTTTTCCCCCCCTCAGAACTCCGAACTAAGAAGGCAACACTCAGGGTCACACACAAAGCGGCAGGATGATCTTTACAAAACTAATTATAGTGCACAGCAGAGACTACCAACAAAAAGGTTCGCCGTCTTTATCTGGTTACAGATAAGGACACACGAAGATTGATACAAATTCCTCCAAATAACTGCATAGTTCCGTCTTTATCTGGTTACAGATAAGGACACACGAAGATTGATACAAATTCCTCCAAATAACTGCATAGTTCCTGAAATTGAGAACAAACTGGAAACTAATCAACTAGAATATTAAATATCATCATCGTCTCCTTAGGGGATGTTTGGATTTCATTAGGGATAGGGGAAGCCAAGAGAAAATAAGGAAGAGAAGAGAATGTAAGGTAAGGAAATTTTTTTCGCCTAGGTTCCACCCCAATTTAGGAGGGACCAAATTTTCAATTGTTGTAGGGTAATCAATAGGAATGAAGGGGAACACTTTCACTCTTAAGTGTTGGATATTTTGTATTAAAGCATTAAAAGTATAAATAATCAATTATAAGAAACTAAAATAGAGAAAGGGATCGCTGGCCTGTAAGGGGGGCAGTCGTGATGTCACTGCTCTAAAACAACAGTCGCCGCCTTCGCAGAGACGTATCAATGCAACCGTGAACTAGCGGTAAAAGTCTCCACGAGGTAGCCGACACTTGAGGTTACTGCGATTCTCAAGCCTCTTTGCTCAATAAATGCTTGCCCAGAAAATATAACAAATAAATATGAGAAACTTATACAAGAGGAGAAAGAACTATAAAGCTTTTCTTTTCTTTTTAAATTTTTTTCTATTGCTGTTTTTTCTCCTCTGCTAGAAGCTCTCCGCCACTACATTTATATAGGTAGAAACCAATGAGTGTTTTAATGATATACCAAATGTTTTGATAATTAATAGGTTTAATGGGAAATTAATAATTAAAATAAGTAACCATACTAACCAATAAATGTGACAAATTAATATGAACAATCATGGTAATAAATTAGGAGAAAGAAACTCAATCTTATATTAATGAAATATATTTTCTAACAATCCCCCCCAACCCCCAAAAGGTTGAGTTTCGAGAAAGAAAAGAAAAATCAAGTAGATAAAACAATAAAGAAAAATATGTCGGGCAATTTTATATTGTGAATTCAGTAAAGGAAGCTTTCGGCATTGAATCTTTACTTAGTGACATTTGTCGCAATCTGAGAGACATAATGGACGAACCTTGAATTATACCTCTTTATCAGATATTAACAAAAGCACACACAATATGCATCCATTTAATGAGCGAGTGGGTTGGAGCGTTAACGGCCATGCTCACACTACCGTCTCATGAGAGTTACTAGGGATCAGCCCCAAGTCCCCCAACCGCGGCCTTCACGATTCCTCTCACGTAGGTAAGTCTTCCAAGGATACTGTGACTGGTATGTATCCCTCACATAGGTCAGACTTATTAAGAGTAAAACTCATCCTGTCCAGTTACATCAATAGAGCACTGTCACCATAGGAATGAGGGTATAGCTAATATGGTGCAAGTCATAAATGCATCCAATGCTACAAAGGAGTAAACTCCGAAAGTTAGTGCTCCACATGAGAATCACTAGTTCAACTTGTTTCTACCACATTGAACCAATATTGGGACCAAGTCTCCAAATAAAGGTTGGATTCACACTGTCAATGACCTCTACTATGGACTTAACCTCATTCCCCTAGATAATTCTTGGATTATAATCCTAAAGAGACCCTTTTAGAAAATTCAGGGTCAAGTGTGATTATCGCTTCATATTTTATTCTCATTTAGATATTTTGATGCAAGCATAAAGCCTATCTAGATAACACTCCACATGTGGGTGACATAAAATATAATTGCAAGAGATACTAGAGGAGAGATGCCAATAATTTTAATTCATGCATATCATTGCATCATAAGTCAGCTTTAATTACATATAAGAATTATTAGCATATGCAAGCTAGCAATATGGCAACAAAATTTCCCACATATATTTCAAATAAAACTCATATTAATGATTTGTGGAATTTGGTTGTGGTCCTTTATGTCGGCTATATGTTCCTAAAACACTCGTCTTAAGCATCAAACAAACAATTATTATGGCAATAATAGTGTTGCACGATAAAATTGCTTAATAAGTAGCTGCCAGCGAGAAATTGTCAATAAATTAATTGTCACATAAAGAAGTTTTATTGGCTTCTTATGTAACGGACTAACTGTACCCAAAACACATGCATTAAACCACTACTTGAGGACATTGCATAAAGACTAGATCCTCTGAGAATCTTCACGCTATCTAATTTAACATGTGAAAGCAAGCAATAGAAAATATTAATATGAATATATAGATCTATAAGAATGTGAGCAAGAGCATCAACAAGCCTTTGAATGTTCTCATCATAATATGAACATCGCAAGAGGCGTTTTTCTACATAAAGTCTCTATATAGCTGTTATAATAATAAAATAAAATAAAAGCCACTTTGGCAGAAAAACTATTTAGGAATTACACCTCATACATTCTATACATGGCAATATCTAAAAGAATGAAACCTAGTGATTGCTAGCTGTATATATGCACATGATCGTTGTGCGTAAACTCATATGAAAGGCTTAAGATATTAAGATACATAGAAGGAATAAAGTAAAATATATTAATGAGCATTTATGTATTGGTAACAATCAACTTATATCAAGCACAAAGTTATAATTGAGGTTAATGTAACACATTTGGAAGGGGAGAAAATAAAAGATTAATGATAAAAACATGCAAATGCATGATTCAAACAGCAAACATCTTGTGCAATGAATATGCACATTTAATAGAGGCATGTCAGCAAATTTATCAAATTATATGATAAATTTTAGAAATAGATGCGAATATAACATATTCTGATGACATATATATTGCTTTGAAACGTATGTAAAGGATATATTTCATCAATCCTAGTCGATCAAGATCGGCTACAGAACAAAAATTTAAGTTTAAAGAGTTTAACTACACAAACAACCAAGTTGTCGTATAAGAATAACAGATTATAGTGTGAGTTGCGGAAACAAATTATTCTCCGTAAGAAGGTAAGAAATTTAATTAAAAAAGAATCTCTTACAATCTTAAGATTAGATAGGTAATTAGAACATGTCTATATTCTTTAAACTGTTGTTCTATATTGTTGGATATTTTCTATCAAAGTATTAAAAATGTAAATGATCAATTATAAGAAAGTAAAATAGAGAAAGAGATCGCTGGCCTGTAAGGGGGGGCAGTCGTGATGTCACTGCCCTAGAACAACAGTTGCCGCCTTCGCAGAGACGTATCAATGCAATCGTGAACTAGCGGTAAAAGTCCCCCTGAGGTAGCCGACACTTGAGGTTACTGTGATTCTCAAGTCTCTTTGTTCAATAGATGCTTGCCCAGAAAATATAACAAATAAATATGAGAAATTATATGAGAGGAGAAGTATAAAAAAAATTTCATTGCTGTTTTTTATCCCCTGCTAGAAGTTCTCCGCCACTACCTTTATATAGGTAGAAACCAATGAGTGTTTTAATGACATACTAAATATTTTGATAATTAATAGCTTTAATTAGAAATTAATAATTAAAATAAGTAACCATAATAACCAATAATTATGACAAATTAATATGAACAATCGTAATAAATTAGGAGAGAGAAACTCAATCTTTTATTAAGGAAATATATTTTCCAACATAAGATTAGGGAGGTTTTATGAGAAATTCCATTTTGAGGGGGTTAACTTAATTTTTCCAAAGTTGATAGGGGTTATTACAACACCCCCCCAAAACTAAGGGAGTTTATTCCAATTAAAATAGTAAAGACGGGTTTCTGAGCACCATAAATGGTTTGGGATATCCTTGTACTGCTTGTGATATTTTATTAATCAAAATGGGTCTCTATGTCATTTCACATTTTGAAGTAACAATGTCGACTGGCTTTGTCGAGAAAAGTATAAAGGTCCGAGAGGACTATTGCAATATATTTTATGGCAAAGATAAACTATTACATAACTGAGTTATAATAAAGAAATAAACTAAAAAGAAACAATAGTGACATTTAATCACGTGCAATGCAGGTGCATCCCGCCTAGTTACCATTAAAATGACTGTATATTTTCTTCTTTCACTCTTGCTACCCTCCTTAAGTTGCTTTGGTGATGCAACAAAATTAAGCAAGAAATAGGGGCCTAGACAGTAGTGGAGGAGGAAGATTTGATGGACGCGGTGGGTAAGGTGATGCTTGTGAAGGAATAGGAGTTGGGTCCGGCTCCGGTGGCGTCGGAGGTAGGCTACAACGTGGGTTTGGTGAAGGCAGCGATGGGGGTTTTGGTGGATGTCATGGGGCAGGCGGTTGGTTCAGCGGTGTGTGGAGGAGGTGTATTGGAGGTGGCGTGATGGAGGATAAAGGGTCGTCGCCAGTGCCTGTCGATGGTTAACCGAAGGAGCAGGTGGTTGGCGGTAACTGTGAAAGCTCAAGGCAATAGTTCCCATGATTATATTGGTTTTCATCACATATTCATGGTAGATTGGTTTTCATCGCATATTCATGGCAAACATATATTATGATTGTTTTGCGTTGTTTCTTTTCTTGTGTGGTTAATTTGGTGATGACCAATAATTTGTTGGGTGAAGAATTAAGAATATATATGGATGGTTGTTAATTTGTACTACTTCAATTCAATGAACTATTAACTGTGACGTCTTGTTTATGCGGGAATAAGTGGGAATGGAATGAAATTCCCACTCTTTATTCATGCCTACCAAACACAATGTATTTTTAAAAGCTAGAATTGCTATTCCCACTTCTTATTAATTCTCACTTTATGTGGGAATTGACATTCCTAACTATTTAACAATGAATTGATATTCCGATTTAAAGTGGGAATGAAAATAATCAAATAATTTCCGATTATACCCTCCTTCAAAGATACGAATAGATATAAATTCACATATGAAAAATTATTTTTATAGAAAAATTATTAGTAAATGCTCATACAAATATATAAATAGATATAAAATATTAAAATACTTGTTCGACCTTGCCCTAGTTCCATCGCGTCTATAGAAGAAAAAAAAAAAATTCTCGTGTTCGCCTCGACGCCACTCGGTAAGGTAACCATTGTTTCTTTTTTAAATTTATATGTGTGGCTAATCTTTACCTAATCTTTACAAGAATTTTTTTTATCTTTTGGCGACTCGGTTAGGTAATCTATTGGCGATTAGGTTAGCCAATATTTTATCTTTGGTGTTTGGTGTTAGATTACTTGGAAACATTCTTTAATTTTGTTGATAGAGCATCTCTAGCTAATTATTGACTGATTAGCAAAATTTTTAATAAATCTCCTCTTATGACAACTTCATAAGTTCTAAACGCGCAAAACATGTTCACGAGACAGACAATTCTTCAATTCTCTTTATAAACCATCCCTGGCTAATTATTGAACGATTAGCAAAAAGTTGCACAAATATTCTCTTAAGAATTGGTTACTACAACCTTATTTCAATAACTAATAAAAGACAATGTTTCGCAATTAGTAGGAGAGTGAGAAGAACAGATGTAGAAATTGAGAAAATAGGTTTTAGTGCTCTATATGACTGGTTACGAATTCAGACACAACTACATGTGTAAAGTAATCTATAGCCTCATAATCAGTAACTTGAGGAATTTCATGAATAACAACAAGAAATAATGTGTTTAATTGATGAGAGGTGTGTTTTGGTAAGGGCATTATTAGAAAACTAAATTTTGTTCTCACTTGTGAATAAATGATACCAAACGTGGGAATGAGAATAAGATTGTCATTCCTGTTTCATTTTCTAAACACGTCCAAACATGAGAATGAGAATTATCATTCCATGTAGGATGGTTGATCTAACACACTAAAAACACTAGAGGGGGGTGAATAGTATTTTAAAAAAATTATGCAAAATAGATTATAAATTGCAATAAAGATAGCAACAATCGCAGAAAATAATCACCACAAACACAAGAGATTTTATACTAGTTCCACCTCCCCGGTGTTTATCCAGTCCCCAAGTAAATCCCACTTGAGATTTCCACTCTGATTTTGAAAAACAATTACAAAATCAAAAAGCAAACCTGACCAATTTGCAAGACCATGTAAATTGCAAACAATCTCTACACTGAGAGATCAACACCTCTCAAAACCTGAGAGAGAACTTTTATAAAACAAGAACAACAATCCCTATAAGCCTTAATGTATTGTGATGCGAAACAGTGGCTTAGGAATCTTTTTAAACTCTGGAAAATGCCCAAGTGATTTGTATGTAATCACAAAGACACAAAAATCAGTGAATGCGATTTTTCTCAAGTTTTTCTCTCTTTTTAATGATAAAAAATCAAAGCGTATGGATCAATCAAGTTGTATGTGTTTCTGAACTTTTAACCTATATATATCCCTTTGAAAAGACACTTTTTCAATCAAAGAAACGGATATAAACGGCTAAAAACAGACACAAATTCAAAAATTGAAAAGACAGAAAACTGTCTATGTAGTCGACTAATAGTCATAGTAGTCGACTATTCTGTAATTTTACAGAAACTGTATTTTAAATGTAAAAACTTAGTAGTCGATTATAATATGCACAGTAGTCGACTATTATGTGATATACAGAATCTTAATATATGTCTAAGTCTTAAGTAATCGACTATACTGTATATTAGTCGACTATTCCGTGAAAAGACAGAAACTAATATTTAGATAAAAACTTTACTAGTCGACTACTATTCTAATTAGTCGACTATTAAGGGATAAAAATGATATGAACGTAATATTTTAAGACTTGTAAAATAACTATAAGCTCTAATGATTAACATAGGGGATTTCTATTGTTAACCAACACACTAAGCATATGTTAGTGTGTTCTAAGTGTGTGTGTGTGAGTGATCAAGGCTTGTATATATATTCTAAGAAAAGAAGATATATAAAAACATTTACATGGATTTAAAGCTAATATCTTCAATTTTACAAAATGCCTTGAACTCATCTTATACTTGTCCATATGTCTTAATATCTGCATTGACAAGTTAGCATATATATAGTGCACATAAACACATATACACGCATGATATAAATTGTTATCATCAAAACAATAGAGACATGACAATGACAAAGTGGGAGAAAATGGTATTGATCAGTGCACCCCTATTATTACATTAAACTTGATCTGTGCACCACTATTATTACATTAAACTCTAACATGCTTTTATGCAGGGGGAGTAAGTATATTTGTTTATATATATATATATTGGTTGTCATCATAAAAAAGGGGGAGAATGTTGGATATCATGCCTCTATTGTTTTAATGATAACAATTTATATTATTTGTGTATATGTGTGTATGTGCACTATATATATATATATATATGCTAACTTGTCAATGCAGATATTAAGACATATGGACAAGTACAAGATGAGTTCAAGTCTTTTTGTAGAATTGAAGATATCAGCTTTAAATCCATGTATATATTTTTATATATCTTCTTTTCTTAAAATATATGTAAAGGCCTTGATCACTCACACACACACACTTAGAACACACTAACACATGCTTAGTGTGTTGGTTAACAATAAAATTCCCCTATGTTAATCATTAGAGCTTATAGTTATTTTACAAGTCTTAAAATATTGCATTCATATCATTTTTATCCCTTAATAGTCGACTAATTAGAATAGTAGTCGACTAGCAAAGATTTGTGTCTAAATATAAGTTTCTGTCGTTTCACAGAATAGTCAACTAATATACAGTGTAGTTGACAACTTAAGATTTAGACATATTTCAAGATTCTGTATATCACAGAATAGTCAGCTACTATGCATGTTATAGTCGACTACTAAGCTTTTACACTTAAAATACAGTTTCTTTCAAATTATAGAATAGTTTACTACTATGACTATTAGTCGACTACATGGACAGTTTTCTGACTTTTCAGTTTTTGAATTTATGTCTGCTTTTAGCTATTTATATCCGTTTCTTTGATTGAAAAAGTGTTTTTTTGAAGGGATATATATAAGTTAAAAGTTCCAAAACATACATAACATTATCCTTGCATAAGCTTTGATCTTTTAATATTCTAAAGAGAGAAAAATATTCAGAAAAAGTATTGTCTGATTTTTGTGCATTTCAGATTAATATTACATACAAATCACTTGGGAATTTTTTCAGAGATTAAAAGATTCCTAACCCACTATTACACATCACAATACATCAAGGCTTATAGGAATTGTTATTGTTGATTCATGAAAAATTCTCTCTTGAGTTTTGAGAGGTGTTGATCTCTTGGTGTAGAGATTGTTTACAATTTGCATGGTCTTACAAATTTGTCAGGTTTGCTTTTTGATTTTGTAATTGTTTTTTAAAATCATAGTGGAAATCTCAAGCGGGATTTGCTTGGGGACTGGATGTACACCGGAGAGGTGGAACCAGTATAAAATCTCTTGTGTTTGTGTTAATTATCTTCTGTGATTGATGCTATCTTTATTGTAATTTATAATCTATTTTGCATAATTTATAATAAAATACTATTCACCCCCCTCTAGTGTTTTAGTTTGTTAGATCAGCGATCCTACATTTGGTATCAGAGCAAGGTGAAAGATGGCGTCAACTTATGATTCAACTTCACAATTTAGAGAAGGACATTCAATCAATCGTCCACCAATGTTCTATAGCTTGCATTACAACTATTGGAAGTGCCGAATAAAAATCTACCTTCAATCAATTGGCTACAAACTTTAGAATGTTGTGGAAACAAAATTTGAGAAGCGAAATACTCCTTTCATGGACTGGACTGCATCTCAAATGATCAATGCAAATTTGGATTCTAAAGCAATGTATGCCTTGTTCTGTGCACTTGACAAGAATGAGTTCAACAGATGTCAACGGCCACATCTACATACGACATTTGGCACACACTCGAGGTAACTCATGAAGGTACAAATAAGGTTAAAGAATCTAAATTTTTTGTTCTCATACACAGGTTTAAATTGTTCAGAATGAAGGAAAACAAGACCATTCGAGAGATGTTTACAAGATTCACCGACATTACTAAATCTCTCATCGGTCTAGGAAAAGTATAAACTTAAGTGGAAATGATACAAAAGATACTTCGTTCACTTACTCCACAGTGGGAAAAGAAAGTCACCGCAATAGAGGAAGCAAATGATTTATCAACTCTAACGGTGGAAAATCTCATTTACAATCTAATGGCTTACGAGGTTCAAATTGAAGATAGAAAAAGTGAAAATGAAACAAAAACTAAGAAAGTACTTGCATTCAATACTACTTCCGATAAAGAAGATTCAGATGATGAAGAAGAAGAAATGAGCATGTTTGCACGCAAGTTTCGAAAATTTATTAAACAAGGTAAGTTCAAATCTAAGAATTCAAATTCAAATAACTTACTTGTTTGTTTCAAGTGTA
>JBAKGM010000279.1:11795216-11813659 GCA_037177215.1 Asparagus racemosus | reverse complement strand
AATGAATTTCAATTCTTTCTGATATTATACTTTAGGGAAATAATAGAGAAATTCAAGTTTAGTGCATATCAGGTCTATAATTCTATCTTCTCTTAATCCATCTTGATAATCAATCAAATTTTATTTTGCAACTTAACGCAATCTTATAATTTATGAATGGGTTAGAAGAAGAAAGAGTTCTTGAAGTGAGGGCAAGATGATGAGCTCCTCCTGATGTAAAAAAAGGTAAGCTGGTGGCAAACTTACTGAAAGTTTGTAGCAATTACTAAAATGATTTGCAAACTAGATGAAACACTACAATAATATTTCATGAAATATCCAAACTAAGAGATGATCAATAATTAGCAGTTTGCTACATATAACTTTTAGGACATTACATAAGAGAACTTTGCACACGTGCAACACTAGTCCTTAAAAGTACGCTTCATGCAAGTCAGTAAATTTCCTCGATATAGGTACATGCATTAAAATAAAATAAAATAACACCACAGAGTGCTAATGAAATGAAACAAGAAGTGAGAATAAGTGAAATTATAGCTAATTGCATGATCCTAAAAATATCTAGGATGATGTGCTAACTTGCCATCTTAAGATTTAGACTTCGATGATTTCTTCTCACAATTGTGAAGAATTTTTTTAAGGTGCTGTACTTCTACCGACCCGATTTCATTTGTTTGTGTGTGTTAGTGCGTGTATGTTTTTATTTATTGATTTTTTTATATGTCTAGTTTGATACCGATGTCATTAATATTTAATAAATAAACTATCGTATATTAGTTATACGTGTAGACTTATAATTCCCAATGTTCCAATACTTATATAACCAATAAGTATTAATCAGTTGGAACTCATTTGCATTAAAGATCCCATTCTATTTGAGTTTAACCCATAATTTTATTTTTATTTCTATGTAAATAGGTACAAGTTGCTCGCCTCTCCCCCTCTCGCCCCCGTCATTAAGAAATTTTTTCTTGATCCGTCACTAGTTGTAGGACCTAAAACTCAGAGTCGATACGAGCCAACTCCTGTCCACAAAGGTCTATTGTCTCCACTTAAGTAACCTCAATACTGTTTTACATAGCACGCTACTTGTTAGGTCATGCTCTTCTGAGTCCTACCAGGTCGATACTTGAAAGTCTTTATTTAAATTTTAGGAAACAAGAGCAAAATGGATACGCACTCATACTATTTAACAAAACACAAAACAATAATATGAAAATTCTCGGATCTTAAAGATTTCTAATTGTTACAGTTCTATGCTGAACAAAACAACCTTATGAACCTTCGCGGTTACGACCAAAAATTTGAGCTATCATAAAAAAATTATTATTGAGAGTTGTTCATTTATGTTGTTTAGTCCCACATTGGTTAGGGACAAGGCTCTTTGTATTTGTGATAGTATAAATAACACCTAAGAGAGGGAACTAAATGCCTCTCTCTGATTACTTCTTTCAACAAGTACTAACTACGCAACATGATTGAACATAATAATAATAATATTAAGTTAATTGAAGAACCAATAAGTGTGACATTCTTTTTCTGTAATTAATATTATTAAGTTAATTGAAGAACCAGTAAGTGTAACATTCTTTTTCTGCAATTTAGCATTTATGAGCAATGCATGCATGTTGAAGAAGGAACCATGAATCATAAATTGAGATCCCAAACCTGATTTTGAAGTTTACTTATACCAAATTATTTGGAGTCAAAACAAGAAAACCTTTCTTGGATTGGGTTATATATCAAAATCAAGGCACATTAACTAAGATTATGAGAGGAGAAACGATGAACAAAACACATTTATTTAAATTATGAATAATTAAAGAGAAAAGGAGAGAAAAACCTTGGAGTGAAATCATAGTCCACCAATTTTAACTAGAAATCTTTCTAGAATATTTCTTATGAGAATATAGTGGGATTGGAGTTTGGATTTTGAAATCCTAGTCCTAATCACAATCCTAGACACATGGTTTTAAATATCAGATATTAGAGAATATTAGAATCCTTATCTGATTGTGGATATTGGGGAAATATCGGGGATATGTAGTAAATATAGGAATGACATGTCGGATGGTGAGCATGTATAATATAATATCCTAAAACAAATCTGAACATACTTAACTATATCCAAGCATGCAAAACGAAAATAATATATGTTCAAAATCACTAACCAATTATAGAGAATTACTTAGGGAAAAAAAAAGGAAAAAAGCCTAGTAGAATTTTGCTAAAAAACTTCATAGGGATGGAAACACCTTAAAGAAATTTTGCAGAACTATATGGTTTTAACCATGATCAAACCATGTCAACCAATTTGTCTCATTTTATCTTTAATAGAAGCACTATAGATTCAATAATTGCTTATGTTATCTCTAAATGTATATTCACAAATCCATCTTAACATTCTCATTTGTGATACATTAATTTATTCTCCGACATTCTACTCCATAAATCATTATCGGTCCCAAGGTATGTTGCGAGGCCGTGGCTGCGTGTGCAAACACGGACGCAGGACACGAAAAATTTGTAAAAGATAGGATACAAGGACTCGGCTATAACTCTTTTTTTTGGGCAAAGTATGTCAACTTAAAAGGCACTTAGTAGCAGCCTGTGCCTCCTACTTTTTCTAATATTGGCTTTAGTCTTCTGAAAATCCACTGGAGAATTAAGTGCATGTAACTTTGAAAATCCTCTAAACGAAGTCATTAGATGTTACTATATCAAGCATGTAATCGAGTGCACATACTGAATAAATTAACACACAGTCGAGTGATCACATACTGCATATTCACTGCATTGAGTGATCATACGCTGCACAAATTACAACGCCATGTGAGTGTCTTTTACTTGGACACAGGTAACGGACGTCCTATATTCTAGTACTAAAAGCATGGTCCCCAAATATATCCCTTTAACAATGCAATGATGGGTGTGACATTGATGGCATAGTTTATTAAATATAAGGTGTCCAGGATATACTGCATAAATTACAATGTGTGCTTGCACAGACACACACACAAAGAGTTTACTGCATTGAGTGATCATATTCTGCACCAATTACAAAGTCATGTGAGTGTCTATTTGGTTACTTAGACACAGGTAACAGATCATATACTCTAGCACTAAAAGTTAGATCCCCTTTAACAATCTAATGATGTCTGGAACATTAACAGCATAGTTTATTACATATAAGGTGTCTGGAACATTATTACATACAAGGTGTCTGGGACATACTTCGTAAGTTACAACATGCCCCGCACACACAGACATACACACACATACACACACATACACACATAAAGAGTTTACTGCATCAAGTGATCATATACTGCACAAATTACGTCATGTGAATGTCTACTAGGTTACTTAGACACAGTTAATGGATGTCCTACACTCTAATACTCAAAGTTTGTATCCCTTTAACAATCTAATGATGTCTGGGTCATGAACGGCATAGTTTATTAAATATAAAAAGTGTCTAGGACATACCGCATAAATTACAACATGCACACGCGCGTGCACACGCACACACATGTAAAGAGTTCACTGCATTGAGTGATCATATACTGCACAAATTACAATGTCATGTGAGTTTCTACTAGGCTACTTAGGCACAGGTAATGGATGTCCTATACTCTAGCGCTAAATGCTAGACCCCAAATTTTATCTCTTTTAACAATCTAATGGTCGCTGGGACATCAACAGCATAGTTTATTATAAATAAGGTGTCTAGATGACAAAAAGCTCAATGAACCACTTTAGCTGGAATGCAACTAAACTCAATGAGCCACTTTAGCTGGAATGCCACACTGTGCACTGCACATAGGGGTACATAGAACCAACTTATCTCTCTTAAATCCATTTGTAATCAAAGAAGTAATTTTTCAATTCTGCCAATTGGGAGTATTTGCGAAAGTTTAATCACAATAAATTAACTTAGCAGTGGGCAAGGAAATGGCTTCATATTTGAGGAAGAACAGGGCAAATATCATGCAAAATAGATTTAGTAGTATGTGATGCAATGGAAGAAATATGACCAGTACTGGATGAGCACTTGATGCATCTTCAATTGACTTATTTACCATATCTAACAGAAATTTTTATCTGCATCAAGTAATTACATGAGAAGATTCATCAATAATAGGTAGCTAAGCTACAACCTGTTCTTTTATATCCACACTAGATCTGTCTGGCTAAATTACCCTCCTTCATAAGCACTGCTATAGCAGGTTATACTAACAACTTCAAATTTAAATACATTGTTGTGAATCCATTAATGACGCAAAGATCAAGTGGGGTGTACCTGTCCCGTCAGATTACCAGGTTGGAAATGGGAAATTTTTCTTTATGGAGATTAAGGGAAGGGAAGTATATGACACTGGAATTGATTTGATAATTGAAGTGATAAGTATCAATTCTTTTGAGATAACATGGAATCAGTGGTCAATCTTAATTCAACCAGGATATAAAATTCCACAGCCTTGATAGAAGCTAAGCACCAAACTGAATAATAACTTTTGACTATTTACCCGAGAACCTAAAGTCAGGTCAACTTCTCGTTGTTTTTCCAAACCATAATCACCTACCTAGACAGGGAGACATTAAGTTGGTACCCTTGTGCACAATTATCATATCTTGATGATCATTGCGTCATCAAATATGTAGATGATATTATGATACTTGACAGAGAAGGCCTTGCCAGCCAAATTAACACAAACATCCATCGCGTCCAACACTGAATGGTGCATGCTAGTGTATACATCAACGAAAGCTTGACAAGAACCGATATGTGTTATCTTAGTATGAGATTACCCAGCAACGCGCGTTACGCATAGACTTATCCCTTATTAGACTTCGGGATAAAATACCCCAGAATCAAACTCTGGTGTCTTCTTCAGTCGGAAAAAGACTAAACCGGTCAACAAGTGTGAGGCGTTGACTTTATCTCTTCTTAGGCTTCGGGATAAAATTCTCTAAAATCGAACTCTGGTGTCTTCTTCAATCTGAAAAAGACTGAACCGGCAACGCGTGTGAGACGTTGACTTATTCCTTCTTAGGATTCGGAATAAAATTCCCCACGCGTGTAAAGCATAGATTTTGGTATTATTAATAACGACTCGCCACACTTTTGAATATGTGGGCATTTATTCTTTTTACGGTTAAGAATTAACAGGCAACACGTGTGAGGTGTTGACTTTATCCCTTCTTAGGCTTGGGATAAAATTTTCCAGAATCGGACTCTGGTCTCTTCTTCAATCAGAGAAAGACTAAACAGGCAACGCTTGTGAGGTATTGACTTTATCTTTTCTTAGGCTTCAGGATAAAACACCCTAGAATTGAACTCTAGTATTTTCTTCAATAGGAAAAGAGACTAAACCGACAACGTGTGTGAGGCGTTGGCTTATCCCTTCTTAGAATTCAGGATAAAATTCCCCACGCGTGTAAGGCGTGAATTTTAGTGTCATTAATGACGACCCGCCTCACTTTCGAATATGCTGGCGTTATTTTTTTATGGTTAAGAATTAACTGGCAACGCGTATTAGGCATTGGCTTTATCCCTTCTTAGGCTTCAGGATAAAATTTTCTAGAATCGAATTCTGGTGTCTTCTTCAATCGGAAAAAGACTAAACCGACAACGCGTGTGAGACGTTGACTTTATCCCTTGTTAGACTTCAGGATAAAATACCCCCAACTCGGATTTGAATGTCTTATTCAATCGGAAAAAGACTAAACCGGCAACGCATGTGAGGCGTTGACTTTATCCCTTCTTAGGCTTCAGGATAAAATACCCCCGACTCAGATTCGGGTGTCTTCTTTAATTCGAAACAAGACGAAACTGGTAACACGTGTGAAACGTCGACTTATCACTGCTTAGAATTCAGAATTAAATTTTCCAAGATGAATCTTAGATTGAAGGATTAGAAAATATTAATGTGGAAAAGAAAGAATTTTATATTCTATTTCTCAATTATAGAGAGGAAGGATTTTGTATCCTATCACCGGGTGAAGATGAACTCGAAATAAGAAAAGGAGAATCTTGTCTCCTATCACTTGCTCGTGGAGAGTAAGGAGGATCTCGTCTCCTCTCTCTAGGTAAAGACTAATTTAAAATAAGAGAAGGAGGATCTTGTATCTTATCTCTTGCCAGTGGAGAGGAAGAATTTTATATTCTATCTCTAGATGCTTACGAACTCGAAATAAGAGAGAAATGTTTTGTATCATATCTCTTGCTAGTGGAGAGGAAGGAGAATTTTGTCTCTTATCTCTGGGTAAAAAGAACGAATTTGAAACAAGAGTAGGAGGATCTTGTTTCCTATCTCTTGCCAGTAGAGAGGAAGAATTTTATATTCTATCTTCAGATGCTCACAAACTCGAAATAAGAGAGGAAAGTTTTGTATCCTATCTCTTGTTGGTGGAGAGAAAGGAGGATCTTGTCTCCTATCTCTGATATTGGAGAGGAGGGATTTTTGTCCTGTCTCCAGTGCGAAAGAAACTAAAAGTCAGATCTACACTTCTCAAATCTTAAAAGATTCATGTGACCTTCAGTCGGCACAACCTGATCTGAAAACTCCGGCGCATACTTTCAGTCGGCGCTACCTAGTAGAGGGCTAAAACTAAGAGTGCGATCTCCACTTTGAGAATCAGAAAGATTCAGGCAATCTTTAGTTAAAAAACCTGGTCTAAAAATCTCAGCGCATACCTTCAATCGGCGCTACCTGGGAGAGGGATGAAACTAAGAGTGGGGTCTCTACTCTGAGAATCAGAAAGATTTAGACAACATTTAGTCAAAAAACTTGATTTGAAAATCCTGAAGCATACCTTCAGTCGGCGCTATCTAGGAGAGGGCTGAAACCAAGAGTGGGGTCTCCACTCTGAGAATCAGAAAGATTTAGGCAACCTTCAGTCAGATAATCTGATCTGAAAATCCTGGCGCATACCTTCAGTCGATGCTACCTAGGAAAGAGGTGAAACTAAGAGTGGGGTATCCACTTTGAGAATCAGAAAGATTCAGGCAACTTTTAGTCAGAAAACCTAATCTGAAAATCTCAGCGCATACCTTCAGTCGGCGCTACTTGGGAGAGGGGTAAAACTAAGAGTGCAGTCTCCACTCTGAGAATCAGAAAGATTCAAGCAACCTTCAGTTGGAAGACCTGATCTGAAAAGTATAGAGCCCTTCCGTTTATCATGAAGGGCGCCTTACATTTAGAGAGGAAGAATTTTATATTCTATTTCCGGCGGAAAGGAAATTTTAAGTGGACCTCTTATTTGTGGAAGGAATTAAGAAGGGATTTTGGTAGCTTGGACTAGAAAATTTTTGTGGGCCCATCGTCAATGAATTTGATCGATGGGGGAATTTGTGGTGGAGAATAAATTCAGGGTTATCCTCAAAAAAAGTGAGTGAAACATCCCACGAGGAACTTCCCGTTGAAACGGGTTATCATGAATATACTAAGGATAGTATTTTTTTAAGAACTTTCCATTTATCGGCATCAATTACATGTCGCCATTCTGAGTAATAAGGCGATATGCACTGTTCGAATAGACTATCTCTATTACAAACGGTCCTTCCCATTTGAGTTCGAATTTACCTTTCTTTTTAGAGTCGAGGATGATCGGTCGTCGAGCAAAGAGGACCAGATCTCCTTCCTTAAAACTCCTTTGTCATACTTTCTTGTTGAAAGCTCTCGACATTCTGGCTTGGTAGAACTCAATACGCTGTTGAGCTTCTAGGCACTTTTCATCTAACATATCGAGCGCTTTGAGACATTTCTGATGTTGTTCCTCCGTCGTCATCTCGGTCGTAAGGCAATGCGAAGTGACGAAATTTAGACTTCCAGCGGAAGAACTGTTTCGTATCCGTAGACTAGAGAGTAAGGTGTTGCTCTGATCGGCATGCGTATAGTGGTGCAATATGCCCAAAGTGCTTCTCCGAGTTTATCGTCCTAATCTTACTTGTTAGTCTTCACAAGCTTTGACAAGATCTTGATAATCGTCTAGTTGAATGCCTCTGCCAATCCGTTTGCAGTGGGATTGTAGGCTGTCGATGAGACGTCTTAGATCTTGGATTTTTCTTAAAACTTGATGAAGGCATTACTGATAAATTGAGGACTATTGTCGTGTACGATCTGTCTTGGCATGCCGTGTCGGTAAATGACGTGATGTTTAATAAACTTGATAACGCTGCTCATCTTTACCTCTTTAAGCGGGATCGCTTCGGCCCACTTAGAGAAGTAGTTGGTGATGGTGAGAATGAACTGATCACCTTTGACCGACGGAGGAAAAATAGGACCTACAATATCCATTCTCCATGTCTCGCACGGCCAGGATGTAGGCGAAGGATGTAATTGCTCCGGAGGCTAATACATGTAGTTCGCGTGAATTTGACACGCGTGGTACTTTTGAGCGTACTCGATTGCGTCGTTGATCATCGTCGGCCAGAAGTATCCTATCCTCCTGATACGATCATAGAGTTTGGGACCGGGCTGGTGTGCGCCACATTCGCCTCCATGTGCTTCCTGAAGGACCTCTTCTGCCACTTTGTTTGAAAGGCACCAGAGCAACAAGCCGTCGTACCTGCGACGATATAACATCCGGGTCTCTGCATTATAGAAGAATCTTGGGGCTCTTCGTCAGATCGATCCTCTCCCCTTCACGTCCTCTGGCAAAATACCATGCAGGACGTAGTTGATTATGGGGAAACGCCAATCTCGGGGTTTGAATTTGGCTCGGGTTGTATATACTTCTTTGGTAACCACCCCCTTATCTTCCTTCTCTTCACTATCTTCGTTATATATTGGTACAATAGCTGATGAGTCCGAACAGTGACTAACTGCTCGGTCTCGAGGGTTGTGCCAATGACACCACCAGCGCTGCAATGCATCCGCATATGCGTTTTAGAGGCGCGAGATATACTAGATGAAAAATTCTTCAAATGAGTCTACTATCTCAATGGCCGCCTGGTGATATAGAATCAAATCTAGATTTCTGACTTCATAGTCTCCACAGATCTGTTTGACTATGAGTTGGGAATTCTTGAAGGTTTCGAGATAATCGACCCCTAGCTCTTTGGCGAAACTGAGTCCAATAAGCAACGCGTTGTATTCGACTACATTATTAGAATATGGCTCAGTTAGAGAGTAAACCCGAGGCATCACATGCTTTCCTGGAAAAACTAAGACAACTTCAAAAGAAATCTTAGAATATCCAGGGGTACTTGCCATTCGGGTTATAAAGACTTTCATTTAGATGATTTCGGGGTAATGACCCCTACATCGATCAAGGCCTAGATTTTATCCTTAAGACCGTAGCAAGACTTTGTGGTGTGGTGAACCGCTCTGTCGTATGCACAGTACTTTAGATCTAGGGTCCTCTGTGCTTCCTCTTGATTTTGGATTGGAGACAGCTTGATCTTGTTATTCTCCAGGAGGTATTTGAAAATACCGGGAACCTCATCTTCCTTGAAAGAATAGACTATGGAGAATCTTGGTTCTGAAGTCTTCTGCTTCTGTCGCCGTTACGGCGCTCGCTGTTGGACGGTTTGGTTTGCGTCTACAGTTTTCGCTTGTGCCTTCGCTTTACCGCGTGGGGCGAAATTCTGTTTGTGCGCATATGCCACTTATTGGCCTCTTTTCGCCATTTTCCTCTTAAGAATTGCTCGGCTTGCTCCCCATGCACTTTAAGATCCTTCCAAGTTTTGGACGGTGTTGTTCCCATTGCTTCGAGTGCAATGAAAGGTTGTTGTGGTAGGTCTGGAGAATGAATTCTTCAGTTATCGGGTCTTGGCAGCTCATCGCCTTGTTCCGGAACTGTTTGATGAAGGTATCCACAGTTTCCTTGTCCTTCTGCTTCTCATCCAATAATGTCTAGATGGATATTTCAGTGTCTTCGTTGAAGAAGTTCGCAAGGAATATAGACTCCATGTCGTCCCAGCTGGTAATGCTCCCGAATTTGAGACAGTGGTACCAATCGAAGGCAGCTCCTCAAAAAGTACCAACGAATGACCGAACCATCAAGGCTCATTTCTAGAAATCACCCCCAAGTGAGACTTTAAGTAGATTAGGTGTTGGGTGGGGGACTTCTTTCTGTTGAACGGCATAAAGTTGATCAAACTAAACTTCGACGGATATGGGATCGATTCCCACTCCCTTGGGTATGGACACGGTATTCCAGTTTTCTTCACCTCTTGAGTGAAGATCAAAGTGTTGATCTTACTCTCAAGGTCCTTTATCTTCTCGTTCTCGAGAACGGTGATATTACCATTGGCGTTCTCGTGGCTATCCTCAGCATTTCGTTCTTCAGGGGGATTATTGGTGCCATGGTCTTCATCCCCATCTGTGTCACTGTCAACTTAATTGACATTGTTGAGACGACTGATTTCACCTTAATGGTTCATCAGTGCTTAGATTTGTTGGTCATGCATTTCTCTCATCTGCTGCATGGCCATCTCTATTTTGAACTTGAAGTTCTCCTTTTGCTTGGCCATCGCTTCTTTGAGCATTTTAGCCACTTGTTCGATACTGATCATGAGGGCTTCACGGGGTTGTCCTTTGCTAGAAACCGTGTTGTCAGAAGCCATTGCAGAGCCAACATCTGACACTTCATTGTCTGACGGCAATCCTTTCATGATCTTGTCATAACTGGAGTGTCGAATGGTCCCGGTACGCAACCGAGTGATCCAGTCAGATGGTCGAGGACAGGCAGTCGATGTCCCTCTGCTCGTCATGTTGTTGGTGACTCTTGGCAATTCATCGCTTTGAGCCACCGATCTTCTCCTGCGGAAGCATCTTGACCTGGGCTTTGACATTCTTGCACCAAGTCTGTCGAAGACCGACACCCTTTTTAGAATTACTTTGTTGCAGCTACACTCCGATAGCACTGCCCTGATCAGCCTAGAACAGGAGCAACATGCAAGCTTCTCAAGGGAACTCCTCTTTTGAGATTTATTCGTACCCCTAGCACAATGTACAACTCATCGACATGAATGCCCGAGCAATCCATCATGTGTTGGCACGACTTCTCAGGTATAACATCGTCATCATCAGATGAAAACGTCTCCTTCTAAGGACAGACTGCTTTATCAAAGCTGCCAAAGTTGACTCGTCTCGACGTTCGCTTGTGTGGGCGTGAGGTCTTGATAGACTCTTGGACTTCGATTCTCAGTCTGGTTGGTGGAGTTGTAGGGGTGTTCTTGCCTTCATTATGTCATTGAGGTGGGTAAGACCTCCTGCATTAGAAGTGACCAGTGATTTCCTCAACGGACCCAAGCGTTTCTTGATCAGAATTTTACCTCGATCATCTTGCAACGGGCCGAGGCACTCCGTAATTGTTGGCTTGCTAGTTGAAACAGGAACCAGCTTAGCCGAAAGCTTGGAGATGGACGCCGGAGGTGGCTTCGGTGCCTAGGGAACTTGAGTTGGAGAGTCGGCAGACTTTGGCTTCGGCGCTGGGGCAACTGGAGTTGGAGTTGAGGCACCAACAGACTCTTGTCGTGGCACTGTGGTACTTGGCGTTGGGGCGCCAGTCTTGAGCCTCCAGACTTGGCGGATTCTTGGGGACTTTGTGACCACCTCCTCCTTCTTCAATTTGTGGGCTTCTTGCACCAAAGCTCGTACCTGTGTAAGGAGTGTGCGGCGCTTCCTAATGCGCTCCTTGAGTGTTGAACGGTTTCGCTTGACTCAGACCCATTCATTTTTTGATGGCTTGGCGGGGTTGCTAAACATCTAAGGTTGAAGCCTCTAAATCAATCTAGATCTTAGATCCGCCTCATAGCGGATCCCGTCCATTGATTGCATCGCCTTAGCCAATTAACGCGCCGCACTTTGGCGTCGTCGCTGCCGAGCTCTCTTCAAGAGTGTGGGCACACCATCGACATTCGTCTTTGGCGTCAGGGAAACTTGGACTGCGGGCGCCGAGGGAGAGATACTGCTACCTGCAATTTTAGCAGCAGCGGGGCTGGAATCTTCTTCCTAGGACTCAACATCTGAGGCCTACCGGATCTTCCTTGCAGCGGAGACTTTTCTAAACTTGCCGGGAGAGGCAGATCTGGAGGAGGAGGTGAGATACTCCTCAAACTTATGCTGGTCGAACTAGTATTTGACCTCTTCCTTAATCGGGATCGCAATCTGCGGTTGCGACACGACGATCTCGTCAGCGAGACCGTTGGCTCCCGCTATGGTCGCCAGCTTGTTCGCGGGGAAAGTTAGTTTGATTTTCATTGATTAAATTCATTTACAAACTTCAGTCACTTACTATGAGATTCAAATAAAAAGATCGTCTTTTATAAGGCTTACAATAAAAAATCGAAAAAGATTACAACTTTATCACCCTGATTAAACAAACGCGGGATCTGTCCATTGGATCCTCGCTTGTGTGGGTTCTTTGCCTGTGCTGGGGACTCTTTTCTGTCTATGGACCGCCGCGTGATCAGATCCAAATGCAAGATCTACGGATCTACAGGGTTGGGAGACTATTTCACGAAGGAAATAGATCGCCTGAAGCAAGTGAAATTGACCAAGCGAAATCACAGCTCTTCTCGGGATCAAGACTAAACTTAGATCCAGAGGAAATCAACGTAGATCTAACCTGGATCTCCCCCAAATCCCGTGCTTGTTGCGTAGATCTGCGTCGGGAAGGACTCCTCGTGCGTTAGAAGTCTAGATCTGAGTTTTCGTCCGTGGAAAAGCTCAGATCTGTGCCAAAAGATCAGTAAAATGCCTCAGATCTGTAAAAATTGTCCGCCCAGATCTCTAAAATTATAGCCCAGACAACTGAGACCCCTCTCTCTATTTATAGGCAAGAAGGGGGGTCAGATCTGCATTTTGGGCGCCCGAGACACCAGGTGTCTTGGCCTTGGCCGAGACAGTGGTTCCTGTCCTAGTGTTTTGTCCGATCCTACTTTATCCGGTTGCGTCGAATCTGAATCCGGCCCATTGTCATGTCGATTCTGAAGTCCAATTAGTTTAGTTCCGTCGACGTTTGAGTCCGGTCGATTCTTTCTCATCGACGTCCGAGTCCAGTTGATTCCGTCTCGTTAATATTTGCTTATCTAAAGCATCACCATTGGGTTTATTCCGCAATTCGTCGCTTTAGTGACTTGCGCGCCTCGCCGACTCACTTCATGCGTTCGTCGACTCGCTTTATGTGTTTTGCGGTGCGTTTACGTCATCAGCGGTTCTTGGTCGCATCGTCGGATAGGTCATCAATTGCCAATCCATCATCACGAGTCACGTTCGGGCACTTATAAGCAATTTTTAACGCCTACAGGAATATGTAGGAGGGATTTTTTATGAACTTTTTTTAGTACTTTTATATACTTATGTGGATGCTTTTATTATATAAAAGTATACTCGAGTTAGCATTAATCTTTAGTTTATGATTTTTAACAAAGTCTATAAATGATTAGGAATAATTTTCATATTCTCTTTAGTTTTGTTCTAGACCATTTTTAATTAATCATCTTGGCTTATTGGCTTTAATTATTCAACTTTCTTTAATAACGCTATTTTTTCAAGCATTTTCACTTTTACTACACTATACTTTCAAGTCTAGCTCGGTTTCATATCAGTCCAAATAAAATAAAAATTCAAATTGGTTTTGGATTATATTTGTTCCCTGTCAATTCAATTATCATCACGAAAATTTAAATTCGGTGTAGCGCATGCAAAAAAATATCAAAGAAAATAAATAATCACAATGCTAAAGTTTAGAATTATAAGAGAGCAAAAACTATCAAAATGGAACCGATAGACAAATTTTTGTAAGGAAATAAATTAAAACTACTAAATTATGGTATTTAATCACGTGCATAAACCTAGTAGTTAGTAAATTAGAAGTTTAATAAACTGTTAAATCAGTAAAGTTAGCTATATAATTTAGGGTTTTTGAGATATTGGTCCCTCAAATCTTATGTGTTTTGAATGAAGTCCACCAAAGCCCTATATTTTTAAATAAGTCCCTTAAAACCTACAACTTATCCGAAATTAGTCCAAGTTAGCCTTTTCTGTTAGAAACTAACTCGACGAGGAGTGAAAATAGTTACACTGCGAGTACCAAATTGTTGTTTATCTCACTGCGGAGGAACGAAAGAGAACAAAGAGGAGCTTAAATATTAATTGGTTGAACTCTGACTTGCCAACTTGCTCATGCATCTAACTAACCATCATCTCCGCTCACAAATTTTTTGGGAGAAGTTACTTTCTATAAAGTGAGTACTAATCGAATGACCTTACCAAAACCGATTTTTATAATCGGAAACGTTGTATTGAATCACAAAATCTCTCTGAAGGACTTCAATTCATAACTTGCTAAAGAAAACTTTGCGCTCCATTAACGGGCTTTAAATGTGATTTTGGAGACTTGCTCACGCTTATTACTTGGGGGAGATATTCAATCTGAAGTTGATGAGAGGACCATAAGTAGAGTTATCCTCCATCATGGCAATGTTTGTTCATGCATATCCTGATAATATCCTGGATTCTTGCATGAAGGACATGAAATTAAGCCATAACTGCATGTTTCGATGTCTTTGTATTGTCACCACAAAACCGTCTTGGATGCAAGAAGCTCTCCTATAAGATTTCTAAAGAGCTAGTGTGGATTTTATGGGCTTTAGAGACATGCATTACTTGGTTAGACGGATGCCGCCATCGGGATGAAGAAAACCATTCTGTGAAGTTGAAAAAACAAAAACAAAAAACAAAAAACAAAAGATAACCTCTGTTAGTGTTCAATGGGTTAAATTAACAGTGTTAGACCGAAGGGTTTATTAATTTGAGGTAAATTGTGGGTTTTGGGTTTCAAAATACATAACATTTGGTGGACTAATATCTCAAAAACCCTATTTTTATGGAAAATCATTTCTATATCATTCTTTTATACCCTAACTTGCTTTTGACAACACATGTGTACCCTGGAATGTTTAAACATAATCGATGCTTTCTGTTATGCAAACGTAAGAATATTTCTCTGAATATGTCCATTTGATACTCACACGCTTATTTTTAGAATGTCTCACATGATGTTTGTTGAATTTAATGTTACGAATTATATCTAATCTATTTTAAAATGAAATTGTGATAGGCTTAAAATAGAACTTGGTTGTGGTTAACCATAAATTCCACAAATAATGTGGGCTAAAAGGTTCTATAATTATCATATGAGCATGACATCAGAATATTCAAAAACTTATTCTCATGTTTGCAAATGGAAGGTAATAAACTCCAAGTCTAAAATTTTTAATTAGGGTATATAAGTTCTGTTAAAAAGTAGTGTCATATCTTTCTCTCTGTATGGTTTTCTAACGAGAGGTTCTATCGTAATTGTTGGGTTAATTTTAATGAAAACCTCGAAACTTTGGGGTTTTTGTATATAATTTCTCCTAACTATTTTAATTCTATAAAACATCTAAGACATTTTGCACATGAAACCTCTTTAGTTCTTTTATTCTAGTAAATCTCCCTTGAAGATGTTTCACTTTAGTCCTCCAAATTAAGGAATACTATTAACTCTAACATGTCATGTGCCATGCCCATGACCAATAAAGAGAAGACATCCCCTAGCCATCACAAGATCACCCTTATACCCTTTTATTATTTACAATAATTTTAGCCATCACAAGATCACTCTTATACTCTTTTATTATTTACATTAATTTTTAATGGTCTAGGATATTTCCATCTTTGGCAAATTACATGTTAGACCGGACATAATATGAGTGTGAGTGAAAAATCTTTAGAGATTTAGTGGTAACAGAAGTTCTTAGGGGGTTTATAGGCAAAACCCCTATGTAGAGATCCTCCACATCATTAATTGTAGAGAAACTTTACAATTTACCAATCAAATCTCCTCATTCAGTAGACCCATAAATATTATTAATTATTTAAGTTATATTAAAAATATTTAATTTTGGGGCCCACCAAGATAAACCAATTGTTTTGTTGATTTTCTAGAATCAAAGAAAAAAAATGGAAAGGAAGATTTATATCATTTTCCTTAAAAAACTATAAAATGAGTTTCCTTAAGAATAAATTACACCATTAACATGGTGACAACTCATCTCTTTTCTTAGATTTATATAAGAAAAGTGCCCAAAAAAACAACTAAAAAAAATCGAAAGTAAGTTTTTCTATTGTAACTTTCATTGCTTTTAGCCAACCAAACAGCCCCCGCTCTGTACCGATCATTTTTCCTTCCCATCGCCACTCGTCATCATCTAACAGACTCAAGAGCTGTAAGACCTTTCACCTCCTCGACTTTCCCTCCTCTCTCACCATCTCTCGCATCATTTCTCCAACCGGGAAGAAGAAAGAAGGAAATCATGGAGGTTGATGGGTCAGAGTTCTCAAGCTTTGTGGCAAGTCAAGAAGTCGAAAATCACAAGAGGGTCTCCGTCAGACTCAGGGAAATCGTGGCCAGGCTTGAAGCGGACTGCAAAAATCTCAGAAAAAGAGAGCAAAGTGATCGAGAAACCATAAAGCGTTTGTTGGAAGAAATGGAGAAGAAAGAAAGAAATTTCAGAGACAAGCTCTTGGAGATTGAATGCAAGAAGAAGGAAGCAGAGAGTGAGGTTCTTGAGTGGAAGAACAAGTATTCTGAGCTCGAAGCTCGGGTATCGGAGAAGCTTGCGGACGAGAATGTTGCGGAGTTTGAGAGGAAAGAGATGGAGCCCAAGGAGAAGTTAGCGAAGCTTGCAGATGATAACAAGGATCTCGAGGCTCGGGCAATGAAGGTTTCTGATGAAAAGTGCACTCTCAAGGGAAAAGTGAATGTAAATGAAAATTTTCATCTCAAGGAGAAAGATAAGAAGCTTACAACTGAGGTTGATGATGGGGAAGATGAGATTCCTCTTAGCAAATTATACAGAAGGAAGAGACTTGCAAAGGTGTATGAGGGAGCTAAGAAGGATTCCTATTATTCAAAGGAATGTTTCGCTTCTCCGAAACTGATTGAACTTGGATGCAAAGGAGCACAAGGAATTCAAACAACCAAAACAGAAGAGGTCAGTGAAGCAAGTTCTGCCCAAATTTCCAGTCTCTGTATTCTTAATGCATCCTGTATATTATGAATTGGGAAAGCTATTTTGCTTCTTAAGTTGTTCTTCAAAAAAATTTTCTTTTGTTGTTTTCTATTATTCATTATCTATGCTTAGAATTTGCGTTACTTGCCAAAATTTTCGATGTTAATAGACTTGAGCCATTAGGAAAACAAGGGAGAAAAAGATATAATAGAAATTGTGAGGTGTAAAATTATAACCGTTAACCTTCACCATTGACATTTAAGTTTTGGTGTAGTGTATGGATCTTTAAGATGGTATCAAAGTAATTAATCAAGAGGTAAATTCCACCGGCCAAGCATTTAAAAAACAAAGGAATATACACATTCGAAGGAAAAAAAAAGAGCCAGTTTCGCTCATGAAAAGGATGATTAGTCTATGGGACTGATAGAGTTTTATTCACTACCACTTCAGAATTTAGGGTAAGTGGCCAGAAGGGCCTTTAAGAAAGACAGGTTTACACCATCAGTATTTGAGTGGATGTGCATTTCTATTGGATGAAATACATTTTCTCTCCCTTGCTTTATATCATTACTATTAGAATTTTCTGTGTTAGGCATAAATGTTATCCTGAATCTGATTGTTAGTGCAAAATATGTAAAATGTTTAACGCAGCGCGAAAGTAAAAACCTCGGAATCTACCAAGTGATGTTCTCTGAATCCATAAAGAACGATCTCCGAATCCACGAAGAACTTCAAATTCACGAAGAAAATATTAAAGAGGAATTTTATTGATAAAAAGTTATATATTCTTTGTGGTTACATGTCTCTTCTTAAGTAGAAAAACAAACTAAATTCCTAATAAAACTAGAATTACAAAGAAATAGAAAGTATCAAATCCTACCCTACAAAGACTCCCTATAATATAGAAAACAAATCAGTCTGACATCAATCAAAATGAAATTTATTTCCTAATCTAAATAGACTCCAACTTTATTACTAAAAGTAAACTAAAAGCTGATTATTTTCGTATTTCTGCTAATAACTAGTGATACTGATGAGATTTTAGAAATCTGACAATTCGGTTGGCTTCGTCTCGTCGAGGTAGGCGATTTACATATATAATGTGTCAAAATCCGTGTTTTGGATTAGAAGATATGGTCGTTTCTTACAGGAAATCAATAATATGTATGTATGTGCATTTAGCTTGTGATTGTCCCGATCCTCCATGAAATTGTCTCTTAAGCGTCCTACATCAATGTTAGCCTCATTTACTGGCAAAGGTAAGCTCACACCCACATTGTTAGAGAAGAAATGTTTTGCTTCTCTGAAACCGGTTGGACTTGGATGCAAAGGAGCACAAGGAATCAAAACAATCAAAGCAGAATAGGTCAGTGGTGAAAGTTCTGCCCAAATTTTGAGTTGGGAATTAAAGCTACTTTGATTCTGAGTT
>JBAKGM010000279.1:11771333-11795116 GCA_037177215.1 Asparagus racemosus | reverse complement strand
CGCCGTTTAGGTTTTGGGGCTTGACAGGTGTACTACAGAATAACCATAGATGAGCAAGTACAGAAGTACTGGAACGACCTCTCTCTCTCTCTCTCTCTCTCTCTCTCTCTCTCTCTCTCTCAACTTCTCCATCACCTCCGTCTCCTCCATTAATGTTCCCTCCTTCACAGGTGTTCATCATTTCCACCTCCTCCATCTCCACCACCACAATATCCATATTCACTGTTGTTATTATTCTCGTCTCCACCTTCAACTCTTCCACTATTGTATTAATTTGTTTGGAATATATGAAGGCATTAGAAAAAGCATAAAGGATGAAAAAGAGGGAGGAGATGGGGTGGCACCGGTGGTTGAGGGCAGGGAGGAGGTTGGAGGGGGAGGGAAGAGATGTGTATAATTATCCATTTAAAAAATTTAAATAAAACGAAATATTCTTCATCTATTTTAACACGAACTAACCAGAGAAACTAATATGAGCACATTAAAGTTATTTGGTTCAACGCGATAAAAAAATAATTTAGAGGACTAATATCAAAATATGAAGATTTGAGGGATAATACCAAAATATGTATGATTTAAGGGTCTAATATCTTAAAAAACCTTTAAAACATGTTGGCCTATGGCTAGCTAAGCTAGTCGTGTGTAGACAGTCCAGATCAATGTATTGATTCGAACCTTATTAAATTCTAAAATAAAACAGAATCAAAGCATATTTTAGTTTGGATTTAGATCCACTTAATTAGTAAAAGAGGATATTATGGTAAAAAAGAATACGTGAGACATTTATTTATGAAGGTAAAGAAATGTGGATGAAAAGATTGGGAATAGAATGAATCGATCAACAAAAACAACGAAAAAGATGGACAAAAATAAAAGAAAACCGAGGAACAATGAAAATGAAAGAGTGATTTTTTTAAAAAAATGAAGAGCATTTTGTTCAAACTAAAGTTCAGTTAATTCGATAGATATGGTCGGATTGAACTGATCAATGCTCACACATATCATGATCCCTTTCTGTGTCTAAATTGTGGGTGTATACGTCCAAGCGTAAAGGGTACTGAGTCTTAAATTTTTTTTTTGTTTTCTGTTTTTTGATAGCCTAGCTCAAAGAACATGCATACTTGCTCTCCCTTAAAAATGTTATTGATTTTATGCAAAATAATAAAACTCGAAATAAATATTGAAATATCTAAATGTTGTTATTGGTTTTGTGCAAAATAATAATATTCAAAATAAAATTTTGAAATATCTAAGCGTTGGCTAATAGATACGTAAACATGCTATTTTCAAGTTTCGTCTCAGTACACCATCTCGTGCTTTCTATTTCCAGCAAGCTATCTTCTTCCATCCGATTGTATGATTATAGATTATATTTTAAAAAAATTTCAAATTTTTATACTAATAATTATACTAATAGACACAAAGGTCTCTTTAGTCACTAAAAAGGCTGCGTGTGTTTAGTATTACGAGGTTCATTATACTTTCGAGCATATATGAAAAATAATAGTGAAAATTTATTACAATTTGGAGAATAAAAATAAGGATAAATCTCATTAAAAACCCTCAAAACTCTAGCTTACTCCCCATGATCTTCTTAAACTTTGTTTTCCGCACTGTGTGACTTCAGCTTTTCACACGAATTGCTCCAACTTTAACATTGTCAACCCTTGATCGTAATCTCCATGCAAAGGGTTAGTTATCATTTTCTCAAATTGAATGGTTTCCTTTCGAATTGAATACTAATATGAAGTTTCATAATTTTCCAATAGTAGAGTTAAGATTCAGTAAGACACTTGGGATTTGAATTTTTAAATAAGAGGAAAAATGATCTGCGAGAAGAAGAAAACAAGATGTTACATGGAGAAAGTTTGGGGGTTTAGAGGGAAAACAAAGTTTTGGGGGGGAGGTTTTCTGGTATAATCTTAACTTTGGAAGTTGGGGTGGGGGTGATGGGTGGCGGGGGGGGGAATAAATTCATCCTTGTGAAAATTTATAAAGTAAATTAAAAATAACTCTTATATTGAGATCAATTAATTTTACAAAATCAGTAGCAAATAGTAAAACTAGGGGTGCTAAACCGTATCCGCATCTGAGGAAATATACGTAACTGTATCCGTTAGAATACGAATATCGTTACTCAAATCTATAACTGGTAGGATATGGTTACGTATATAGTTTTGTAGTGAAATATTCGGACCCGTATCCGAAATATCCGATTACATATTGGTCATACTGTTACAATAGTTTTATTTATTAGATTATAGATTTGAGATTAATCTTGATAATTAAGATATCTAATTTTAGCTTTTAGATATAATAAACATATTAAAGAACACCACTTTTATCCACATTGTTATGGTCATAACTACTAATAAGTGATTAAAAAGGGAAACAGAGCATTAGCTTGGATGAACACATTCGCTTGCCGACTTAGGGCTGCACAAACCCCCACGTCCAGCCTGCAAAACAACCTACGCTCACCGCCCATCTCATGATATGCCGGACGACCGTCCCCGCGGTCGACGCAAGAGGTGGCGTAGGTCGGACCGTCGACCCCCTTTCAAACCGTCAGCTCACAAGCCCCTCAGTCGTCCACTGAGATACGAAAGAACGATCAGTTGCCACCTCTAACCACTCGATCCTTGGACAACGCGAAAGACGGTGATGGTCGTCTGCTCGGCCAACCATTCGCCCTAGAGATCCTTGGATGACGCGAAAGGCGGTGATGGTCGTCAACTCGGCCAATCATTCATCCTAGAGGTCCTTAGACGACGCGAAAGGCGGTAAAGGTCGTCCATTTGACCGGCCATTCACCTTATAGTCGTCCGCCACTATCAATGCCCCCAAAGGCCCAGAGCACCGGACCGTCAACCCCTCCTCGTCGTTTTACCATCGGGAACGACGCTAAAGCCGGTGCTGGTCGTCCACTTTAACTAACTACTCTCTTGAGCGACTCGAGAAGCGATCCAAGCCGGCCACTTGGTCTCGACTCCCCCTCTCGTCGCTCGTGGTCCCCCTACCTAAACGATGGCTATCTGAAGTCTACACTCGACAATCCATCACTATCGCATTAAATACACTGACAACCCCCTTTACTCCTCCATCCTTCACGGTATTTAAGGTACCTCAGACCCATGCTACTGCAGACGCCGCCAATCTCATCCCATTAATGGCGAATAGACAACGCTAACTCTCAGTCCGCTCACAGTTTGACACCTGTCAATGCATACTACTATGACAGAGACCTGTTACTGTGGCCGGCGCATACAGGAGTTGGCCCAATAATCTCCCGACACATGGAGGAGAGCTGACTCAGCAGCTGTCTATTGAAAGACAAGAATGCCCTCCGAACCCTAGATATAAATGGCGGTAAGAACAACAAACCAGGTAAGTGATTCTTTCTCAGTCAATTCTACTACACATTTTCTCTTCTTCTCATCACTGACTTGACCGTTAGAGGGACCACCAGAGATCCCAACTCCAACCCTTCCATAGGTACTCCTTTGTAGGCGAACCCCTCGACCGGAGCAACGTCACCGGACATTAGGGGAGAAGGCGAGCCTTGCTCTCTTAAAGACTAAACTCACACCGAGGTTAGTGACTGTTTGATTACATACATCAACAGATTCCATACTAAAAAAGGTATAAAACAGTTTAAGTGAGAGGAGATTAGGTGATGAGGAGAGAAAGAGTATACCTTTTGACAGAGAGTTGACAGAAAATGAGGACGACGGCGGTCGGCGACTTCGTCGTAGAGATGGCGGCCACGATCTGCTAGGAGGCAACGGTGACTGACGACTTAGTCGTTGAGATGGCGGCAACGATCTGCTAGGAGGCGACGACGACGGCGACGATGACTTCGTTGTTGCGATTCTGGCGGAGATCTACTGGAAGAGATGACGACAACGATGGCGATAAGTTTGTGGTGGGGCTAGCGGGGGCGATCTACTAGGAGTCGACGGCGACGTCGACGGGGACGGCGACGGGGGCTTCGTGGTAGCGCTGCAGTGGCGATCTATTTGGAGACAACGACGATGGCGATGGGGATGGCGACGGGGGCTTTGTGGTAGCACTGGTGGCAGCGATATACATGGAGGAGACAGCGACAGCGACGGGGGGCTTCGTGGTCGCGAGGCGGTGGCGATCTGGAGGGCAGAGAGAAGTTCTGAAGTTGGGATCGATATGTTGGGGAAAACAAAAACCCTAAACTTAAAACAACAAAAAGTTGTTTTGAGAAAACTGTTGAAACTGTGGGTTTGTTGTGTTTTATTTTAGAAAAACAGATAGGTTCCCAAACGCGTTCTGTTTCTTTTTTAGCAAAAATGAAACAGAAACATTACAAACACCCTGGTTACCAAACATAGCCTAAGTTATTTCTAGCTTAGTTTTTGCTAATCAACAAAACACTAAAAAACTAGACTAGGGTCAAATCTGAACTCTGTTTAAAGAGCTGCCTAACTAACTCTTTGTGAAGTTATTGTAATACTTAATAATTTTTGTTCTTATAATCCATTTTTAATTTTGAACATATATTCTTCCTCCTCAACAAGAAAGATCTCACTGCTCAAAAAATTTGACCTTCTAGAAGCCACGTGTTCAAATTCTCGGGTCCAAAAGGCGGGAACATGTTTAAAAGAAGACGGCATCCGTCAACTCTAACGTCCACCGCTGCCACCTCCCTGACAAGAAGACGATCTTTCCGTTATTGTCCTTCTCATATTTAAGCCCTTGACAGTCATCAAATCTACAAAACTACCCTTCGGCATCGCAGTAACCAACCCCAGTGAATGGCATATTTGTAAATTTGTCCAGAAACTCTCACTGTAGGAAAAATAAAATCTCCTTCCCTTTAGCTTTCGAGATCCGGCATCGCTCTCTTTTATTATTCGGCCGGCCGTTGAGGATTTTTCACCCACGAATTCAACCACATGGAGAAGTGAGAAAGAGATCTGGGATTCTACATTTGGCTAGGGTTTCAGCATTTCCCCCGATTTCGCCCCTTTTGAAGTAAAATCTCACAAAATTTCTCACAAAGTTCTGATCTGTGCCCTAGGGTTTTTGATTTCCATGTAAATTTGTAGGCAAAATGCTGCATTGAGGTAGAAACTAGGGCAGAAGAAAGAACAATGGGAAGCGTGGATGTGGAAGCTGAAGCCGGTTAGATTTTCAGCTCAGATTTCTTCCTTTTTGCGTAGATTATACATAATTTATCTTAATTTTTGATAAAAATGGTTCTTTTTGGTAATTGTTCAGCTAAGAAGCGATCAGATGTAGTTGAGTGGCTTAACTATTTATTTCCCGACTTTAACTTACCTCTGGAGGCATCTGATGAGGAATTAAGGGAACTTTTGCTTGATGGATTTGTGTTTTTTGGCATTTTGGGGAGGATAAATCCGGGTTATTTAGGAGAGGTGAAATTATGGGTGATTTGATTTTATGAAGTTTATGGAAAAATGTAGGGGGTCTGTTGATGAATTTTGGTATTTGGATGGTTTACAGATTCAAGGTGGAGACTTTGTGCCCGAGAAGCGCTCGGATTATATAAGAGCGTTTGTTTTGGCTGTGGACCAAATGGGGTTACCCTGTTTTAAATTATTGGACCTAGAGCAGGTATAACTAGTCTTCAATTTCTTTGCCAATGGTAAAGTAATCTGTCATTAACAAATTCTTTGGTGCATGGCTCGAGTCAATTTAAGGTTCTCAATCACTTTTTTGCCTATCTTGTTTATATGTTGTGAAATACGTTAGATAACTCGAAGTTGTAAAGTTTGAGTTAGTTTTAAGTGCTGTATTCTTTGTTTTGACTTCAGGGATCCATGTCTTCAGTTGTAATGTGCCTTCTTTCAGTCCGAGATCACATAATCTCTAGCAATGGGAATGATGGGATTCAGAAATCACTTGTCAAATCTTGGAACCAGACATCAGATAGCTGGAGATCTCTAGAAGCTGACAATTTGGAGGGTGTGGATATTCGACAGGATGAGCAGACTAATGGGGATCAAAACTTTACTGAAATGGTAGATGAGAGGAATCAAAATGACCGGCAGTTGAAATTTCAACTTTCGATGCTGAGTACTATTACCTCAGGTATGACTGTACTTATTTAAAACAGAAGCATTTGAAATGCATATTCATGGTGACTCATGAAACTGGTAGTATGCATGCCAGTGTGTTTCCTAGAGTGGAAAGGTTTATATACCTATATTTAATATGATCTAGTTATTCAGAAGGAAAATTTAGATTGTCTACCTATTTTCATAAGATATTGGCTAGACTTAGCGCATCAGAAAATTATGATCTATTGAGAACTTGTTCCAGATGTATCTGTTGAGATACGAAGCTGAAAATCCAAGGCATGAAAGACTGGCACAATTCCATTTGTTTGGTTAATGCATTGCAGAATTTATTATGACTTGCATAATTTCTTAATGAAGAATTATGAATATGTTGTTAATAACTAACTTACTAAACTCGGATTTATTTTTATGTTATCTTAATTATTATTTTTAGCTACTGCATCCTTACAACAACAACAACAGCAGCAGCAGCAGCTACGTGAATCCTATTGTTCAATTAAGTTATGTTTAGTCCCTTTAGGGCTTTCTCTTTTGTTAACTGTTATCATATTCTTCTCAATTGCTTCCAGTGAAGTTCTCTTCCATCTATCTCTAGTCCTCTGTGCTCCATTAATTATTGGGCATTTTCTGGTCTCAACTGCACGTGGCAAAACCATCTTGTTGTTTTATTCCCAGTAGGAGTAACCTTTAAAATCCCACAAATGGACTCATATCTCATTCCAATGTATCCACAACTGCATGCCATAAGCCATAACATTATTAGCACACAATTATAATCTATTCGTCTGACACTGCCAATGTAATTTTTTAAGGTAAATGAACAATTACCATTCATCACCTGTAAGCATTATGTACATAATTTCATCCCAGGCATTCCCAGGATTCTACAAGACCCTGATACACTCCAAGCCACCTCAACATGATGAGCAGAACAACATAATACTAAAAAAACCTCAAGATTTGCAACCATTACGAAGAGCCAACCGAGCATTAAAATTCAATAGGGACTGCACTATTATAGACAGCCACAAGAGAGTAGGTCTTAATCCACTTAACAACAGCCTCAGTACTCCTTGATACACCTGAATGTATCATGCATTCCTCTCAAACCAAATTGCATAAATTGTAGCTGCCAAAGAACACTTCCTCACCAAACTAATATAACTTTCCCTCCTCAAGTGGATTGTAAACAATTCCTTTATATGCTGCCACATACAGCTCCTGTACTTAAACCCCAGCCAATTCATAATATTCCACCATACTTCTGTAGAAAATTTGCATTCAAAGAACAAATGTTCATGGCTTTCCACACCTAGTCCACATAATAAGCGGCAATTACTTGATATTATCTCTATTTTTATGAGCCTGTCTTGGGTAAGCAGTCTCCTTTGAATCATCAACCAAAATATGAATGCATGCTTTGGCACATTAAGAGAACTCCAAACCATTCTATACCATGGTACAATGGGAGATGAGGAAACAATATCACCATAAGCTTCAGCCATCTTGAACTTCCCAGAAGAAGACCATTGTTTGAACTTAAGAAGCATATTCTCATAAGAAACCCATTTTTCCAAATATGTATTCCACAATTTCAGGAGTTGTTTCCAGGCCCGGGAGTCACTAGTTCTAGCTTGAACGTGCCAAATATCATGCCTTTTTAAATAATTGCCATGAACCCGCTTGATCTATAATAGATCTTTTTTTATCATTAATGGCCCATTGCCACTTCAATGCAGCTACATCACTCCATCTCATAGCAAAAAAAGTTCCCAAACCACCCTGATTCACACCCTTACATAAGGACTCCCAAGCAACAAGTGAAACTTTGTATGAATCATGTGTACTCCCCCAAATAAACTTCTTGTAAACAGCATCAACTTGTTTAAGAACACTCTTTGCTAATACAAAGTTACTAGACCAGTAGACTCGTACACCAAAGAGGACACTCTTTACAAGTTGCACTCTACCAGCGTATGAGAGTTTCCTAGCCTGCCAACTTTGCACTGCCAACGTATTCATTTTCTAACTTTTTAAGATTTGTTGTACCCATCTATCTATATCATGTTCTACCCATACCACACAAGCGCAACATAGCCTTCTTTGCATCCACGTCTTTGGAACTGCTTGTGATAAACCTACTGTGTTTTTCTAGTAGCCACTGTTGTGGAACTCACTTATACTGATCCCAGAACATGGCCACTCGTTTTTCATGTAAAAATTCCTTTAAAATGCAGATCATGCTTGCATGAAGCCTGAGGTAACCTCCTGAACGAACTGTGTTGTAAAATTAATCTATCTGCTTCCTATCAGATAAGAACAGCCTGGCCCTCTTTGCACTAAATCCACCTAGCTGAGAGTTGAAGATACTCCCTAACTTGATCTTCTAGAGTACAGAAAAAGGCCATACTTCTGTGGACAACTTGTGGCTTCCACATTTAGGAACCTGTGGTGGTATGATTAACAGAATCAAGGATCCTCTAAAATCTAGAAATTCATTTACCAGAGATTCGGCAAAAGGTTGTCTGGTAGTTTATCTATCCCTTTACATCCTACTGGCTAAAAATGCTTACGAATTCTATTCCGGTGCAATTTGCTATTGCAAATTGTTTAGGAAACAAACTCAAGTGCCTCTGGAAACAAGGTCCTTAATATGTTATTTTAGGATTCCTATTTTTGTGTTGGGGAAGTGGCTTGATCCTAGATATGGACAGTTGGTGTTATGTATAGGAAAGTAAACAGAATATAATTATATAGTTTTCCAATTCGGGACTAAACAAGTTTCTCTAACTTCTCTAGTATATTTTCACTCTAGTACCTATGAACACAGGAAGCTCAGATGTGGAAAGTTATCCTCACCTCTTGCATGAGCACTTATCAGGTTCTTTCCCCTATTCTTCTTTCTTCCTCTTTGGACCTAGGTATGCATGTCAGTGTCTTGAGTCTTAGTTTGTAACATTTGTCCTCTTGTTATTTTATAAGTTTGGCTCCTACCTAGTGTTTGGGCGATAACATGAAGTTGTTCTAATCTAGGTATCTTGTCTTTTGTTTATGTTAATAAGATTGTTCATTCTTGCAATAGGCTAAAGATATGGAAAAGTCATATAGACCTCGCGGCCCCATATATTACAGTTGGCTTGGAAGAATTTCCCTCGTTTCATGAAGATATTCGATTTTCCCCCCAAGAAGGTGCATATCTAATTTAACCATTTTTAATTATTTTTTAGAGCCACCGACTCCCCTATCATGTAATGCTGGGAACAAGTTTCATGAGGTTTTCCAACTAAAACAAGGGCGGTATTCTGATCTTCCTGCATCAAAGATTTCAGAGATGATGAAGTCAAATAGTTTAGATGTAAGCCTTTTCACTTACCATACGTGGTCTTCCTCTTATAACAAGTTTTATTCACTTTGACATTACCATTACATGAAGATATCCTCATAATTGCATCTTTTGTCTGCAGAGTGCTCCAACACAGTCACTTTTGAGTGTTATGAATAGGATTCTTGATGAAAGTATTGAGAGGAAGAGTGGAGAAATACCTCAAGTATGCTATTAAGAGTCTATATCCTGTTGCTTTCATGCTCAAACACATTTAGATTTTGGTGTACTGATTCTGTTCCCATATTACATCTTTTATCTAGCTATAGTTTATATCTTGAGCCAATTATGTCCTCTATTTCAGCGTGTAGCATGCTTATTGAAAAAAGTCGTGCAAGAGATTGAGCGGCGTATTTCAACGCAGGCAGAACATATACGAAAAGTAAGTTACAATTCTTAATGTTTATTATCTTAAACATTATTTTTATCAATTCTTCATCCTCTTACAGCAAAACAATCTTATTAAAGCACGGGAAAGGAAGTTCCAGTCTAGGATCAGAGCACTCGAAACTCTAGCGAGCGGGTCAAGTGAAGAAGCGAAGGTACATTTGGACTAGTATATATAGTCCATGACATGAGGCCCTTGTGGTATTAAAGCTTCTCTAGTATCCGAGGTTTCATTGCTTCTGACACATATTTGCTTCTTTTCAGATTATCATGGACAAGCTCCAGTATGTCAAGGTTCATTTCTCTTTTGGAACATACTATTCTAGTCATATATCTGTTACCTTGTCATTACTTTTAACCTTTTTATGTTTAATTCGTATTTCTAATTCCTTTAGGAAGCACACCATATGAAATGCTTTCTGTTTACCATGTGCATTTTTATCATTTTACCTTTCCTTTTCTTCCTTTTGCAGCTTATCAAGGTTCATTTATCATTTTACCTTTCTTAGTTTCTTCTTTTTCTGGTTAAATAACCTTTCTAATCTGTGTTATATGAAGGAAATATGTCCATGTTTACGTCTATTTTCTGTGTACAACTGCACTTTTAGTGTTTAATATTTTTTTTCTTTTTGTTTAAGTAGATGATATAATCATACCACTGTAACTATCTTTACCGAATATGATCTTGTTTGGTAAAAGCTAAACTGGTAAAGATCTATAAGCTGTTTAAACTTTAAAAGTTCTTCTACCTTCCTTTTCTTTTAGGTATTTATTATTTAAGTAGTGTAATAGTTTGCATACATGTGATTGAAAAAAGTCTTATCTTTTTTGGAAGAACAGCTTATTTGAACCAGCTAGCTCCTATAATTTTTAGATTTTCCAACAATTCAGGGTATCATCTTTAGCATACTCATTTGGTAGTAACTATCGATCCCATGTGATTTGTTTCTTTCTTCTCACTGTTAACAGACAGAAAAATGCAAAATTGAAGAGAGTAAGAAACTTGGGGAACAAGACGTTCTTAGACTGATGAACGAGAATGAAGCTAGGAATCGAAAAATCTCAGAACTTCAGCAGGATTTAGAAACGAGAAAAAAGTCATATGACAGTCAATGCCAACAATTAGAAGCAAGAGCCAGTGTTACTAAAAGTGAGTTAGAGGAGAATATCAAGGAACTGGAGTTTCTCTTGGCAGAGTCAAGAAGAAAAACAAGAGAGCTTCAGGAACTTTCAGAATCAAACATTGAAACTTTGAACCACAAGCAATATGTCTACCAGAATATCATGAACAGACAACTTGGTAGAGTGCAGGTATGGATATCTATAACATTGCAGTTTCTTTGTGGTACTTAAAAATCATGAGCTTAGATACCTACTGCAGGCTCTGAAGGCATCTTCCGACTCCATAAAAAATGAGGTTCTAAGTACAAAACAGAGATGGACAGAAGAATTTTCTAGCTTAGGTAAGTCTGTCTATTCAACACTTTTATCATTTGAAGATGTAGGTAACTCCCTTTTTAATATGGTGTCTTCCACTTGTGCATCATGAAGGAAAAAAGCTGAGAGTGTTGACTGATGCTGCTGAAAACTATCATGTAGTTCTTGCTGAAAACCGTAAACTATTTAATGAGGTTCAAGAGTTAAAAGGTACCCCTTTAGCATTTTAATGTTGCTTTTTCTTTCAACCTGTTTGTCCTTTTCATATTATCTCCTTATTCAGTTTGCTTTAAATTTTTTATTAGGAAATATCCGAGTTTACTGTCGTATAAGACCGTTCCTTTCTGGAGAAAACAGAAAATCAACAACAATAGATTATATTGGTGAGAATGGTGAACTTCTCTTGGTAAATCCTTTCAAACAGGGAAAGGATGGTAATCGCTCATTCAAGTTCAACAGGGTCTTTGGTCCAGCTGCTACTCAAGGTTCTATTTTATGGCTGTTAAATGTATATTTCTTATTACTTTATCAGGTGTTGTAAATTTTTATGTTTGGTATACCTAGAAGTTGTACTCATAGGTCATAACTTTTGTTACTGGTAACCTATTTCTAATTGACATTTTCAATTTAATTGTTCAATTGCAGAGGAAATTTTCCTAGACATTCAGCCCTTAATACGGTCAGTTCTAGACGGGTATAATGTGTGCATTTTTGCATATGGTCAAACCGGGTCAGGGAAAACCTACACGATGGTAATTCTTTGTGTTTTAATTATATCTTTTAGATCAAATTCTGTACTGTTCTATGCATATTGAACTTGTTACTTGTAATTTTCTAGACTGGACCTAATTTGTCAACTAAAGAGGATTGGGGTGTCAACTACCGAGCGCTGAATGACCTTTTTAACATTTCAAGGAGTAGGAGAAATTCTATCATGTATGAAGTTGGCGTTCAGATGGTTGAGATATATAATGAGAAAGTACAGGATCTCCTTGCAAATGATGCATCGCAAAAGAAATATCCTTTCATATATACCCAATTTCACTAAATCTGCTTTTAAGTTCTATTGAGGCAGCAAAAGTTATGATATTGTGATATCTGTTTGCACAAAGTTTACACTTTATTCACATGTTAAGCAATTTTGACCGGCCTACCAAGGAATGCACTTATATAATAAGGATGTGCATTTATGACTGTGAATAAGATTATCAATGTACTTATTTACGTGCAGGAAAAATAAACACACATGAAACATGTATTTAAATATTAATATCTTAAACAATAATTTAAATTATTTAAGATGTTTTAGGTGCAAATCTTGACAAATGTCTTACTTAGATATAGCTATCTCGCAACCCCCTTCCTCAAGAATTTTATAATTAGATATAGGCGTTCACAATACGGGCTCCTCTTATATAGAGTTCCTCTAGGTATTGTTCATCCTAAATGTGAAGAATGTTCCATTATTAACTAAAAGCCCCTTGAATCATTTCACGGTGAGGCCAACAACGTCCTTTGACCTCTTAACCTGTATAGATTAAAGGATAATAATAAAAAGTTGGTTTGACTTTAGGCTATGAAGGATGGAAGGAAGAACACGGAACTGAACCTCAGAATATGTTAAAACTGCACTATGATGTGAAGAAGATGGGAAAAATCTAAGACTTAAGGAGAGGAAGGAGAGACCTTGGCAACCTAAATAAAACAAAGGCACACAATAAATGAACCTTCTCAACGTGATGACTTTCAAACTGCCCAAATTGGTCAACATGAAGAAAGAAGAAACACACAGAATATGACCATTAACTTGGGTGGAACTGAGTTGAATCAAAGTGAAGACTGAAGAATGTCATATTCTAATTCAAATTTTAACAGTACTGTTCGAATTTGAATCCAATTCAATAATTTTTTGTAAATGAACTGGACCAGCTCATAGTAACACAGACCAAATAAGAATTACTCTTCGAGTAGCATTTGTGAAATTCCATCAGTCTGCTTTGTATGGGATGTATTCTTCATATTAATCTGTGCATCCAAAATAGTTTAAAATTAACATTCTAGAAGTCTCAAAACTTTTTACCCATGCATCAAGTGTTGTTTTTCTTCCTACTTCTAAATTGCAGTGTTTTCGCAAATTAATTATGACAGTTAAGGTCGTCTTAAATAATTTAACCCTCATTTTTAGGTTAATTTGGATTTAATGCACGAGATGAACTGTGTGAATCATCTATAAGATGGCCCATTAGGAAGTTCTGACAAAAACTCTCAGGATGGACATCTAGTTAATACATATGCATGTATGTATGTGTGTTGTACTTTGTGTTGTTTATCATGTCATAAAATGAATGAAAACAAAACCTATGATGTGAGCTTTTTTTCAAATCCATCCAATGATTCTAATTGTTCTAAAATAAGTATCGTCCTTTTTACAACCACTGGATGAATTAGTTGAAGATCTTCAGAGCATATGCTTTGCTTATGTACATGTTATGATATTTTAGATCAACATGAATGGTATTGACCATCCATTAGGGTGACCCACCATGTTTTGGTAAATAGAAATAGACTTCTAGTTGTTCTCGGGGAAGTTTAAAGTCTTACCCATTATATTAAACATACACTGACACAATACATATATGTGTGCTGTGTGTGGTGTGTGCTTGTGTGATTCCTTATTCTGATTAATGAAAAAATTGTTCATGTAAAGTGACCCAAGTTATTTATATGCTATATCCAAAATTCCAAATTAGTTGTACCATACAACGGTAAAACTTTGATAATGATTTTCTTCTAGTTTAGCATCATGCAATTACACAAATGGATAGAGCTTGATGGATTTTTTCCCTCCTTAACCTGAACACGCTTGGAGTTATGAATAGCTCTCAGCCTAATGGTCTTGCTGTTCCTGATGCGAGTTTGCATCTTGTAAACTCTACCTCTGATGTGTTAGAATTGATGCAAATTGGATTGGCAAATAGGGCTGTTGGTGCCACGGCTCTCAATGAAAGAAGTAGTCGGTCACACAGGTTTGCTTTATAATATATATGTGCATCTCAGAAGATCATTTCTTGTTCATCTTTGACCAAATTTTATGTTACAGCATTGTGACTGTTCATGTGAGAGGTGCTGATTTAAAGACTGGAGCCACTCTTCGCAGTTCTCTTCATTTGGTCGATCTTGCTGGAAGTGAGAGAGTTGACCGGTCTGAAGTAACCGGAGATAGGCTCAGGGAAGCACAACATATCAACAAGTCTTTATCTGCTCTGGGAGATGTGATATTTGCTCTTTCGCAAAAAAGTTCGCATGTGCCATATAGGAACAGCAAGCTTACTCAAGTCTTGCAAAGTTCCTTAGGTACTGTATTAGTTTTGTTGCAATTTGTTAGATATTAGTTTTCTCTTTATCGTGTTTACCCGTTTATTTGTATTGCCTTCCATAACTATTTTACAATTTTCATTTCTGTGTTATACAGGTGGACAAGCAAAAACACTTATGTTCGTACAGATAAACCCAGATGTAAAATCATATTCAGAAACTTTTAGTACTTTGAAGTTTGCTGAAAGGGTGTCCGGAGTTGAGTTAGGTGCCGCACGGAGCAACAAAGAGAGCAAGGATATCAGAGACCTGATGGAGCAGGTTCTAGTGCCACCCTCTAAACATTAGAATGTTTCATGATTTTCTTTATTGAAATCAAAATGTCATCTTTTCCGTTACATGCTTGTTATGATTTGTTGGGTTATTTGCATTTTAAGACCTCAAAGTTTCACCTCATTTTAACTTGGTTGCTTTGAAGTTTTATTTTACAATTTGATACCCCGAAGTGCCAAAATGTTGACTCTTGAATGTTAAATGGAACAGTGAATGATGAACATATTTTCTTACCAAATTTTAGTTTTTTGAATTTGGGGCAAAGTAAAGAACAAATTTAGGGCTTTGGGGGTTTCAAGTTGTCAAACTAACGTCAATTTGAGAACTTTGGGGTATTGGTCAAAATAGAACTTTAGGATATCTAGGTTAAAAAGAGGTCAAACTTTGGGGTTTCGCATATAACCTTTTTTTATTTAAAGTAAAAATGGCATAAAAGATGCAGTTATTTTCTCCTTTAGAAATACAACTTCTCTCTCTGCATGGTGTTTGCATATTTGCAGACCCTAGTTGTTAGCTGACAACAATGTTTTTAAAAAGCAGTCTACGCATCAGCCTAGGCGCCCACCTAGGCGTAAGCAGTACTTAGGCCTCCACTGTCTTGGAAGCGCCTAGAGGAGCATTTGGGATGCTTATGTGGACTGCAACGCATCAAAAAGGGTATATTGCTCGCTTGGGCATAGTAACGGTCTAACAAATGAAGAGGATCTAAGTCAAATAGACCAGATTGAAACTGTATATCCATGCCCATCTTAGGTAAACGACAAGAATATGATTTTGAATATTCAAAAAGAATCCTTCCTCGCTTGATGTTAAAAACGCCTAGGTTTCGCTTAAGCGCCCGCCAAGGTGCCTAGACTCTGGGCGCATGGTCCAGCGCCTAGAAGTGCCCACTGCCTAGGGGTTTCTAAAGCATTGGGTGACAGAAGTTTCCAGCTGAAGTTTTAGTTGAAGGGGAGTGAATCATCATTAGTCAGCCAGCCACTAGCAATTCCAACTTCAGTTTGAATTAGCTAACCTATTGTCCTAAGTAGGTTCCTACAGTAGAATGTTATCTTTAGAGGAATTGAAATCCAACGAAGAAAATCTTGAATGGCTGCTTTAGCTTAATACTTTTAACCTTTTGCCTTCATTACCCAATTTGTGCAACTTGTGTGTTCTCTTAAACCTATTATCTAACAGGATACTCCAAGGTCTAAAATCTCAGCCAAAACTATTAACTTGGCCATTTGAAATTAGTTTCAGTCAAGCTAGCTAGACTAAAACCCTTATGATCTTCTTGAGGAATATCTAATCTATAATTTTTATCTCAGAAATCCCCCTCTTTTGGTGATCTCCTCGAGTGTATAAATTCCAGAAATGCCTTAATATATTGAAAAAAAACACCCTCACACTTGGAGAAATCAACAGAAATGCCCTCACGCTTGGAAAAGATAATGGAAACGCCCTCGGTGCCTCACCTTTGAAAAAGCAACTGAAATGCCCTCAGACTTGGTAAAATCCAAACAACCTAATAAACCATCCATTCTCTTGACAATTAGACTTCACCACTCCCCCTTGTTGTGTCATACGTGCATCGCATGCATCGGAATGCTGGATATACTACAAAGAAGGCCGGGAGGGTGAACAGGTGAGAAATAAGGGGGTAACATGGTTGAAAGCCTGTTGCATCTTACTCTCAGCTTGTAGCAACATGCCCTTTGGGCATTGTTCTCAACTGCAATACCTCTTTACTATTTATGGCTTGGGGTATCATTAAGTTTCTGACTCTTTTCTATCATGTTGATGGTATTTGTCAATGCAGGTGGCTTCACTTAAGGGAAAAATGGCAAGGAAAGATGAGGAAATTGAACGTTTGCAATTGCTTAAAGATATGGGAAATCAGTCTCCTGGTGTCAGCAAAGGACATGGGAGCAACTCATTGAGGTTGTCATCCTCCTCTCCTGGACTTGCACTGCTAGATTTTGCCACACAACACAACCGGAGATCGTCTAGCCGAAGGGCAGCAGTTCCTATTCAAAGGTCTGCTTCAGATCCCGGGAATTCCTCAGATAACAGCGACAAGCATTCTGAGGCTAGTCCACGACTGTCTATGGATGAAAATGAAATTTCAGAACTAAAAAAGCTGTCTGGAGAGGACATTGGTCGAAACTTTTCTGCAGATTTTGATTCAGATGAAAGATTAAGTGACGTATCAGATAGTTGTTTATCCGTAGGAGCAGAAATTGAGAGTTTAATGAACAATGCTGTGGAGCTCCCCCCGTTCCCAGAGCATTGCAGAGATGTCACAAAGGAGAAGATGTAAGTAACTTGGAATTTTAGCTTTTCTGTTATATTTTCTTACATGAATGTTAGGGCTTTTTTTTCAATATATAACTCCTTTAAATCTTTCATATTTGGAAATTATTCCCCCAAACCTTCATATTTTAAAATAATTCTCCCTAATCTTTTAGTATTTTGAAATTAGTCCCCCAAATCTTCCAAGTGTTTTGATATTAGGTACTCTAGTTAGCACCAGGATGAAAGATTTTGGGGGCTAATTTCAAAACATTTAACATATTTGGGGGACTAATGTCAAAATATGAAGATTTGAGGGACTAATATAAAAAAACCCCTATGTAATATTCCTTTTCAGTGAGAGGGAATGCTCAGCAACTCCTTGTGGTACATTTTCAGTTAGGAGTTTGGCTGTTGATAGGTGTTTTCTGCTTTATTTTAAGTTCATCACTTGTGTTTGTGTTTCCATGTGTATTCGTCTGGGTCGTGATTTGGGAGTTTGAGCTGCATTGTTTAGCCATAGGGTGTGAAATGGAAAAGTATCCTGTTGACCCAGTCCATGGCATTAATTTTGCTCCAAGGAATATCAACCCTTGGATCATTGCTCCCCAAATCTAGTGATTCAAGGGTTGATTTCCCTTTGATGCATCATAAATGCCATGGACTAGGAATGCTGGGCACTTTCTCCGGAAAATGAGGATGAAGGTCCTAGTAAGTCTGTTTCTATTTTACCTTACATGACTGAACATAAAGAGTTAAACTAATTTTCGGCTTATGGCATCCCTTTCTCTAACACTACAAAGGTCTAGAACTTGTAGTCCATTTTGTGCAACTTAATTTGCAATAATAGTAGATTTTTTACAAATATAATAAAAATAGCTTATTTACATAGCACTTCAATTTAACAATAAATGCAGGTTTGTCCCATCACAAGTACCAAGACCAACACCAAAAAGAGTTGTGCAAACAACATCGACGAGGATCAGAGAGAAAGAAAGCATGAGGAGTTCAAGTGCGTATTTTTTGCTTGCTAGTTTAACTCTGCACCGTTCTTATTTTAGGCTTGTGTTTGTTACTTCTTTTCTAGCATTTCAATCATGTTCATGTGGCAAACCTCTGTATGCTTGAGAGACAGTAATCCCTCCGGTGATCGGTAGGCGTCGAAACAAAATGCAGTAGCCTGAGTGGATATAAATCGCGACAACAATTGATAATTTTGTTGTTTAGGGAAAAGAACCTACCCGGATAAAAGGGGCATTTCTCTTTAAATTGCCCACCTATGCATGGTATTCCTTAAATTGACAATTTACGCGTACTATGTGGCTCAAAGATAACCAGTGCCTCTTTTCTTTGGGTAAGTTACACAAAACTATCATGAACTATTGGCTGTTTTGCACAAAACTACCATAATTTTTTTATCAGAGAAAACAACCATATACCTTTTTCAATAGGCTATCATACCTGACAACATGTTTTGTACATTTTTGCCCTTATGTACTTCATATATCTTCTATATTACCCTGCTGACCTTTGTGGTGTGATAGATATAAAAGGATGGCTAGAACTTTTACTAAAGATGCTATAGCCATTAGTAACAAATTTCCAATGGTCCATGGTATTTTTTTGCAGTTTTGAGAGTTCATGTTTCTAATAAAAGAAGTTTATCCTAGGTTTCTACAGAAGCCCCATATTCATGATAGTTTGGTGAAATTTACCCTTTTTTCTTACAGTGCACCTGCTCTGATGATGCTCCTCATTGAGCTGTCATCTTAAACATTATTTTGCTATTGTTTTGTTACTTCTGTACAGAGTAGAAAGTAACAAGTTCATGATTTATCTCTTTTATCTTCAAATTCATAATTTCTCGTGAAATCTCTTGCAAATTCCAGGTATTAGGAGAAGCACCACTAATCAAGCAACACCATCTTCCACTAAGTATGGAAAGCGTTGGCAGTAGAGAGCAAGAATTTTAGTAGGAATGTTATATTATACCTGACCAATTCTGTAAGTTATTAGCCGGTTAACGTAAACTGATTGAATGCTTATTGAAATGGCTCAGGTTTTAGAGATAGAACTCTTTTTTCCATGGTGCCTTGCTCATAGCCTTGTATTATTAGGTGGTTCCAGTTCCACGTGTAATTTCGTTTCATTATAAATATCATCATCAGGTTTATTAATATCATAACCAGGTGATTCTTCTTATTTTCTATTTTATGGTACTAGTAAAATTCCACATTGTTCAGTAATTTTCAATGTCATTTCGTCAATTCAACTCCAAATATCGTTCTAGCCTATTAGTCTTCTGGTTTGCAAGATTGGAACATCACCGGTGTTACCAATAATCGATCTAGTTAGAATTGGCTATATAAGAAAAAACTTATGAAAAATTACAATAAAGAATATAAGAGATATAACGATAACTTTAAAATTGTAAAGAAGAGGAAGCTCGAGGCCAGTGAAACACTGTCTCCTTAAAGCAGATTTGCCCCCTTCGGAGTACTCGAAAACTAATGCGGACGTCTGCCTCGCAGGATACAACGAGCTCGCAAGGCAGCCAGCACCTGCTCCTTGCTATGCAAACCGAACACGAGGAGGAGAACCGGAGGACGAAAATAGAGAAAGATCGAAGAGAAGGCAGATTGCTCTTGTCTCTTTGAAGCTTGAAGGGATGCGGTATTTATAGCATGGTGAAGAACAGGCTCGTAGACAATTTCGGCGGAGATGGAGTGTAACGTTCGTCGGTTACGCGGAAAAAGATTTGTAACCACCCCACGTGCAGATAATGCACATAAAACTTTGTAACCGCCCCACATGCATAAACTTTGTAACCGCCCCACAATTTGCGCTATCGCCAAATCTGTAACCGCCGAAAATTTTTTTTCTCTTGGGCAAGCTGAACCCGAACCCGAACCGATTGTTCCAAGGCCAAAACAATTATCTCTATAGGCAAAACTTAGTTTGTTCTAAGCCCCTAAGATTTGGTGCGACATTCGTGTCCGCAAGTCGCGCGCCTGCCCACAAGTTCAGGCTAATCGGGTTAGTTCAGATTCTGGGATTTACACCCCCCCTTCGCGGGTGCGCGAGGCACAATATCCCCAATAAAAGCTTAACTCCTACTGTTGGGCTTTCATTTATAAACACATCCTCATTCTTTGCTTTACCCAATGTGGGACTAAACTTCCCACTTGTTCCCTTTAGGAATTATTTTTCCCATTCATCAAATTCTATTTTTCCAACAACTTGTAATTCTTAAGAAATGTGCAAAATTTTAGGTATCTTTTCATAGATTTGTTATAATTTATGGTGCACCCTAATCTTAATAGTCAGTAATCTTTGCTATAATCCTAATTATCATGTGAAGATACTGAATATGACCTTATTCTTGATGTTCATTACCTTAATGCCACAAAAGTCACATCCTTTATCTTCCTCACTCGTTACCATAATTTTTTTAATAACCCAGTCAGGAATTCGAGTTGAACTAATTATACCAGAATGTTGGTGTTATATCACATCAAGTGCCGTTGGTTCGAAATCCAGCGGGCGACACGATGAGAAATGATACAAAATCCGCCATCACCACCACCACCACCACCAGATCAAGACAACGACACAAACTTGGAGATTTCTCCATTTGTGTGGCTCACGAGGAAGCCTTAATCTTGACAACCCACACATTGCAAGAAGACAATTAGAGGAAGAAAGTGAGAGGTTTGAACAAAGATTGATAGGAAAATATTTTTCATTAGAGAAACTATATTTGTTGCCTTTCGTGAGTGTAGGGCCAGGCATAGAGATTCCATGATAATTGATTACAATAGGGTAAAAATTGTTTTTGTTGTTTGTTGATGTTAAATTGGTTGATATTTTGGATGTCCACAGGCAACATTGAGGGTGAAAGGATTGGATCGATCCGGGCTGAAAAGACATAAAATCAAAGGATCTTTGAGTCATTATTATAAAGTTTTTTCTCTCATTTTTTTTAGGACATAGAAATTTGTAATTTCCATTAAGACTTAGTATGTGATAAAGAGAAATGGGATGAAAATTATGGAAAGTCTTGTGTTCAGATTCCCGCTACTAAATAAATAGTTGAAACTTTAATTTATTGATAAATGACTAGTCTATCATAAAATAATAAATAAATAAATAAAGGACTGGATCAGATTGTGAAACGAGATGTAACTATATATTTCAACAAAACTTTTTAACTGCCCGAGTATTTATAGATAGCTATGATCTTGTCGAATTGATTCTTCCAAGATCGTCATATTGTAGCAATTTAAAGAAATCTAATAAATTGTCCATCCAAAGGGGGGAAAAACAATCAACAACTTAAAGAAAATAATAAGAAATGTATAAACAAATTTTCAAGGGCGAGCTAATACCTAGTTTGATGCTAGGACAGATTGAATTTTAATATATAAAAGAAAAAAAATGAGAATTCTGATTTTGAAAAATGCTACTATGTAACTTATACAGGTTTTCAAGATATTACTTTGGTAATATTTCTAATGTACGTTACAACTTTTAAAGTGAAAACAGAAACGACAGTCAAAATTATATTATTATGATATGAATATGTGCGATGGCATCGTAATAATAACTCCCGTGTATTACACGGGTAAAAAACTAGTTGAATTTTAAGAGTGAAAAGTTTAATTTGTTTTATTACATATGTAGGACATATGTACTTTTAATTCGTGTCCTCATCCCATTAGGAGGGCTCAGTCCTTTCAAGCAAAAAATCCTGAAATCCAAAATCTATTCTAATTCTAGAAAGTTTGCAGAGTGGTAGTGGGTATTGGAACATGAGATCGATGAGCAAGAAGCGCACACCCATCCTCTTAAATAATGTTAGTATGTTCTTTCATGTTCTATTTCTATAGTCCCATGTCACTTAGTATATTAGAGCAACACCCTTTTTCTTGTATTTAAACACTACAATATTAATGAAGAGGATTGTCTAATTTCTCCCAAATACCCTATATTTATCATGGTATTAGAGTTATTCATCAAACTCCTCAGATCCTAGCCACGCATTATCTAAAACCCCCTTCTTGACAGACTGCCTTTGGTTGACACAATCACAATTTGAGGGAATGTGTTAAATAATGTTAATATGTTCATTCATTTTCTATTTTTCTAATTTCACGTCGCTCGGAATACTAAAACGATTCCTTTTTTACTTGTATGTGAACATTATAATTTCTCCAATTTCTCTCAAACACTATATCACACCCATCTTGGTAGACCCTGCTAAAAAATTCTCATATTCACCAACCACTACGAGCGCTAGTTACCTTCATGATTAGGGCTGTCCAAAAAGCCCGTCGGCCCGAGCCCGGCCCAGAAATCCCGGGCCAGGCCGGGCTACGAGCCCAGGCACGGGCCGGCTCGCTGGTGCCCGGCCCGGGCCGGCCAGGCCCGGAACAGAGCCGGTCAAAACAGGCCGGGCTGGGCTAAGCTCGGCCCGGCCCGACCCGGCTACAACGGTCACACCAGGGTGACAGTTGAAAAAATGCCGAGCCGGGCCGGGTCGGCCCGGCCACAACGACCAAAATGGCCGTTTTGACGCTAAAAACAGTCAAAAAACGGCTATTTGATGAGGGTATTTTAGTCATTTGTCTAGAGGGCTGCCTCCATAAATAGAGGGGGGTTTTCATTCATTTTTCTCACATCAAAACTCATCTACTTCTCTCTAATACTCTCTTATACATTCTTATACTCTCTAATAATCTCTTATACTCTCTAATTCGTCAATCAAATGGCTTCTGGAGCTGAATCGTTTGATAATGAAGTTCTTGAAATGAGTCCTCCTACTACAGCTTCTCAGCCTAGTTCTACGCCTTCTACCGGTGCTGTTATGGTCCTGAACCCTCACTGAGGATAATCCACATGATTAAGGGAGTAATGCTTCCCTCCCAAACGACAGCGAAGCGCGGACTGAATGCACCGGCAAGGACTCCGCCGGATAGCCCGGACACTCACCCCAGCTGCTATTCAATCTGGTTGTTCAACACGGCCCAATGAAAGGCGGTACTAGTCGTCCCCCTTCTCGTGAACGACACGAAAGGCGGTACTAGTCGCCCCCTCCTCGTGGACGACACGAAAGGCGGTACTAGTCGTCCCCCTTCTCGTGGATGACACGAAAGGCGGTACTAGTCGCCCCCTCCTCGTGGACGACACGAAAGGCGATACTAGTCGCCCCCTCCTCGTGGACGACACGAAAGGTGGTATTAGTCACCCCCTCCTCGTGGACGACACGAAAGACGGTACTAGTCGCCCCCTCCTCATGGACGACACGAAAGGCGGTACTAGTCGTCCGCCTCCTCGTGGACGACACAGGCGGTGCTGGCCGGTCCGCCCTTGCGGAGTCACACGAGAGGTGATACTAGCCAGCCTTTTCTCTCTCCTTCTCGCGGACGACATGAAAGACCATATCAGTCGGCCTCCGCCACAAGCAGGAGCCGGTCGCCACACTAACCTAACGCCCTCACAAACGACATGAGGGGCGTCAACAGGTCGACCCATCTCTCCTTCCACGTAGGACAGCCGCCTTGGGTCCAAGTTACGAC
>JBAKGM010000279.1:11754487-11770420 GCA_037177215.1 Asparagus racemosus | reverse complement strand
TTCAAATCCCGTGAAGTTTGGGACCATGATTTTTTTTTTTTTTTTGGTTTTCCCGAGAGCTCGAATTGAGCTCTCTGTTGGCCCAAACTTCACGGGATTATCCCTTAAAGTTTGGGGCCATGGTTTTTTTAGTTTTTTTCATTAGGGCTGTTAATTAACCATTAAATTTTATGGGATTTTAAATCCAGTGAAGTTTTCGAACTTTATTTGCCAAATTCGACCTAGTTTCAACCACGTGGCTGAAACTGGGTCGAATTTGGCAAATAAAAGTCAAATAAGTCGACTTTTAAAAATAGATCTCAAAAAGAGTCTATTTTGAAAATTTGTCCCATTTTCTTTTTATCTTGCAATGTCTTGTGAATTTTGTTCCATGAGAAGAGGCTCCAAGTGCAGACAATTCCTATTTCATACTTTTGAGTCTCTCTCATAATTGCACTAAAAATTGTCCTTGTTCTTTAACCTGAGCTGACCATTCTTTTTCCCCAACATAGCAGAGGGTTTGCTCCTAACTCACCATTATTATAATCATTCTAGTTATAATCATATATCGGCGGAACAGCATAGCTAAGTTCTACAATAAATAATGCGGAACTAATGCCAATTATTCACGTATAACTATAAGTTGCTCTACTCCGAGCTGATAGAAGATTTTAATGAATTGTTCAAATCCTTTCAAATGGTTTAGAGCCACCGCTGAATTGCTACTGGCGGAGCTATATAGTGGCCCGAATATGACCTGTACCCGTATGTCATGACCCGAACCCGTGAAAAGCGGGTCGGGTCGGGTCCGTGGGTCGATAAGCCATTGCGACCCCTATCAGTATTCTGCCTCCCTGCAGAAAAAGTGCCAGGAATTCGGATTTGAATCACTTTAGCTATTGAAAGAATAGTAAAGAAATCGCTACTTCTAAGTGAACTTATTAATTATTTAATGGTCTGTCATGAACGATTGTGATCTAGGCTAAATATAATTCTCTCCATGTCGTGATCTGCGCTCGCTCCTACTGTACACTAAAAAAGAAAAGTCATAATCGTTAATTAAATAATCAATAATTGAAATTAAAAAATTAATATTCTCATTGCTAAATTTTGGCATCTTAGAAGGTCCAAATCCTTCAATCTCTCGCCTTCGTGTAAAGTATATGCTCGAAGTCTAGTCGGCGTGCCTCTAAATTTAGAGGGCTTAAAAGAAATTCACAATCAACTAGGGTGTGCAGCTAAACTTTTCCTTCTTAACTGATCCCCCAATTTTTTCCTTATTTATAAAGATCACCGCTGCAGAATCACCCATTGCCGCGGCTTTATTTTTCTTCGTCTCCTCCGAATAAAAACCCGAAAACAGAGCGAGAGCGAGAAACTAGAGAGAGTAAGAGAGAGGAACAACAATGGCGACGACCACGGCCTTGAACTGCATCAGCCTCTCAGAGCCCGACGTCGAGAAATCGGTTGCCCTACTCAAACAGGTAATGGCTTTCAAACTTTTTCTTCAATTTCGGCCCCAGTTTTTTGAAAATTTTGAATTTAGGGTTTCCCTGTTGAACTCAAATCAGGCTTGTTTGGACTGTGGATTCTTCTATGTGGTCGATCATGGGATTAGTCAGGAGTCTATGGACGAGGTTTTTGCTCAAAGCAAGAGGTTTTTCGATTTGCCGCACGATGAGAAGATGAAGCTTCTTAGAAATGAGAAGCATCGAGGGTACACGCCGATTCTGGATGAGCTCCTTGATCGAGAAAATCAAGTCAATGGTTGGTATTTTTGTTTTTGGGAATTTATTGTAGGTTTTTTGGTGATAGTTTGGGTTGGTTTGAACTGTTTGAGTGTCCTGTGACATGAAAGTTTGGATTTTGGACTAACATTGAGAGAAAATATAAGGGTAAATTTCATAAAAGCCCTGAAATTTATTTTGGTTTGCACAAAACCTTCATGAACTTTGAAAATTAGAGAAAACTACCTAAGCTTTGGGGAATTTCACAAAACCCCTGAAACCGCAAATTTCGTTCTACAATGTCAGGGAAGAAAGGATGGAGGAAAATGGGGTTGGATCGGAGTTTTTTTTACGGTTGCAATGGATTTTTTTTCCCTTCTTTTTTTTTTTGGGAGGGCGGGGTGTTGGTGGTGTTGGAAAAACCGGGGCCCGGTAGAGCAGGATCGCAGCGAAAGTAGTGCGGAAATAATAAAGTTGAACACAGATTTTTTCGTGAAAAACCCACTAAATGAATTTGGGATAAAAATCACGGACAAGAATAGAAAAATCCATTATAAGGAAAATTTAGGAGTTACAATCTCTCTTTACAAGGAGAAACTACCACTATTTTTCTCTCTTAATTAGAAACACTGGGATTCTGAGATGATTCATAGCTCACGCTGAGCAGGGCTATTTATAGGAGATTTGCGGTAGGTGGACACTGTTGCCACATTGTTGTTACAGTAGCAATTGGTGGGGGTTGCTGATTACTGTAGTGGGCAGATATTTACCGTAGCTGTCTCACTTTTCTAAAGCTGGGGTGGTTAAACCTGCCCACTTTCGATTATTTTTAAACCCAGTTTCTATTTTAGTTGTTTTAAGTTGCTATATTGGTTGCGTAAGCAACTATGTTTGGATCTAAGTTGCAATATTTGGTTTAATATGATATACTTGTGTTTAAAAATAGTTCAGTACTGCTATTTTGGATTTAAGAATGATTTTTAAAGGAGGTGGGTTTAAAATAAATCTAGGTGAAGACTTCGGGTTTATAAAAAGAAACCCTTTTTTATTTAAAATTATAGATTTTCTGGTGATTATTTAATGCCCTGTGACCTGAATTTTGGATTAATATGAGACTTAGGAAATTAAATTTTAGATAATCAGTTCAACCTAAGAGCTTTATTTGTAGCTTTTCTGCTATTCAGTGGAGTGGTTTGACTTTTATGTAGTATTATTCTGGTAATGTGTGAGGCCAAGTTCACTTGGAAAATTTCTTTGCTCTCCAAAAACTAAAGCCTGTAACTTGGACTTGAAAAAAACCTAACGTTAAAATACCATAGTAGATAAGAATTAACTTGAGAATTTCGGACGTCGATCCAGAATCGCGAACAAGCACGGATGTTAATATGCAGCATGCGGATATGGAAATGGCACAACGTTGGCGTATGAATGCTGGAAATTCTATGAAGGTTCATATAAAACAATAATGACTAGCACGAAATTAGGACTCCAACACCTCTGGCATGGCTTAATGATAGAAGTGACGGGTTCTTCGTAGCTGTTATGACGTGTTTAAAAGAGGATGAAGAGTGACACAAAGTACTTGAACCACATTGAGTATAAAATAGGAACGAGTTCAAGATGGGCACGTATGGTATTAGTTGTGTTCAGGATAAATAGCACGGATGCGAACGAGCACGGATGTTAACATGCAACATGCTGATATGGAAAGGACACGACATTGACATATGAACGCACTATATTCTATAAAGGTTCACATAGAACAGTAATGAATAGCACAAAATATTGTTTCCAACACATCTGGCATGACTTAATGATAGAAGTAACGGGTTCTTCATAGCTATTATGACGTGTTTAAAAGAGGATGAAGAGTGACGCAAAGTACTTGGACCACATTGACTTAAATAGGAATCATTTCAAGATGGGCACGCATGGTATTTGTTGTATCCAGGATAATTATCAATGGTTCCACTACAATGATTAAGACTAGTGGCTTTGGACCATCCACAGGTTACATAAGAGAGGATCCACAATAGTAGTGGACCCTTTGAGAAGAAGAACAAAGAAGACAAAAATAGAATTAACGAGAAGGGCTGCTAAAAACATTCACGGGAACTGCATTGTGCTTTTATAATTCTAAACTTCATTCCATGTTATTTGGACCCTAGATTAGTAAACCAGAGGATATTTAACACATTTAGAACTTATCCTGAAAAGTACACAAATACATTGGACGGAAAAGAATCGGAGAAAGGAGCTTAATTTTTGAACTAAAAAGAGCTGGTTAGGAGTTTAAGGTTTTGAAAGAAAAAGAGATGGTTAAGAGAACGAGGAGCATAGAAAAAAGAATCAAGTGTCCAGGACAGAGGATTGTTAATGCCAACTGTAGATTGTTATTTCTTAAATTGGGCTTCAAATTTATGTAAGAATAATTTGGTCAAGCAGTTTAAGGGGATTATGAAAACCATGTCCTTAGATACTTATAAAGATCTTTTGCATTGTTTAAGAAGTCAAGATTTAATGTTTGAGAATTCTTGCACTTTCCTTTGAAAGAATGTGATGAGATACTAGAAGCAAAAAGAGTTCAGTGGAGATATACAACTTTTTGGTTTTGAGAAACTCGATTTATGCTCAGTTAGTCAAATGGCTCTAGAATATTGTTGCATGTCACAATATATCATCTATTTATAATGATGAATCCTCCTAGTACATTCATTTCCATAATAGGAAAATACATGCCTCCTCTTATTGATCCAAGGTTAAATCATATAACCACAGAAAATATGTACTTGTTCATTTCTTTTTTATGTTGATATATGGATCAAATTTGTGCTTTTCCCTTCTGCTTGCAGGTGACTATAAAGAAGGATACTATATTGGAGTTGAAGTACCAGAAGCTGATCCACGAGCACAAAAACCATTTTTTGGACCAAATTTGTGGCCTTCTGAAGGTATGCATTTGAATTTAATATGATTATTTTGCATTTATTTTTGGATAAAAGTCTGGTTGGTTTCTAGAGCATGCTTTAGAAGATGAGATGTCTTCACAGGGAATTGGCTAAGTTTCTTTGACCTGTCGTCAACTTTAGCTCAATTCCACGAGTTGGAACCAGTTATTAGACAATTTCGAGTTTGAGTTTTCTCAGAACCGCCCGCATGCAAGCAGATGGTTCTGAGTCTTACATGGATCAGATAGGGGACAAATGTGTAATTTTCCCTCCCCAGTGTAAAGCTCAGAACCGCACGCTCGCATGCCGGTGGTTCTGAGAGGACTCCTATTTGACAAATTTGAGGTCCTGCATAGGAGTACCTCTTTTTACGGTGATGGACTTCAGTTCATGCAATGAGAATTCCTCCAAGTCATCCTTGACTAGGATAGAACAGTGTCCTGACTCCTGTTAGGAATCAGACTCACCTCTATGGAAAATTAACAGGAATCAGGCTCACCTCTATGGAAAATTAAGACCCAAAGAACAAACAGAAACAAATGGCATGTGTTGGTTTATATTTATGATCTCACCAGGATTTTGTGTTTTTTCCAAGTGTTGTGATTATTACATATTGCTATACATATGTTTCTGTGTTTAGGGAAACTACTCGATATATTTGTCTTGGTTCTCCATCTTATTGGATATTATGAAGTCCAACGGCTTGACTTTGATCTATCTCAGATATATTAACATGTTTCATTCAGTACCACCACATTATTTTGTTGCCTATCTCTACAGTTGGAGCTGAAGCTTAAGAACTGTCTATTAGCTCAGAAAGCAGAAAAACAATGGAGGGTACTAGATCTCCAGAGTCACAACCTAAATTTGGTCAACCCTTGAATTTTATGCAGACATCTTTTTTAGCCTAAGTGGTTATTTGTGATATATTAGAGAATTTAGTCTTTTTTGTTTATTACATATCTGTTCCATAGGTGAAATGGTGTATTTATAGAAACTGCTGGTTTATTTGAATATATTTCTTGAAGCTGCGCTAATTCCACTTTGGTGCTTGCTTTTTTGGTAACATTTAGATTTATTACCTGGATGGAGGCAGACTATGGAGCAATATCACAAAGAGGCATTGTGAGTTTCTTTTATTTCTTTTTAATATCTTCCTGCTTCATGTGTTTTCTCATCTTTCATCAAATTAGAAAAAGTATTGACAGATACTCGAAGCTAGATAAAACTTGATAGACCAAGATGTCCCATTTGATCGTTCTTATTTTTTTTGAATATTTATGATATTTTGAAAACAAAAGCTGCTTTTAGGATGCTCATGCTAGAGTTTTAAATTCAAAAAAGTAAGTAATATCAAGAGTTAGCTAGCTTTATGCTTCATGGTCAAGTATTAAAAAAATAAAGAATGATTATATCATGCTAGGAAGTTACCCTTGTGCTTCAGTATGCATGTCAGATGGAGTTGATGAGAGTTAAGTTTATAGAGCCATTGCAGAGTCTGATTTTGCTGAGATGAATATACCACAAACATAATGCAAGGAAGAGGAGTGGTTATATTAAAGTATGCACTAGAGCTTCATCTAATCAGATTAATGGTCTGGGAAATACATAACAAAGAGGTAAAAAAATTTAGCAGAAACAGTGATCTGAAACTGAAACAACTCAGCTGTTTTGAATGGTTGTGACCAACGCCTGTTTGGTCCTAGCTAGAATTTCACTCTTAGAGAAACGAGCAGAGGAAGGTGAAAGAATGAGAAAGGAAAATGATCAAGTGAGGCGAATACCTTGGACTTCTCTTTTCTTTACTTGCAGCTACTGTCATATTCGAACTCTGACGATCTGTACACTTATGTGCACAACTAATTTCTTGGTCACTTCCATGTTCCTTCAACCCTGTCCTCTCTGCAGAAACCTGCAGTTATGAAAGATGAATGTTCTTCGTCACTTTTGGGTACTCCAGTAATATCCAACTAATTAAATTTGTGTAGATAGAATGATTAATAAATTTGGGACACATTCGCCATAAAACTAATAAACTTAAGAGAGTATTGGGTATCATCATCCTAGTTGGTGTAGAACTAACCACACCTTACTTTAACAAATTCATGAGTCCACCCAAACTTTAATGTTCCCCACAATCAACTTGTTTCTGGACGTTTTCCAAATGCAGGTATCATTATTAATATTCCTTTTTAGTAAACAGTTTGGGTTCTGTTTTACTTTGCTTATCATCTTTCTTAATATCTTATGCCTGACCTTTGTGTTTGTTGTTTGTTCATACGATCAAGGTTACAGAAAGCTCTATGCGGCCTAGGCATTGGACATGACGCCTAGAGCCTAGTAGGTGGGAGCCTAGGCATTTTACCTATTTTCTATTTTTTAATTACAACTATTAATAGTAAATGCCAATGTTATAGAAAAACTTAGACGCTGAACTGGCACTTAGGCAGATTTTTTTAAAGTGGTGGTGGATTATGTTTTATTCAAGATCGGAGGAGGTAGAGGAGGTGTTTATAGCTGTTGGAGGCTAGAGGAGTTCAGAGGAGGTGTGGAGGACATGGAGGCTGCAACGGAGGAAATAACGACCAAGGTTTAAAGGGTGATGTAGGCAGACCACACTCCCCTGGTGCTCCCAAAATCTAGGTGAACAGTCTAGATACCACCTAGGCGCTAGGCGCTAGGCGGGCGGCCTAGGTATCGCCTAGGCCTAGGCGATCGCCTAAGCGGGTGCTTTTTAAAACATTGCATACAATCGCGTAACTTAAATTTGTATAAAGCAAATTGAGTTGAAATGTACCTATATATTCTAAATTGTGTGAAGCAATAATATGAATATGTTCTTAAAATATTATGATTCTATACAAGTATCCATTTCATTGCAGATACATATCTCCCTAAACATTGATTTGAACAAGGGATTTTGCTCGAAAAAGCACCTCATTCTACTTCACTGGTCATGAATAAACTTGTTCCCTTCAGATATGATCTTCTTGGGTCCTCTTGAATGTTTCCGTAGCTTTTAATCATGTACACCTTAGTTTATGTCTATGGTTAATGTCAATTTTGGTTAAGACTCCTGAATCCTCCAAATAAGCAGGGATCTGCTCTATCCTAGTTATATTGATGGAAACTGACTAAATGATACCTAGAAGACATTGATGATATTCATGTTTTTTATTAATCATGCATATACCTTGCATTTGCTAATCTGCTAGAAGAAAGCTTGCATGGCCTTTCACTTTTTGCATTATTCAGCGTATGAGTTTGCATTAGAACTGAGCGACTCCCCACTTTATATGAAAAAACATATCTATAATATACAGGAGGGTTGCAAGAGAAGTCGCTCGGATCATAGCTCTTGCACTTGACCTGGAAGCTGGCTTCTTTGATAAACCAGAAATGCTTGGTGATCCCATTGCAGTACTGAGACTCCTACACTATGAAGGTGTAAGATCAGTTACAGGTTATGCTTTGAGTTTGAGTTCTTCTGTGTGTGCCTCTGCATGATGCATTTAATATCCTAATGGTCATCTTTTTTCATTACCAGGCAAAGTTTCCAATCCAGAAAGGGGAATATATGGAGCTGGAGCACACTCTGATTATGGTTTGATCACTCTTTTGGCAACAGATGATGTAGTGGGTCTACAAGTAAGCTCTTGTTAGAGATTGCTCACTTTGCCTAGACTCCTTTTTTTTTAATTCTTATGTATTTAGAGAATATTTTTTCTCTCGTGATTGTCCCAGATATGCAAGGATAGGGATGCTAAACCTCAGATATGGGAATATGTAGCACCAGTAAAAGGGTTAGTTCTATCAATTATATACTAGAGGAGTTTATGCATTTGTCTTGGTCCAAGTTCTCTGCATATGCTTATATACCAGTGTGCTACTATATCACTGCAAGCAGTTTTTTGTATGCTTTGGTTCCTACATTATATGTGATTTGAAAGGGGTACACTTAATTGGGTTGGCATTTGCCGTCGGAATACACTTGAGAGCAGTATTATGTCATTTTGACAATTAGTCATGTACATTTGAAGTCATGCAAAACGAAGGATTATGGTAATGGTCATCTTCGAAAACATACAAGGCAATCTACTTAGTTTATGATCACGATTAACTTTTTTTTTTGGGTATGAAAGTTTTTTTTCATAACCAAATTGATCACTTAAGCACAAACTCTCATCCTCTATACTTTTTCCTCTCCAAAGACAACTAAAACTTTGCAAAATATCATTACTCTGTTCCTGGTGAGATCATGACTACTGTTCTGACTGTGTGAAGCAAACAAAGTTCAAACTTCAAATGTCATAATGTGTGTATTGAAAACTGCAAATAAGTTTATTGAGAAAAGTCTGAATATTAGCTTTATACACAAAGACCTCAGTTAATCAATTTAACATTAGTTCTTTACTTCTATTTTCTGTTGCCAATTTTTGCAATCCATATTAGGTTCACCTTGTGAATCTGTATGGAAGAACTGACTCGCAATTCGAGTGGGTTGCAGTGAATTGGTGAACACTAATAAAAAAATACATCTGAAACTCTTCACTGTATTGTTGTTAAGGTTGTCTTGGTTATTTCATGAACCAAGTGATGTTTACACGGATCAATACTCTATACAAATATGACTAGAGTACTATCCTGATGTTTTTTATATCATCACTTTCATCATGGCAACTCTTTTTCTCATGAAAATTGAGATTAATGGATAGCTATATGACGAGAAGGTTTATGGAAAGGATAACTAAACTTTGTAGCAGGGTATCAACCTGTCATGAAGCCTCAATCCTAAAATACTTTAGTGCCAAATTCCTGAATGAGCACCTATTGGCTGGAGAGGGAATTGTTGTACAATCTTCAAGAGCAATTAGCCTGATGAGCAAGGGAAAAATTACCGAACTTGTGTTGTGATACAGTTTAAGCTACAGTAGCGAGTGAGGGCCATCAGCATTCTCCACTAAAAACAAGTTAAGATGAAGGGGGAAATCATGTGATTCATTTTGTGTTCTATTCAGCTCATATTAGATATAATTTAAGATGCAAAGCCTTTTTTATCTTGACCTTTTGTTATAACTTATGAGGAGAAAAATTTGATCGCGATCAAAATCATAAATAGAGCTGGATATTTTAATTTAGGAAGAAAAATAGGGGTTTTTTGCCTTTAAACCCAAAGGTTTACCCTCATTTATTGTTAAACTCACTTACTTCTATATATACCTATACTCCCAAAAAACTCTCTTTTTATCTCTAAGTCCAGAACATTTAATACTTTTTATATTTACTCAATATGTTCAATATTTACAAAAGAAAAATTAAAAAAAACCCTAATATGTCCTTGTCTTCTTCCTCCTCTCTTTACCCATAACTAGTTATTCTCCCTGTTGTCACTGTCTCCGCTTTCTCATCTCTTTGCTTGGGCCTCCCTCCTCCCTCTCCACCGCCCTCCTCCTCCATCTCCTCCGCTCCCTCATTTCGCCCTCCAACCCTCCACCTCCTCCACTTTCTCGTCATATGCTTAGATCTTATACTTACAGCATAAGTTGTTATACTTACAGGTTAAGTTGTTGTACTTACAACTTAAGATGCTATAACACATACAATAAATTGCTATATGATAGGAATAGATGTAACTTGGTGGGTGTTTCTTTTCATTGTGAGAATAAGAGAAGAAGCTTTATTAGGGAAGATAGATGATGTAAGACCATGGTGAGATGGAGAAAAGATGTTCGGGGGGAGCGAGGGATGTAGCTGTGGAGGAGAGGGAGGAGGGGTGGTGGAGATGGCGGAGGGAGACCAACCAAAAAGAGGAGAGAGTGGAGAAAATGAGAAAAATCGGAATAATAGGTTATTAAAGAGAGAGGAGTAGAAGACAAGAACATTTTGGGGTTTTTGATTTTTTTCTTTTTTGTAAATATTGAATAAATATAAAATGTATTTGTTGTTTTGGGCTTAAAGATAAAAAAAGTTTTTTGGGTATATGAGTATATACAGAAGTAAGCGTGTTTAAAAATAAATGATGGTAAAATTTTGGGTTATTGGAAAAAACCCCAAAAAATAACTTATGAAATAACAGCTGCTCTTTTTGTAAAATGCTCCTAAATTTAATTTTTTAATACTAATGACGTTATATGTCCTCATATTACAATAACAACAACAAAGTCTTTATCCCAAATGTTTAGGGTCGGCTATATGAATCCTATTCTTTTATTCCGTTCTATTATGGGCAATCTCCTCTGTTAAATTAACCATTATTTTATCCTTCTTAATTGCTCCCAATTAATTTTTTTATGTTTACCTCTAGATCTCTATCTCATTAACTACAATATTATCACATTTCCTAACCTGTGCACTAAGAGATCTTTGTTGTATATGACCAAACCACATTAGTCTATTCTCTCTCATTTTATCCTCAATTGGAGCAACCTCTAATTTACTACGAATACACTTATTTCTTATCCTATCTTTTAGTGTATACCCGTAAGACCATCGTAACATTCTCATTTCTGCTACGTTTATTTTTTGCACATGTTTTTTAGTTGTCCAACATTCCGACCCATAAAGCATTGTTGGTCTTATAATTGTCCTATAGAATTTTCCCTTTAGTCTCATAGGCATTCTACAATCACATAAGACTCCTAAAGCAGTCCTCTATTTTGATTATCTTGATTTGCATCGATGGATAACATCATCCTCAATCTCACCATTATTACGAGTGATTGATCCCAAATAACGAAAGTGATTACTTTTAGATATTTCTTGGTGATCAATATGTATTAGAAATAAGGTTAATAACTAATAATATATATTAGAAATAAGTGAATAACTAAATTAGCATGTGCTTGGTGAGGTAGATCCTCAGCATTTGCAAATCTGCCAATGCCGTTACTACACTAAGGTCGGAATCTGACACTGGTATGATTTAAAATGGACAATCTTGACGTGACATGAAATTTTGAAAGATTTAACCAAAGATCTAATATTTTGGTACTATTGTAGACAGTTCAGTTTTGTTGTGTTTATGTGGTTGTAATTCTAAATATTGGAGGTCATATTAGGCCTTCTCTCTCTCTTTATTCTTCCTTTCCATATGTTTGTATGGTGCCAGATCTAAGTTTGCTTTTAATTTGTATCCCATGTGATCACTTGCACAAGATGAAAACTAGTTCGAAAATTATTTTTCACTTTACATGAACTTTCTTCCCTTTTGGTCCAGAGGGTTCATTGTTAACCTTGGGGACATGCTTGAGCGATGGAGCAATTGTGTTTTCAGGTATGCTGCTTAGGCTATTTTTTCCAAAGTCTGAGGTTTCCAACATGCATGAGTTATTTTGTTTCACTTGAAGCATGTATTCATTCATTTAATGTTAATGTACTTTTACTTATAGCCATATTAAGAATACAATTATCTCATTTGGTGAAAAGTCACTATGAAGACTTGAATATATGATCTTGTTAGAGGCTAAATTTTCAGGTGTACTTGTACCTTTTTCTAATTTATAACGGTAAATAAACTACACCTTTTTCTAATTTATAACAGTAAATAAACTACATGCTTATAGAGAAAAGAGACTCCATAGATGAACCTTTCACAAAAGCTAGGAATTAAATACATCTTCATCTAAGCATATTGGCACATCTCACATACTCTACGCCTTTTTTATACATTAATAAATGATGTGTTTTTTAACTTCATGCAAAGGATGACTTCCTCAATCATTAAATAACGGTTTGCGTCCAACACTCTAATGACTTCGCATTGAACAGAAATAAAGGAAAATAACCATATTTATAAGAGTATGAAGCAATAGTCCCTCCTTTAAGAAGCAGGATATATGATGAGTGGGTAGGCGGGTTAGGTGGGTTAGGTGCACCTCTTGCCTAGTGGGAAGTCATGAGGCTAGTCCTCCCTCCTAAATAAAAAAGTAGCAGGGATCCTTCCCACCCATGTATGCGCCTTTATTTAGATTCTAAGTATTGGACTTTATTTGGAGAGTCTTTCGAAAGAATTCATCTGGGAAAACACAATTCGTCGATTTCAATCTGACGGTGCACCTTGCATTTTTTCAGGTAGCTTTGTTACGCCTATTCAGCTAGGTGGGACATTGGTCATAGCCAAAATTCATCGAAGGGAAAACATCACACTGTAATGATCTTGTGCAATCAGGAATAAAGTACTAAAAGGCTATTTTATGTTCAAAATAGAATAAACAACTAAAAGTTTCATACCCTTTTTTAATATGAACGAGAGCTTCCATTCATTGAAGCTAGAGTGAACATCTAGTGGTCTGTTAGGTGATACCATAGGAAGCTTGTTATTTGAAATGAAGGTGTTGAATTCGAATTGGCCTTTGGCTTTCATGTCAATAAGGATTCCAAGCGAAGGGAAAAGGCACTCGGTTCTGGACTTGGGAATCGCAATATGAGATAGTTACCAATGAACTCTTTTAGGAATCAAGTAGTTGAATATGTAACTCATACCGATGAATTCGTTGAATTTTGTTACACGTTATAACCATTTGACTGAAGCTCATTTACTAAAGACTAGTATGGTGCATGTGCGTTGCACATGGACATTTGTTTTATATTGAAGCAACTCAAAGAAAAAAAAGGATTTAAAATATTTATAGTCATATTAAGTCATACACATATTGTTTCCAAAGTCATTAATTCAATGTTTTGTACAAAGTCTAAATCTGTGAACATCCATTTAACTTAATGGAGTTCAATATATTATTTAGTTGAAATTTTTTTTGTATTCCCAAAATATATTGCCTAGTATCATATTTGTTTCCACATTATACATCATAATAGTTACATATGCATACTTTGTGGCCTATATCACTTCATGAGGTTCTTTTGAAAACATGAATCTGACGTGGCTTTTAGTTTTTCATGAATTAAATTCATTAGTTGGATTGATTCGAAATTAATGGTATTTGTTACCACTGAATCTCTGGTGTTTCAAGCATTATCCATGCGATTTGGTGTTTCAAGCATTATCCATGAGACAATTTATTTTAATTGGAGAAATTTACAACCCTACCTCCGAAATTTTAAGCAAAACTCCATATTTTAACTAATTTTATTAATTGAGCGCTCCATGATTTAGTTTATTTTAATTGAAGAGAAAGCCAAGATCCACCTTTTGTAATTCCACGCAACCAATTTGATTGAATATGGATTTTAATTTAGCAAAAAAGTTTTAGCACATAGCTAAATCATAAGTATTTAAAATGTTTTTTTGTAACTTTAGTCTATGAAACTTTATTTTGTTTTATGTATTATAATTATTTAGAATAATAGATATGCAAAACATGTCACATTTGATCATAGTCCCCGTAGTAAACCCATAAATCTATGATGCCTTAAGCTCTAGTTCTTGGTAAATGTGTGTTTGGCTGTTCTTTTTAGAAATAAATATAATAAGATATTTTTCATAATTATATTTTTATTTTTATTTTTTTGGAAAAGGCTGTCCATCTTTATACATTATGTTAAGAATTATAGTTCTAACAAAGTTCAACAAAGAAATTATGCTTATATTAGCTTATCCAATGAGAAACTTAGGCACTTGACAGTTTTCCTTTTGGAGTTGGGGATTACCTAGTTCAGTTTGTAACAACGTTCTTTTGGGCAATGTAGGCATGGCTGGGGGTTTTCTGGAAACTGTCATCCCTTTTTACGAAAAAAATATTTTTGCGCACATTAAAGTTTAACAACATATGTCATTTCTTCATTTTTTAGATGTAAAGCAAAGAATAAAAAATTTCTAATCACTTTCAAAGTAAAACTTGGTGATGAATGGTTAAAAACGAATACAAGCTTTATCTTTTTATGGGATTAAAGTTTCTCCAGCATAGTTCACATTTCCAACTTTCTCTTTGACCCGTAGTACACATGTTGAGTGTAAATCATTGCAATTCAATTCTTCAAACATCCACAACGTAAATGAGAAAAGTAAATTTCAAGATATGATGGTTTCACACGTATACCCGTGCCATTCTCACGAAAGATTCGTATACGACATTGTCTCCATGGGGGTGGAACATACCTAAAACCTGTAGATTGCACGGTTAATTGTTAAGCAACACAAAAGATAACTTTGTTAATAATAATCCTAAAAATTAAAATAAAACTACTTCATTTTGGTAATAATATAACATTGTTATAACATATACCTACCCTACAACTCTAGCTCATTTCTTGTATGGCTTTCTCACGTGCGATGACTTTGTAATCAACTAAAAGTCTAAATCATATTATTATGTATGTTTTCTAGATAAGAAAACATAAAACAATTTTACGGACAAAAAATAAACAAATTAAGCAACTACTTATTTGCATATTGCAACAAAGAAACCATTTTTCTTACAGTGTCCTTCTGTCAACTGGCTTCAGCCTGTCCCTAACATCAGGCAGTGCTCATCTCAGCAACAGTGACATCACATACGCCACGTAAGCCTCTGTCTCTTCTTTGTGAAGCTCAGCTGGAACAATTCTCCCATCTCCAACTCTACCATTCTTCTCCTTCATCAGAGAGCCCACATTCTCTCCATCTTCTCCTTCTTCGCGATAGCTTCATTTATCTCGGACCTTAAGGAATGTATGTAGAATTGAAAAAGAGATTTGAGGCCATCCCATCATTGGACGAATCGCCTGTTGGCGTGGTTTGAGATGAAGGAGAAAGAAATTCGAGAGAATGAGAAGGAGAAATTCTGAATTAATCGGAGTTGATTGGGCACTCCAAGATCCTTGTAATTGAGTGATTAAGAGAAGGGGCATTATAAGGTCTCACTTTGAGAGAAAGGGCAATAAATTAAAGGTATTAAATAACCTAGTTACATATGCTTTTGAGGGTTGTAAGGGCCGTGAAAGGTTTTGTTGAGAAAGAAAGATTCATGAGAAATAATATTGTATTAATATTAATAATTTGCCTATGCATTCAATACTATTTAGGTTATGTTTAAATTGGTACGTTTAATCACATCTCATAAAACATGGCTTTAACATACTTTTATGTTTTTTTCCTGTATTAATTAATATTAATTATGCATATTATATATAAGACTTATAAGGATTGTTTTTAGTCTCTGTTCCACAGCTATATATACTAAATAGTATATATGCATAGTATTAGACAACTAATAAATAAAATAATAGATTTTAGGTTAAATTTGGATGCAATTTAGAGGGGCAAGTTCGAAAATTTTTAGTGTACATACTTATTTGATGTGTGCGCGCGCGTATATATATATATATATATACATACATACATA
>JBAKGM010000279.1:11699401-11715457 GCA_037177215.1 Asparagus racemosus | reverse complement strand
GAATCACCATCATATCATAATAGTAATCATATAGAGTCAAAATTATTTGTTACCAAATAGATGCAAAATTTTATTTCCTAAAAAAATCGATATCTTTTAATCATGTTTAAAGATATCAATTTACAAATGAAATAAATCCCAATATTTCGGATTACCAAATAAAACAAAAATCTTATATTTGGTTATATTAGGTATCCTTATATAAACAAAATTAAATCAATAATATTTTGTTATATAATAAAGCCAAAACAAAATCTTACCAAATGTATATTATAAATAAGATAAAAATGAAAAATCTTCTTCTTATATATTATCTCTATCAACAAATTTGAAGATATCAACTTAACAAACAGATAAATTCAATGATATTTTATTAGTCCACCGAAGCTTTCCTCATAGAAATTTAATAGTTAACAATGCAAAAAGAATACTCATCAAATAAATGTTAACTGAAATCACAATAAATAGCAAAAAATTAAGGGCAACTAATTTTTTGCACAATAACGTTAAGGTCCCAAATCTCTAGCTATTCGAGAACGATCAAATTAAATACACTAAGGATTAAACTGTAATTTCTTTAAATGTTCAAGAGCTTTCCAATTTCCAAGCGACATATTAAACCCTAATTAAGAAAATCAAGAATAAACATATAAAACTAAAGAATTTCAATACATACCTGAGATTTTCAAACAATTCTTGCCTCCTAAATATTAAAACCCAATTATCATCAAAATGTAAGAATTTTGATAAAAACACGACAAATAAAAAAATAATATAAAACAAATAAAAATAACATACGTACCACGAATAAATAAGGATTAATACTCATGATACTAATCAAACGCAATCTAAAGAATAGAGAATTGATATTTAACTTAATGCATTAAAGTCGAGAGGGATTGGACATGACAAAAGTTGAGTACATCTTTTTCATAAGACCCTAATTAAAAAAATCAAGAAATAATATAGAAAAAGAAGAATTTTAATATGTATCTGATATTTCCCAGCGATCCTTGCCTCCTAAAAATTAAAACCCAATTAACATTAAAATGTAAGCATTCTGATAGAAATAGAACAAATAGAATAATAATAATAATATAGAACAAATAAAAATGAAACACTTGCCATGAAAAAATAAGGACTAATACTCATGATGCTAATCAAACTCAATCTAAAATACTGAGAATTGAGATTTAACTTGTTGTATTCAAGCCGAGACGGTTTGAACATGGCAAAAGTTGATCATACTTTTCCTTAGAACGTCAGTCGTCATCTAAAACGATATCAAAATAAACTAGAATACACACACACACACACAAATAAACTAGAATATACACACACACAGTAGTTAATAACAATATTTCCAAATATAAATATATATGATTTCTGAAGAGATTTTTTGAGATATTCCTCTCGTCAGGAATCTCAAAAATATAAATGTATATGATTTCAGTTATTTGAGATTGTTCGGATCTGGAGTGGGTTTTCCCGTAATTATCCGCTATATATAATTATAGAGTTTTTAAATTCAAATGATGGAGTTGTCAATTAGTTATAATTTTAAAAATTTACGTATTTACAAGAGTTTTCCTATCTCGTCTAGATTGAAATATTTGATATTTTCAAAAATAAAATGAATTTTTTTCCAACCAAGATTAGTTATTTGAATCATAATGTTATCTAAATAGTTATTTGATTTATATTATTATTTGAGTTACCTAATTAGTTGCAAAAACAGTTAGTTGATAACCAAAAATATGGTGATTAGCTTGATTTATGGGTGTTTATAATGATTAGAATATTTTACTTGATTTATTTTGTTATCAAAATATTTTTATGTTTAATTAGTTATTACTAAATTCTGTTTTTTCTTAATTTAAAAATTATAAATTAGAGAATGACACGTGTCAATCATAGAGATATTTAGATCTCAGTGTACGATTAGATGATGATGCCATGTAGCAATGAATTTTGTGGAGGATCTTATTTATTAGATTGACGGTTTAGAGAGAAGGACACGTGTCAAAATATTTTGTGAAGGAGGAATCAGATGTGGCATCCTCTGGTGAGTTTAAAGGCTTTTTAGTTTTGATTTAATGCATACACTAGTAAAAGATGATCAGAGTTACAATTAGAATCTTATTAGGTAACATTAGCAATTGTGAGTGTGACTATCATATGTCTTCAACCATATCGATTTCAGATCATACACTTTGTCAACTAAGAATAAGTGGGCAATAGAACCATGCCAGAGCATTTCCTCTGAATTAAACCTCGAAGCAGTTGCATCAATTGCATGAAAGAATCATGCATAATTTACTAATTAAGAAGTGTATCTATTTAAGAAGTGTATCTATTTAGTTGGGGTTACTACTAATGTGGGCAAAAATAAATTGATTTGATACTCTGGAAGTTGGCTAGGTAAGTGACTCACTTGGATTGCTTGATTTTTTGTAACTGTAACTACAGTATAGGTGTCAATTTTATGTAACTAGAATTATTTTGACATGTTGTAGGCAATTGTAGATGTAGTTGTGTCGATTAGGATTTAAAAGTTTACAATTTCTTGCTATAATTTTTAGTTGAAGGGTTTGTCTTAGTATTAATTTCAAAAGATTTTTGTTAAGAATTATAATTGAAATTGCTAAAAAGAGTGTGGCAGTCAATTACTTATGCCAAAATCTACGTATTATTCGTCGCAACGGGAAAACTAAACATAAAAGTATTCAATTACTGTAGATGTTTGTTTTCAACAAAACTATAATGAGTATTATGCATGTTCAATTTATGTTGTTAGATTACTAATCAAACTGAATGCAACAATAACTATCGTTTATTATTTTTTATATATTTAGCAAACTGATAAATATAATTTTGGAGTTGTACTAACATCTAATCGTGCAAATATGTTGTTCGTTAAGATGGAATTGTAACTATACCAAATGTTGCGTGCAACATTTGTTACAAGAAATCTATAGCTTGGATTTTGTTTTACCATCGAAAATACATTTCTGAATCCGAATCCAGTATTTTGTGAGTTAGATTTACATGGCAGACTCCACTGCAAAATAAGAGTTTTTTTATTTGCAATTGTAAATTGACATTTTGTGAGTTGCAAATTAACAAAGCCGAAAGCCCAACCCGGCCCATTCCGAAATCTAATCCCAGGGTTTTAAATACAAAACCTAGGGTTTCAACTCCCCTCTCCTCTCGAGAACGGCGGCAGCTCTATTGAAGGAAGCAGCTCGACACAGAGAAGGGAAAAATTCACAATGGCGGATAACAAAGAGAAAGCAGTCTCGATCCGAACCCGAAAGTTCATGACCAACCGCCTCCTCTCTCGCAAACAATTCGTCAGCACTCTCTCTCTCTCTCTCTCTCTCTCTCTCTCTCTCTCTCTCTCTCTAAAACCCTAATCCCCCTTTTTTCTGCAATTTTTTTAATTAAATCTTAACATTTCCCCCATTTTTAGGTCATTGATGTTAATCACCCTGGAAAGGCGAATGTGTCCAAGGTAGTTGATTGTTTTTTTTAAATCAAAAGTCCTAATTTTTCAAATTTGTTTTGGAGAAAAATTTGATTTTTTCTTTTTCTTTTTTCTGAAGGCGGAGCTGAAGCAGAGGTTGGCGACTTTGTACGAAGTTAAGGATCCGAACTCGATCTTCGTGTTCAAGTTCAGGACTGCTTTTGGAGGTGGGAAGTCAACTGGGTTTGGATTGATTTATGATTCTGTTGAGAGTGCGAGGAAGTTCGAGCCCAAGTATCGTCTCATTAGGGTAAGATTCTAAAGTATGGTCCTTTTTGTTTTGATTTTAAATGTATTAATGGCGTATTATTATATATCGAATGAATTTAGTCGTTTGTGGTGTCTAATGCATAAAATGCTGCTGTGCATTGATTGATATGAAATGGTAGTCACTCAGTAATTATAAAAGCTGTGTGAATACTGAATTGTGATTTGATTGTGAGTTACATTTGGGCTGCCAAGGCTCGTTAAGCTGGGAGTGAGATTAGGTTGGACAAAGAAGTCTTTAATTGAATCCCTAATAGATAGATGATCTGATAACTGCATAACGCATACGCAGTTTGATATGGATAAGATTGAGAGCAAGTGTAGGGGTGAGCACTGGGCCGGGTCGGCCCACAAGCCCGCTCGCTTGACTCGCTCTTCAGCTCTGCTCAACCCGGCTAAGCGTGGGACGGGCCCGATCCGGCTTGCTATGGCAGCGGGCCATGGGACCGAGCTGGGTTGGCCCAAGCTAAATGCGAGCCAACAACCTGCTCGCCCCACAAGGCCTAGCGAGCGGGATGGCTTGCTTGTTCTGGCCCGTGGGTTCGCATTTGGTTGGTAGTAATATCAATTTTTCTTTAAAGTTTATTGTAATTTCTTTTATTCTTGTATTTTTTTAACTAGTGGAACAATATTATGCTATTCATTGATGTAAAACTTGCTCCAAACTGCATTAAATTTCTGTGTTTGTGATGGTTCTCTTTGTAATTGTATGCAAATATACAATTTTACTTAATAAAATTATTTTTTTAATTTTTGTAATCTTGTCATTGTTAGTTTGGTAGTTATATATAATTCTTAAGTGTTAAACAATTTTGAAAAAATTATTAAAGACAATTAAATATTAAAAAATAACAAAAAATAATTAAGTGGGCCGACCCGTGTCATGGCTCGTCCCGCATATTCTTGGGCCCGCGAGCGGGCTGGGCTGAGCTCTAGGCCTGGGAATAAGTGGCAAAACACGGCTCGCTCAACTCGTTGCGAGTCGTGGGCTGACTCGCCTCGCCACTGGGCTCGGTTGGGCCGGCCCGTGGGACGAGCCAGCACGGCCTGTTGTCCACCCCCTAAGCAAGTGCAAGAAATTAGCTTAGTCGATTTTTTAATATATACCTTTTGTGGTTATAAAATGTGCTTTCTGAATTTAGTATATAAACATAGTAAGTTGATAAAAAATAGCTTAGTCGATTTTTTAATATATACCTTCTGTGGTTATAAAATGTGCTGTCTTTCTGAATTTAGTATATAAACATAGTAAGTTGATAAAAATATGGAGTTTATATGCAAAATATCATTGCTCATCTCTTAAATGTGTAACATATGCACACTAAGCTTTCTTCCTCAAGTTGCATTTCCAATTCTGTATAAAGTCATTGTATTGAAATATGTTATACATTTTGTTGGAATCTGAGAAGAAACACAATCAATTCTTAAGTGATTTTGTGTAAACCTAAAATCAGTATATATTCCTCTGTTGTGGTGTTTGTATAAATTTGTTCAATCTATCGAGTTATTCTTGAACGTGTTCTTAGCTAATGTCTGTACTAGTTGCCAATCAGTGTCTCTGGGGAATAAACACAAGCTGATGTTGTAGTGCTGGGTGCTGGATGTTGGCTGAAGAGTTCATAAAGGCTCTAGAGTGCATGGGAAAAAGCATGTTTTAGTCACTTTGGCCCAAATAGGTTTATACAAGCCCCTAACTCGTAAATTATTTGTCAAACGCCAAACACTGGAGATGTTATTTATATAGCCTTATTAGTTGATATAAGCTGTTAGAACACAAAATCTGTGTCTAAATTTAGGTTGTAAGTGAATTGTTGAAAACTGAAAACTAAAATCGAGAAATGAAGAACTTATAGGGTCCAAATTTGAATTGTCGTTATGATGCTGGTAGTGGGCTCTTTTTTTTTTCTCTATCATCATTTTTGTCAATACCTTTTTGTGAGTTATGAACTCTGAATTTGCAAATCGCTGATGCTAAAGCCCATCGCTGATGTCCACCTTATTTGCACATTTGAAGCAAACTTTGGCATCTGTCTTATCTGCTGAAGTCATGAATGAGACCTTTCCTATTGTAGTAACCTATCAAGAACCTCATTTGCTTTTGTTTCTTTTTTCCTGATTGTTCAATTTAACAGCGTTTGTTAGTCCTTAAACCTTAACCAAGAAAACCCAAAACTCCCAGGTTTCTTTTGCTTCATTTAGTCATTGCTTTTGCAGGTTTAATGTCACATTCCATAAATAACATTGGCTTTGTTCTTCTTAAACTGTAATAATATCTTAGATCTGTCTGTCATGTTCTTCAGATATTGATACCTCGTCAACCCCACTTTAATCACATCATAATTTTTACATTTGTACCTTACTATAAGGTCTCAAACTTATTATTGCCTAGTAAATCTGAGCGCAAATGCCCATTTGGTATTTTTGACAATGCAGTGTATGAAGACATGCTTATATTTGTCCATTGGACTCCAAGTCTGTGTCCAGGGTAGTTTTGTGGATAGTGTAATACTGCCCACTATATGATTGCATGTGTGTGTTTTCGTAGTAAGAGAATTAGGGGGCTGCTGTTTGCTTATACATGCCTTTGATCTGTAAAAACTAGAATATTCATTCTCATATCTTTTAGAGATGACCTGTGTGTTTGGGTTGAAAAAAATGTGACTGCTTCGTGATTCAGTTAGCCTTGAGTTTAGGGTATTGCATTTTGTTTGATGGCAGAATCATTTGCTTCTGCAGTACTCCATGAGACAAGTTTTTGGTGTTTTGTTTAACTACATGCCTGTATGCACACATTATAGCTGAAATTGTACTTTTTGCAGAAAGTAATAATGTAGGCTGATATATTTTTTCCTTTCCTGTTCAGTTAGCAAGGATCTATTTTTCTAATTGTATTGCTGTATCTATGATTTTTGTGCGTGTCCCACGATAAAATGACTGGGGATGGTTTTTGTTGCTAACGAAGACTTGGGTTTTGACAGAACGGACTGGCTACAAAGGTTGAGAAGTCTAGGAAGCAGATGAAGGAAAGGAAGAACAGAGCAAAGAAGATCCGTGGTGTGAAGAAGGTAATTTCAGCATAAAATTTTCTTGAAGTTCATCAAATTGAAAAATTTTGTATTACATAACTTTGCTAATCTTAAGTGTTTTGATTAGATACATTATCTGTCCTGAAAATACTGAATTTATGTTACCTCCTTGTTTTCAGACAAAGGCCGGAGATGCTGCAAAGGGTGGAAAGAAGAAATGAGGAATCATTGGCACTATCATGATCATGATGTTCTAGCATAGTTTTGTTTAATTAAGTTTTGGTTTGGACTGAGTTTATTCACATTACATTGTGCCTTATGGTTTATATTTAAAAATTCTATGCTAATGTACTTGAGATTTTAAACCTATATTGGGACTCAGGTTGCTTAGTCTTGAACTTACCTTCCCTTTTATTTACCCCCGGAAATTTAAGCAGTGGTTTTTTCTTGGTTTGAGCTGTTGTCGTTTTTCATTAGGACAAGCATTTGCTTCTTATTGAGCGTCGATGAGTTATTGAATTTGAATTCTCATGCGTTATTGGATTTGAATTTTCAAGTCTTTAGTAGTTGGATTAAATTCTAAAAGATTTGTCCAGGTTTCAATAAGAAACTGGATATTATTTTAGGACTTGAATATTTTCATCCAAAATTACATGAGATTTTCTTCACGAACATAGAAAACAGAAATTATAGATTTGATGAGTCACTGCAAGCAATAAATTCATCAATATCAAATAGCTAATTCCGATATTTGTAGCATTACTATAAATAATTTATTAAATTGGTAACAATTATCTTAAAGTTTAATAAACTTAATTACAGTAGTTTAGTTATTTTTCTTAACAAAATTATTATTTTAATGGAATATCCATTTATTCCGTAAAAGTCACGAGCATAAGGACAAAGTGACTAAATTCTATTTAAAGTATCGGTGAACTCTTGAATTTATTCATCTATCTAATTGTTGATGTCTTGAGGCTCAGCAGTGAGATTAGAGGATAATTATGAACAATTGCTGTGCTTAGAGTCGATATGGAAGATGTAGGGGTCTCTTTATCTCTTTTGGCGACTGATCCTACAATAAACTGTTGAGCCTCCTATAAAACTACAAGACGTTAGAGGACTGGAGTTGGGTTCTCCAGTGATCCCTCCGACGATCAAGTCAGTATAGAGTTTGAGTGGGGAAGAAATATGATTGTGAAGTGTTTATTTGCAAGGGATTGCTCAATTTGGCCAGAGATAGCGTACCTTGGTTAGTAGGCGATGATCCTAAATATATACCTAGCTGAGAGGGTACATACATAACTTTGACTGAGTCCAGCAGACAGCTGAATCGACATATAGTCTACAGGTGTTCGCGGCAGATGAAATGAGTGGGTAATGAATCATGGAGACTCGTGGCATGAGAAATGATGATGATGGCCAGCTGTTAATGAGGAGTTTGAGGACAAATCATCTCTCGACTCGGCTTTGCGAGTGGGATGACAAGTACCGTCTTTTTAGTCGGCCTCAAAAGTTGTCGACCCGACCTTGCAGAGTGAATGGGTGGGGTCGACTTAAAAGGTGTATTCGAGTGAGAATGTCTCTCGACTCGGCCCAACTTAGAAAGGGACGGGTGTCCATGCTATCCGAGTCGTCCTGACTAGGGCGAACTGATCTGATAATTAGTGTTAACATGAGACACGTGTCGACTCTAGGAGGAGAGTTAGCACTTAGGTTATATGGTGACATAACGCTAATATACTAAAATAATATCCTAAGATGCCATGTATCATCTTCTTGTAGATTTAACCACCTAGAATGAAACATGTCATCTTCTTAGAGACTAGACCATTCACATTTTAAAATTTTCATACATAAAAGAGAACCCTCAGAAGCCCGGATATTAGTCACTTAATCTTCCATATAACAATTACAACTTTTCTTGACAACCCTTCACGTGCTCCTACGCCACCTTTCCATTTATTTTGTATTGATCATCACAAACGTTACATGCCCTGGCCAAAAAATACCACAATGAGTAACGACCGATTATAGTCAAATCCTTTATACACCCCTCCATTTCCTTCCTTTTTATTCATATCAAGTTAAATGAAATTATATTAGGGCCTATTTGTTTGAAGAAGCAGAAGAAGTAAGAAGTAAATAAAAGAAGAAATTTTTAAAATGATGAAGTATGAAGTAATGGAAGTAATACTTTTTTTTTTCATAAAATTTTAAAAGTAGTGGCAATAATACTTCCTTTTCATTTATTTGTTTCACAAAGTTTTGGAAATAGGAAGAGTGAAAGAGGATCATTTCAAATTTTATTTAGAGTGAAAACAATTTCCATATAATAAAAACTAACTTCGTACCTAAATTGATGAAGAATTTAGTTACTTCTGTGGTACTTGTGAGCTTTGAGCGATGAAAAAAGACTCGGAAAGTAAGGATGCCACATAGGTGACACATCATCATTTAGGGAAGTATTGAAAGTAGCATTTCAAGAGAAACAAACACATTTTTTAATTGAAAATACCAGAAGTAGTGTCTATTTTCTTTACTTTAGCTAGTTCATGGTTACTTCCATGCAAACAAACATGTCCGTAGCCAACTTAGGTCAATGCAATAATCATTCATTCCTTCTTTAATTATTGTTTCCTCTTTTTAAAAAGTACTACAATAGACCATATGCTCATGGATGTAAATTACGTCAAATAAACTCTACAACATATTTTTATATTTGTTCTAATAGACTTTTGGTGCGAGAACTATCCTTGATGATCTCTTCCCTCTATTCGTAATGTATGGAAAGACAGTTATGTATTTATTGTCGGGGATTTTCAGGTATCAATGGTACTCAAAGATGCCTCCTTTGTAGGAATTTCGAGAAAATTTTCCTTTTTTTCCTATCTTTTATTTTGAATTGCTTTTACATTTTTTATTTTGATTTGCTTTTATGTTAATGAGTTGGTTTTGAGTGAAGGACTGGAGAGTCAGGAGCATTTGTGTTTGACAAGTAAGTCGGAGAGGTGCATAAAGTTTTGAGTAAGCTTGAGGGTCAATTTTGATTTCAGATCCCAAGTGTGATATTTATTTTAGTTACCCTAAGTATTTGTAATATGATTTGTCAATTTATTTGTATAGGAGTGAATGTGGGTGTGAAAAGATCATGGTTTTATATAACAGGAAATACAAAATATTATGAATTAATTTTTCTTATTTTTATAACATTTCGAATGGCTCAATTCTCAACTTTATCTTCCCATTATCTTCTACAATTATACATATCGTTTGTATATATAGTCTTTTACTAACATTGGATGCAGCTAAGTTAGATAGCTTTTTACTAACACAAAAGTGCATGCTATTAAATAAGAATCCGTTCTATCACTTTGATAAAAGATATAGTGTACATGTGTATGTGTGTGTGGGCGCGCGCGTGTGTATATATAGAATACAGCATAGCATAGCATAGCGCGGGTATAACACTAGTTGTCCCACTAAAGCAATCCCACGGTAATTATCCCAGTTCCCTTTTAAAAGGGAATATTAGAGGGGAACTAATCCTCACACGTTAGATTGGATCCTACCTACTAATCTCTCTCACACCTCCAAATAAACAACAGAGGTCAATGCTGCGCTCAAGCTAAACTATAAACTATTCTCTTTCCAATTTTTCCTCTTTTTCTGTAAATTAATCAACTCTCTCACAGGTAATAAATCTACTCTTGTGATTCGAAAGTTGCTATCTTGTTGCAGCTTTTGTAGGAATCTCTTAGATACCTTTTTATTTTATGAACTGAGTAAATGCAGACAGAATTGATCAGTTGATCCATGAAACCAAAAACCCAATTGGTGCAAACAAAGGAAATGTTGAAAATTTTTACGTGTGAATGATACAAATTTCTTAGGGTAGCATTGATCATTTCTGTTTCTTTTCAGATTTTATGTTAAAACCCCTCGGTGCTTTTAAGATGACTGATCAAATGCCAAAATGAAGTTGGAAGTAGTCATGCTTAATGGCTGGATTCATGTTTTCCCATATGAGATTTGTGTTTACTTTATATTTCGATTTCGATACAAAGAAAGGAAAGCGTCAAACAAGAAGACAACATGAAAAGCCTGGTATTAACGTAAAAATATAAATAAAAGATCATCGAAACTCAAAATGATGCTCTGTTGTTGATGTTCTCAAATTTAAGATGGTTTACCACTTACTGCTACAGGGTAGTTCGTGCACCACTGACACGACAGAGGCCATTTGAAAGCTTCAGTTTTTCGAAAACCTGTATATTGATTTCCGTGGATTCCCTTTGTATACGGATTTTTTCTAGTCTCCAGAAGGACTGCTTCCATGCATGAGTGTACTTTTCTTTTGTTCTACTTGCATTCATGTATATAGAAATTATAAAGTCATGATAACATGTGTTCTTGAACTCTGGTGCAAATATCAGGACTATTTTCATTTTTTTGGAGGCTCAAAAACTGAATAGTATTAAAATGATCGTTTTTGTGTTTTTGCTCAATGATAAGTAAAAACTGGGCATAAGAAATATATAGCAGTACATCTTAATATTAAGTGCAATGACCATGTTTATTCAAATTGCAAAAAGAACCTAGTATTAGAAGTAGTCAAAAGTCATATAAGCCAATGAAACTATGTCTTCATTCTGATATTAACTAAGAGGAGAATGCCGGTAATAGCTTCAGAAAGTAATCGTTAGAATTAAAGATTCACGAAGCGAAATATTTTTTCAAGTCTGAGTACTTGTTTTTTAAAAAAATATCTCATGACAAGACAAACACAAACTATAAGGTGCCTGGTAAGTGAAACAAGTTTGATGTGAAAACTCTCTCTCTCCCATTATAAAGCGAACTTTGTAAACAACAGTTGGAAGAAAGAGAGCCGTACACAGATCTATAGGAGAAAAAGAAAAATCAATTTTATAAATACATTCAAAATCAGCCTCAGATGCATGTAGTTAAGCTTTAAGCTTGATCCTGAATGCGAGACAGCAACAATATCCGATGCCCCATTTGACCTTGATTCCCCTGAAAAAACAATAAGATAAAGATAAATAATAATGCATTTAAAATTAAAACTATAATAAGAGTTTGATAAACAAACTTACAACTCTACCTTAGCAGTGGATCATAATCTCGATTGCTCTGGATCTCCTTTTTCTACTCTCACTTCTTACACGGAACAAAACATAACATTCCTCCAAATCCTCTATTTGAAACTAGAGATACTATTATTCACTACTCTCTCTTTATTTAAGAAAAAGGGGGCTCGAAGAAAAAACGGAAAATACTACGAACATAGCGAAAAACAAAAATTTTGGCGGGAAGTGAAACTCAGTTTTCTTCAAGCTATACTTAACCCGCTAAATGTACCTTCTAAGGAAGTAAAGCACATAAAGAAAAATTCGGAACATCAAGATGGATGTTCCACGAGCACATAGAAAGAGTGCCGAGCACATCTTTCTATGAAGCCCATTATGAAAACTTTTGATCCCATCCCACGCACCAAAGTAGATAACGAAAGGAAATTGGAGAAGCTACACAATATAATAAACAAAGGAAAAGTAACTCCAAAGAAAAGTTTATGAAAAAATGATTCATCGGATAAAAAACTAGAGCATCTTGACAATCAAAAGAAACTAAGAAACCCATCCTAAATGAGATCACTTGATTCTAGCAAGAACTAATTGTATGAAAGAATAGGTGCCCTCTCTCTCTCGAAATGCGATGGGTTATATAAAGAAGAGGAATATATTCAGAAAGTATAAAATGCATGAAGAATTAGCCCATATTCTTCCCCTGTGGCTGTTATGGTCTTAAATTAGATACTAATATGGTTGGTCCAGATTCGTTTAATGTACATCTCCTAATTAAATTTGAATAATTGCAAGATATCATTAGTCCAAATTCTTTTATTTGTTTCATGATTCATCCTCTACTTGTAAAATCTAGATCATCACGAAATATGCTCGTGATGATAGAGAGAAATGATGAGTCCAAATTACTTGTGATTGCGATGGTTGAATGTTCTCGTTAGTCATCATAACAAATTTATTGAAGCCTATTCACGAATAATAATACGAGAAATTTTTAAAAGAGACCCTTTTTGCAATTTTATGAGCAGAATCTATCTATTTGTGCTTTAGTTAGCAAAATCAATTTCGTTTTGGCCATGTCATCACGATCGGCTAAAAAGATGTCGATTTTGCAAAATATAGTGTTCGATATACAAGGGACTACTAGCCCCGTGTATTTACCAATCACTAATTACCGACTAATTAGATCTTTTTGTGCAAATAGGACTACATATCAGCAAATAACTCTTAATTAACGATCTCTAAATACACGGGACTAATAGTCCCGTGTATTTTGAAAATTATATCTTGCAAAATCGGCCTCTATTTGGCCAGCCGTGATAACGTAGCTAAAAAGAGATCGATTTTGCTAATTAAAACACAAAGAGGCCAGTTTTACCATAAAATTGTAAAAAAGATCTTTTTTTTAAAAATTGCTTCATAATAATAACAATGTTAACGATAACGATAACAATTGTAGTGATAATAGTAATAATGATTTGAACAACTCCACTTCAAAAGCAGAGAGGTTTTTAAGTTTAGTCCTTGATCTAGATTCTTGATAGGATCAAAGATCATAACCCAATTTAGGTTGGCTCGTGCCACTGCTTCACACTAGACTTCGTTTTGTTTATTGCAAATCCTAGAAAGACTACTGTAATATTTTGTTTCTTAAAAGACAAATATGAGTACACTACATTTATTCAAATATTAAGTTGGTGCGATTAACCAGAGAAAAATGTTCAAGATTCCGCAAGATGGTTGTTCAGAATAGAGTAGATCAAGGGTAAATTTTATAAAGGCCCATGATTTTGGGTGAGTTGCACATAAACCCTCTGTACTTTGAAATTTTGAGAAAAGTCTTATAACTTTTGGGAAGTTTCACAAAACTCATTTGTACTGTGAAAAAGTTTTCCGTGAACCATGTTAATGGTTAGCCAAAATGACAACAATACCCCTCTAAAATGGAGTTGAGAAATTTTTATTTGGGTAAAATGGCAAATTTGTCTATTTTCATCAAGTGAGAGCGCATGAGCCATCAAAACTTAACAGTGTTAGCCGCTAGCAAAATGGGACCAGTTTAGGGAGATATTCTTAATTTTCAAAATCCATTGGAGTTTTGTGCAGTTCATCCCAAAGTTATCCAAGGTTTTGTGAAATTTAGATTTAATGACTTATACCAAGTTGATAAAATGATAATAAATAAACCAAAAAAAAAAAAAAAAGAATTATCCTTCTTTTCCTTTTCCTTTCTTTGTCTAAGAATTACCACCCAAGCGTGTACACGTAGAGCGAAGGGGGGAAATGAAAGAAAAAGGAAGAAGTGAAAAATCCGGCATTCTTACAATAATAGTTTCTTTTTTGGCAAGACTGATTATAATTATATTGAAAAATCATTCAGTAACAATAATAAGCTATGAAAATATATAAATTAGGGGATCATGTGAGCATGAAAATAATAAATATACTTTGTTTTAATTATTCCCAATTATATCATATCATCCTATCAAAGATATCCCACTTTCACAAAAGTATCCCTCATTATCCCACTAAAAACAATGCCCCAGTAATTATCCCAGTTTAAAAGCTCTTAAAAGATATTAGAGGGGAACTAGTCCTCATACATTAGATAGGATCCTACCTACTAATCTCTCTCACACCTCCAAATAAACAACCGAGGTCAAGGCTGTGCTCAAGCTAAACTACAAACTCTTCTCTTTCCAATTTTTCCTCTTTTTCTGTAAATTAATCACCCAAAAAAAAAAAAAATGGAACCAATTCCTCTCATGACTCCCTACAAAATGGGCAGATTCCAACTCTCTCATAGGTAATAAATCTACTCTTGTGATTCGAAAGTTGCTATCTTGTTGCAGTTTTGGTAGGAATCTTTTAGATGCCTTTTTATTTTATGAACTGAGTAAATGCAGACAGAATTGGTCAGTTGACCCGTGAAACAAAAAACCCAATTGGTGCAAACAAAAGAATGTTGGAAAAAATTATCTGTGAATGATACAAATTTCTTAGGGTAGCATTGATTTCTGTTTCTTTTCAGATTTTATGTTAAAACCCATCAGTGCTTTTAAGATGACTGATGAAATGCCAAAATGAAGTTGGAAGTAGTCATGCTTAATGGCTGGATTCATGTTTTCCCATATGTGATTCGTGTTTACTTTATATTTTGATTTCGATACAAAAAAAAGGAAAGCGTCAAACAAGAAGACTTCATGTAAACCCAAGTATTAAACATAAAAACTCATCAAATTCTCATAATAAGAGAATGTTGCCATGTTGTTAATGTTCCCAATTTTAATACGGTTTGGCAATCAATGCTACAGGGTAGTTCATGCACCACTGACAAGGCAGAGGTCATTTGACAACATCCCACAACCACATGCCATCTTGTATTACTCCCAGAGAGCCTCTGAAGGTGGACTTTTGATAGCTGAAGCCACTGGGATTTCAAACACTGCTCATGGGTATGTTTTGTGAAACACTGAAATTCTGAATCGTTTCCATTTTTTGAGGTGTCGGTCTCCAAAAGATAGGTAATTTGAAACAGGTCTTGTTGGGCGCAAAGACACGCCCACATACCGCGGAAGCGATATCACCTGAGAGAAGGTCCTGATTATATTCACGAAATAAATAATCGCCGACGGGGGTTTAACTCACGAAGGAGATAATTGCCGAAGTAGGTGAAATCGACCAAGCAAAGTTACGAACGAACCCTCAGATTAAAACCAAGTTTAATCTTGAGGGTAGATCTTGTAGATCTGAGAACCTACAAACTATAGCCAATACACAATAAGTAGCAAAGACACGAGATTTACGTGGGTCGGCAAAGTTGCATACATTTACGGGAGGGGTTGAAAAGAGATTCTACTATGAAGAAGAACACCAACGACTTGTACAATCCACAAGCTCATCTAAAAAGAAAAAAATAAAAACTTTGATTTTTACCCAAGAGAAATTAACATCTCTTTTGTAAAATCTCTCCAAACTCTCTTTTCTCTCTCTCTACCTTTTTCTCCTTTTTCTTCACATCTTTTTCTCTCCTCAAAAAAACCCACACAAACCCTACGTTTTGAAAACCTATTTATAGAGAAAGAAAATAAATTTAAAAAACTTTCTTTTTTTTGCTTTTCTCATGCAGGAACCG
>JBAKGM010000279.1:11643571-11664066 GCA_037177215.1 Asparagus racemosus | reverse complement strand
TACGTATCAAAGTATTTTAAGATAAAATACGTATCGAATATACAGAAATACATATCGAAAAATCACGGGTGTTACATATATTATGCTTGTTAATTCTAAAAATGAATTAAAAAAAGAGAGTAATTTCTAAATCTAATAAATAGTTATCAAGTAGAATATTATCCTAATTTCCTAGTTTAAATCTCTTGTTCTCTCTCTTTTATATCTTTTTTCTTGGTTTTGTTAGTTGTTATCTTTTCTTTCATTTTCTATTTCTTTTATTTTTTTGCATTTTCATTCCAGTTCTTTTATTTCTCCATTTCCTTTCCTCTTTTTCTCTTGTTTTATTTTTATCTCTTTTGTTTTATTTTTCCTTCTTTTCTTATTTACATTTTCTTCTCACTCCATTTTTCTTGTTTCTTTTTCCTTTAGAGAACAAAAGTTCAAAAACTCATTTCCAAACCCTTTTTATAAAAACTTCTTTTCAATCAAACTTCATAAAAAAATCCCATTTAAAAGCAAAACCTCTCTCCTTGCAGTTCGACATTTTCTATACTACAATTTATTGTGCACTTGCAACCCACTCTTTTCTTACACAATACGGGTCATTCAGATTGATCCGTACCCGACCTGTTTATTAATCGAGCCAACCCACACACCATGACCGGTACCTATCAATGGCGGGTCTGGTCGGGTCGGGTCAGCATTTGCCACCCCACTTCAACGTAGAAAACTGAAAATACCCTTTACGAAGAGCTCCTATAAAGTTCTACCAGTTCGAGTCCGAAAACCCAACCCTAGCTCAATTAGAAACAAGCGCCAACACTCGAACATTCCAGTTCCCATTTCAACGCTAAACCCCTTCGCTCTCTCTCTCTCTCTCTCTCTCTCTCTCTCTCGCTAGGGTTTCTCTTCTCCTTCTCCAATGGCGATCGGATCCCAGATCCCTGACATCCTCGGCGATCGCCAATCTGGCCAAGACGTCCGCACCCAAAACGGTACCTTTCTCTTCAGTCCCTTTGATTTCAGTTCAAAAAGATCCAATCTTTTGATCCTTCGTGTTTTCGCTGGTTCGATGGTGTAGTTATGGCGTGCCAAGCAATTGCCAATGTCGTCAAGTCCTCGCTCGGCCCCGTCGGCCTTGATAAGGTATCAACCCTAACTTCTGTTCTGCTGTATGAAGTTCTTCATGCTGCCCTTTTAGTGTTGCATGCTTGGATCTGGATCAAGTGGTCCATTCTGCAACTTGATAAGGAAATACTGCTACAGGATTTATACTTTGATATTTGGTTTGAAACATTGTAATTAGTAATGGTAAATGAACTCGTAGCTCGTAGCAAATCTGCAATAAATGTTGCCACCAATTTGGTGGGAGCAAAAGATGCAACCTTTAGAAACGGAAAATGAAAAATAAAAAATAATTCCACCTCATCATTTTTTTTCTAAACCAAACACTAAATTTGCATTGGGAATACATTTCCCACAATAAAATTGTGGGTTATCCTAACAATGAATTTGAAGCTGATGTCTTACAACAGATGCTTCATGCACGATTTGTTACGAATTATTTTTGAAGAAAACTAAACAGCCCCTAAGAGGAACCAGAAGGGAAAAAAGAAGTTGGGCTATTAATGGCTAATAAAGAGGAATTTTGCAGGAAGAAGAGATCTATTAAGATTGGATAATTAGGTTTTAAGAAGAACCCCAAACTCAGAAAACTAAAGGAAGGGAAATTAAATAACATTTCAATAATCAACCTACCATCTCTTCTTTGGTGTTAATTTAATTATGTATCGCTTTTGACATCCAACTTCTAGAGAATTATAATGTGTGAAATATTTACTAGTAAACCCTTCTAAATTGCTACACATATGTAAGTCTTTGGCAGCATTAGGTATGTATTATTTATTTTTTCGTGTAACTAATGAATGGCAGCCAAAATCTATGAGTATATTTATTTTTGTTAGGTAGTCTAATTTCTTCCTCTCAGCTGTCCCTTAGACTATGACAGATTTTTCTAAAATTTATCTACGGAAAGTTATGGCCAGGACTAATATTAATGCTTTTAGGTTTACAGGAATTTCCTTTTCCAATGTTTTCCCTCAGTTGGGATCATTTTTGTCTAAGCTGAAAAGTTAAGATGTCTACATGAAGTTCTCCATCTTCCCTTTATCTACCAACTGATAGTAGTCGAAATCACCATTCATCTACAAAATAAAACCTACAATATGTTGTTATAATTTTAAGAATTTCTTGGTGAATTTTATGTTAGTTCCTGAATTTTCTACAATGACCCAGTATTAGCTACCTAGAAAGCCTGTATGCAACCTCATATTGGAAGGAAAATTAACTTGTTACTGTTTTGATGGGATAGTAAGGTTCACAGTTTCTTTCAATATCTCCTAAGCTTGTTAAGTAACTGCATGATGGCAATCTCATAGTTTATTTTTTATCTTATATGCTTAGTCTTCTAGCTGTTCATGCTATAATAATTTTCTCAGCTTTTCCCACGTACCTGCTTTTTGAATCATGATTATTGAATAAACATCATATAGTTCCAAAACTTTGGAGGCATTTGTGACATATTACAGCTTTTGTATTATGTTTTGAACGATGATAGTCAAATCTTTATGTTTCTCATGTAAAGCGTGTGTTATGTAGTGTATTTCAATGTATCTTTGAAAGCGTATTAAGTTTAATCATGGACCCTTATCCAGATGCTGGTTGATGATATTGGTGATGTGACAATTACTAATGATGGGGCGACCATACTGAAGATGTTAGAAGTTGAACACCCTGCTGCTAAGGTAAACATGAGGAAGTTTTTTCTCCTTGGATAATACTAACCTGATAGTATGATCACATGTCTAATTTCTAGTCAACTATGTGTTTGACGATTATTAGGTACTTGTGGAGTTGGCGGAGCTTCAAGACCGGGAAGTAGGAGATGGGACGACATCTGTGGTTATTGTAGCTGCAGAGTTGCTTAAGGCATTGTATTTTGAGTTGATGAATTAAGTTTTTTTTATTGCATTTGTCAGAAGTACAATTTTATATATTTGATTTCCCTGCAGAGAGCAAATGATCTTGTGAGGAACAAGATTCATCCAACGTCTATAATCAGCGGGTACAGGGTAAGCTTTCACATTTAGCATGCTGGAAATTCCCAGTTTACTTTAACAAGTATACAAACTCTATGAAATTGAAGGAAAACATAAAATAATGAAAGATATTCTTGGTATGATATTATGATTGCGAAAGCGTACAATTTACCCATACATGTATACAATGAAAAATTTAAATGCGGATGTGGATTATTATACCATGTGTGGTTAAGAAGTATGGTTTGACTTTCTGATGAAAACGTCACGACATATTCCACATCCTAGAAAATTATGGTTTCTTGGCGAAAAGGTGAAGAAATAGTTTTCTCATCCTATTACAATAGGATCAATGCAAAGAAGAATTTATGCCCTCTTTGGTATTTCAATTGAAATGAGCATAAATGGCATTTGCCACCAGTTCCTGATGCAACTATGAGTATGAGTATTGGTGAATTGCGATGTTGGCAAGTATCTTAAAGACTATGCGTGCATGATGATAGGTGGCAATGGTATGTGATTGTGCGATATTACACTATGCACATGCTTGGTTGAGTATGATCTGAACTGAATTAATGAACCTATCCTCGTGCCTTCCCTTAAATTAATATCCCTCTATTCCTCCTCCTTGCTAAGTGCTAACTATGAATGATCTCTTACAACTAGCATTGTGATTCATGCATCTCGAACATCATTGACTAAGATAAATGTTAAAAGATTGTTTGAGAGCTGTATCTATGATCATTGATAATTTAACATGTTTTGGAGGTCTTACATATCTATTTTAACATGTTTTTTTATTTTGCTTTCCAAACAGCTTGCAATGAGGGAAGCCTGCAAATATGTTGATGAAAAACTTGCTGTAAAGGTATGAACTACATTAAATTGTCAAAAGGATCCATATCAACAATTTTTTAATTCTCGTCTGAATCTGTAGAATCTTTTCACTTATATTTCTAGTTACTGTTTGAATTATTTGTAATTTGTGTTTCTAGGTTGAGAAGCTTGGAAAAGATTCTCTTGTGAACTGTGCAAAAACAAGCATGTCCTCAAAATTAGTTGCCAATGATAGTGATTTCTTTGCAAATTTGGTAAGTTTTATGCCATCATATTACTGTGTCTCAAGATTAAACCCTTGTTTCCCAAATTAATATAATGGTTTATTTTCTGTTCTGTATGTAAGGTACTCATGACGTTTATTTATTTTCAATCAATCACCACATCTGTCTGTGTTGTACACGTATTGGACTATGGACTTTTGTAGCCATATAGATAGGAGTTTTGGGAAGAATGAGTTTCATTTCCCTGCCAACAGACAAGATTCGAAAGCCTTTGCACTATCCCTAATCTATCTCAGTATTAATTATGGGTTTTTCATATACACGCCCAAATTGTTGCTATTTGTAAATTTACCTCACTAACCATTGTAATTGTTATTTTTACCCCGAAATTTATGTTCATCCCTCAACATTAACCCCACCCTAACCTTTTAAGGAATAAAATTGGAATATCCTATTTAACGGGTTAGTTTTTCCAGATATGATTTAAGTATCTTAGTTAAGTTAATTAAACTTAAAAATAAGTAATCTAAATATTGTTATCAGTAAAATAACTATATTAAGATAAATTATTTCTTAAGTTTAATTAACTTAAAGTAAGGGTAGTTTAGTCATATCTGAAAAACATTCATTGTAATTAAATATTATAGTTCAATTTTATTCCTCAGAAGTTAGGATGGGGTAAAATTGAGGGATGATTACAATTTGAAGGGTAAAATGGCAATTATAAGATTTGGGGATATTTGTAAAATACCTATTATTTGGGGGTATATATGCAAATAACCCTTTATTGTTCTACAAATTGAATTTCCTCCTTATCAATTCTCACCGTTTCTTCTTTACTTGGTGTATTAAGTATTTAACCAGCAAATGTTACATGCGTAGCACTCATATTAGACAATACCAAATGCTAATGTTCAACACTTCTCTTTGCCTCCGTTGTTCAACTAGACGTCCTTTTTTTTTGCACATGTTACCCTACTTCTTATGTCAGGACTGGATGAAGTCATTGATGTTTATGTTTCTGTTATTGTTTCTTTATTTTTCCTAATACAACTCTGAGCTCCTTGGGTTTTTTTTTTGTGATTTTTTACAATTGAAGAACATAAACTTCTACATGGTTTTTCCTTATAGGTTGTAGATGCTGTTCAGGCAGTGAAGACTACAAATGCTAGAGGAGAAGTTAGATATCCCATCAAGGTTAGTTCTTATAGAAACCATTGTTGGATGTCAATCACCTTTTGGAGTAGCAAAAACTAATGATTTTTGGATGAAGTTGGCTGTTTGCAGATTCTTTTTGAGGGTTGTGATTTCTTCATTTCTTTATCTATTTTATGCAGACATCTAATATCTTTTTAATGTTTTCAAGGCTATGCTTCTAAACCTTAAGATGTAAACTTGCCTTTAAGTTTCTTTAATCGATTATTAAAGGTAGTAGATTGAGAAATCTATGAGGAAGGGAGGCAAGAGCTGGTTCATCTGTTAAGGACAGTTTATTTGTAATTTGATGGTTTTTTACTTCTGGAAACTCTGGAGGGCACTTAGCTGATCCAGACCAGGCGCAGGGTGCTGTACTAAATTTAACCGGCAATGGACTTGTCTTGGTTATAATCTCATCAGTTGCATCAAGTATTTCCAAACCCCCTTGTCTTGACTGGTTTCAGCCTGGTGTCTTCGAGTGATTTGCCCAGAAAGACTGCCTACCGCGGCGCTCAGCCTTTTACATCATATTTAACCAAATTGCCTACTACGGTGATCTGTCTAACCCAGACTGTCTACAACGACGATTTATCCGTTATAGCACCTGTCTTCCTTGATAGGCATGTGATTTACTTAATTTCTTGGTATACACCATTAGAATGCAATATATATTTCAATATTGACAAAACCTACTTTTCATGTATAGCCTACAATAGCAAAATCAAGTGCTCTAATTTTGTCCCAAGTCACGTCAATAACTGTCCATTTGAACCAACAATGTCACATATTGCTGATTTGTTGTTGGCGAGTTGTTTATTTTCAAGACTTTGCCAATTCCCTAGGATAATGATTTCCGAATAGGCTACATTGCTGATAGTACTATACTCTATTATGGACAGGATACCTCTGTTATGAAGCTGTTGTGTCATGCATCTAAGAACCATCTGACACAACCTAAGAACCATCACTTCTTACAAGGTCATTATCTTTTATGTGCACTATTTTTTGAACGTGTCTCGTCATGTAGGGTCCATGTCCTTGTGTCCAAGCTTCTTAGGCTTATTCATTATTGCTGGCATTTGGTGTGGTCCCAACATCAAGGAGTCTATACTTATCTTTCCAGATCTCTGCTTGTTTTGTGTCCATCTCTTATGATGACATGGCTCTAGGATTCAGATCTTGGTTCCTTATTAATATTGTCATGAAACTATATGACTGACTGCGACCCTGCACCAGTTCACTGTTAAAATTGGGTCATTAGGCCAACCTAAATGACTTGGGATAAAGGCTCAGGCATTTTAACTTCTTTACAACATGCTAGCTCAAATATGAGTATTTTAAAATTCTCTCTCTTTTTTTTTGGACAGAGCATTAATATTCTAAAAGCTCATGGAAAGAGTGCCAGAGACAGCTACTTGCTGAACGGATATGCTTTAAACACCGGTCGTGCTGCTCAAGGAATGCCTACTCGGGTTGCTCCAGCAAGAATTGCTTGTCTTGATTTTAATCTTCAAAAGACAAAAATGCAAATGGGTGTTCAGGTCTTGGTTACAGATCCTAGAGAACTTGAAAAAATACGTCAGAGGTGATGTTTCCTTCCACTTCCAACTCTTAGAATGTGATATAAACTTAGTCATTAAACTTAAGTACTTTCATATTATTGACTGTCTTTCTAGGAAGTGTGGTTAAGTTAGGCTGAGTTATGTTTATTACTTTAGCAGCCCGAAATTCTCTAGCTCTCACTTTTATGTAGGCAATGAAATCAGGCTATATTTTAATTCATATGCTTTGTAGTATCATTATTGCGATCTAGTATTTTTCTTTATCTAAGACTGTTGTATCTCTACACTGCATACAGATTATTGATATACTACATAAATATCAATAATCTTATTCTTATGGTTTTTAATTTATCTGCTCGAAGTTGTCCTTATTTTTATATACCCTCCTCAAATCTTTGTATTTTGAAGTACTCCCTTATATCTGTAAGCCATCAATTGGCTTTGGAGTATATACATGGGATATCCAATTAAGATTCATGGAAAAGTTTTTGTTGCCATTCTGCCTACTCCACCTTTGCTTGACATTACTCAGGATAAGGATGACTAATGTTGTAAAGCTAAAGCACGTACAAGTTACATGTTTGTTTGATTGGGAGGCACGTAATATGTAAATGGTCTGTGGTGTGTAATCATGTAGAATGTTTACTCTACCTACACACATGTACACACTCATATATAGGAATATGGGTATCCTTAGTAGCAATGACCAAACTTGGTCTTTGATAGTGAGGTGGCCACTTCTCATCCACCCATCTAATGGGTGAGTAATTAAGTGTGACCATTTTCACGTGGTGACCTTTTAATGTGTAGATAAGAAGTGGTCACCTCATAACCAAGGGCCAATGTCCTTGGTACCAAGGATATTCATTTACACACACACAGACATGCATAAATATAAGGATAGGGTAACACAACGTGTTAATTAGTTATTGTCAAATTACAAACTTTTTGGCCTCAACAAAATGTAGAGTCATACAAACAACCAGTTTTTGATAGTTTCTCAAAGAGCAGACAGAATTTTGAAAGAAGCATACACTGTGCATTTACATGGTTACCTGGATATGCATCAGCAAAATAAAATCATTTATTGATATTTGGGGGATAAAGCAGAAAAGAAAAAAGAGTTCTTTTAAAAGTTTAAAAATTCAAGTTAAAACTACTGTGACAACAATTGTTTGCTGCTGCTGTTTGGAGCCATGGCCTGTGGACAAGAACTCAGCACAGCAGTACCAACTGCTTCTGTTGCTACTACCGGTGGTCAGAATAGAGCACTATAAAGAAATTATCATACTTCTCATGTTATTTCTTTTGTTTCCCCTTTGCTGTAAGGGAGTTGAGTACATAATTGATAGGTTCTTAAAGAACAAAATACGTGTAATCATCTGTGTAATCAAATATTTGGTGCATAATCTGCTGAAAATATATTATGTGGTTGCTTTACATAATGGGAGAACATAACCCTTTTTTGATGCGATGGTTGCACATCTTTTGCTCAGTCACATTTGTTCATATAATCGAGTATGCAGGTGCATAATCTGCTTCCCATCGATTATGTGGCTACTCTGCACAATTGAAGTACATAATCCCTCTTCAATTTTGTGATCAACTACATACTTTTGCGCAGCCACGTAAGCTGCTAATTGTCTGTGTTCTCGAACGCTGAGTATGAATTCTTACGATGGCAAGGAAACATTGGTCATTTCTATATTTAACCAAGACATTTAACTTTCAACTAACTGATTAGGGTGATTCTTGAAAAATTTAATTAAGTGGTGTGTTTGTATATAAAAATATAAAGTTTGAGGAATATCTATGGGTTATATATGTTGCATGGGTACGTGTACGGGTACGGGACACGACAAATTTGTTAATGGTAGGGTCCGGGGACACGGATGTATAAATATTTATATACACATATTATATATTGGAATTAATAATTTATATGAGAACAGGATGAGAATTAAAATTCCTATAATATTTTTATGTTTCTTTTATTATGTGGATTATAAATTGAAAAACCACTTGTTTTTGAATTAGACATCCAAATGACCCTTCAAAATCGTAATTCGGAACCTGGTGTATGTCCAACGAGTTTCAAGAAGTGGATGTGAAGTGTAGGATATATGTCCAAAAAATGTATGACTATCGTTTTAAATTAAAACATGCATTTTATAATTGAGTAAATGTCCAAAAAAATATATGCATATATGCAAGGAGTATTCAAGGAGTTTGGGTACGGGTACGTGTCGGGTACGGGTACGTCTTCAGATTAGAAGTACCCAGGTAACATAGGTTGTATCTAAAAAGCCCTTAAACCAAAGCATTATAATATAACTACACAAGACATACACCAAGTAGACTAGACTGTGCATACATGTGGAAATTTTCATGCTACTTGTAATTAATCTTTAGATGTTGACTACAGGCAGTTAAATAGAACTTTCCAGCTTACATTGAGCATTGTACAAAGTCATGTGTTCCACCCACCGTCCAATCCCTCCCTTTGTTTCTATAGCCCATGATTGTCAGGGCGTATAAAATACCAATGATCCTGAGAGCCTTATTTATTTGATTCATCTGAAAGTGGTTTTCAAGTCATTTCGTCACCATTTCTTTCTCCTGTAACAGGAATCATTTTTTTTGCCTTTACAACAATCAGACATTAAAAGTAGTCATGCAACTCCCTTGGACTGCGCTGTTGGACACTTAAATATTCCAACTCTCATTTTTTCATATTATGTATCTTACTTCTTGTTCACCAAAAGGTAAGAAAATGTTGTCAGAAGATATTGCAGTGAAAGTAACCTGTCCCCAGTAGCTGGTGCACTTACAAAGACAATTTGCGTGTGATGATTTTTTGGGCCGAATTGTGCATCTGTTTTTCTTAATACGTGAACCATAGAAAATCTTTGCTTTGCTCTCTATATTCTTGTATTTTCCCCAAATTTTGGCTATACAATCAACATTCCACCTCGTATGTTACGGTAAGCAGCCAGCAATGTCTTTTTTCTTATGTTATGATAAGCAGCCAGCAATGTCTTTTTTCTTATGTTATGATAAGCAGCCAGCAATGTCTTTTTTCCAATGACTGGATTGGTTGAGTTCGTGCATGTATATTTCCAAACTATGCATTGCCCAGAATCTTCTTGGTTCCCGTCATGGGCTAATTTAACCTTTGTCTTTGCAGAGAAGCTGATATAACAAAAGAAAGGATTGAAAAACTTCTAAAAGCAGGAGCCAATGTTGTACTAACAACCAAGGGAATTGATGATATGGCATTGAAGGTATGTGTTGTTTTATTTATTTATTTATTTATTTGATGTTAGTGTTGCTATGTATGCTTTTAACTCTTTCAATATGATTTAGCATGCCAGTATTCAAAGCTTGGATCCTTTAGCTGAGTACCTATATTTATTATTTCAACTGCCTTTTTCTTTTGATATAGTGCTTATTTCATACTCCTGCATTAACCGACTTTTTCTTCATAATTTATCTTATTCATAGGGTGATGTCCTGTGGTAATACCAATACAATGTGTTGAAGATGTGTGGTTAAGCTTTTCCGTGCTTTTTTCATTTGAAGTGTCGACGTAACATGGAAATATACTGCTGTGTATTTTACTTGGAATTTGAATTATCCTGGAGCATTAACATGTTGAAGGACTGATAATTCTTCCAAAGCGCTTTTGTTTTAATTCGTGACCTTTGAAAACTTTGCTATTGCCCATGTGTGTATTCCATTTATTATTGATATTATTCTTATTTGTATGTTCGAAAATGCGATTTATCTAGCCACATACGCATTCACATGTGTATGGGTGCAAAATTGCAGTTGCATACCTACATCATAAATTGTGCGGGAAGATGTTAACAATGATCGTATAAAAAATTTATGTAGTCTCATACTTGTTATGCGTCTTCATATGTGGTGAATTAAGAATACATGGTGTTTATGTGTTTTGAGAATTTTACTCTTGATATAATGTTTTTCTCTTTTCTATTTTGGATTTCAGTAAGTTCCCATCTAGTTTTTGCTTTGTAGAAGTTTTGATCTATTTATATATGTTTTTTTTTGTTCCAGTATTTTGTTGAAGCTGGGGCAATTGCTGTGCGACGTGTGAGGAAAGAGGATATGCGCCATGTTGCCAAGGCCACTGGTGCAACTGCGGTATGCTCTAAATACCTTTTAGCGAAGGAAATATTTGGCAACGTTATTATTCCTTAATAAATCTCTCAATATAGTAGGTTTCTTAAACCTTTAGGTGTTACATATTAAATTTTATTTGAATCAATGTCATCCAGGGTTGGATATCCATTTTCTTTTATCTGGCATTCAAATTTTACATGATCCGTACATTTTTCCAACATTTTGGCATCTTCCTCGTAAAGCATATCTTCTTTGTTATTATCAGTTTTTCATTAATATATGCTGTTTATCTCCCGCCTAGGTTGTATTACAAGAAGAGTTATATGAAACGAGACATGAGTGTCAAGTGGCTTGAGTGTCCTAAAACATCCGACACAACAAATTTTAAATTTGGAGGTGCAAGATATAGATAATATAAATTATAAATAAATATAAATATAATGTATCCCATACTCAGATGAGCAGTGGGCTCAATTTAACACCACTTCTTTGCATACTTGACAACATCAGTATATTTAAAACACATGGCACATATTCGAGCTTTATATAACACTCAACTTTTTTTTTTCTATGTTTCTTTTGTAGATCTACTCTAATATAATTTCTTAGCCTTGTTATTCTTCAAAGACAATTATATAATGATATTACATTTTCCTTTTTCTATTACGTGAGAAGTGATCCAAATCATAGGACATGTTGTCTGAGTGTCCTATTGTATCCAAATCATAGGACATGTTGTCTGAGTGTCCTATTGTGTCCAAATGTCTGGCACCACAAATTTTGGTAAACATTGAGTTTCCTGGTTACATTCGCTCTCAGTGTGTGTGTGTGCGCGCATGCTTTTTTTAAATATTTATTTATTTGTTTTTTTTGTTGGGGGGTGGGGGTGGGCGGGTGGGGTGGGGTAATTACTCGATGATGCCTCAATGAACAGACTGGACAACTCCCCGACATTGTTTATAGGGTTGTTGCGTTGAGTGCTATACCTCCAACGCCATCCGTAGAATAACATGAACAGGCTGTTTTCTTCTTCTTCGTTCGTGCCCCCATTCCGTCTTCGTTTGTGCCGTCACTCCGCCTTCATTCGTGACCCACTATCATTCAGTGAAGAGGGAAGAGGAGGTGAGGAGATGAAATGGTATTTTAGGTCATTGGGTTCATGGGAGAGATGAGTGGATAAAAAAAGGAGGGAAAAGAGAGGATTGTTTCACATGGGAAAAGGGAGGGTACATTGAGAATTTTTAAAAGTTCACTTGGGCACAGGGGGTGGACGCATGATTCATTTGGGTCAAATGGGGTTTTAACATTGCCGAAATGGTCTGGAGGACCCTCAAAATTCTATTCTCATATGCAATTTTCCTTAACTTTTATATTTATTATCTTTATGGAGGGCATAAGTCCAAATTGCAAGAGTAGAGGGACAAAATCGGTTAACCTTAGACTTGGTTAATTTCTAATTTCGTTAATATTGTGCATTTAGGTGCAACTAGTATTAGGTTCGTGCGATGCACGGATTTATACATTATTGAAGTTTTAATTTGTTTTTACAAAATAGATAAATATCATAATTTTTTAAAATTAATTTTATGTACCAAAAATTGAAATCACAATTGTTTGTTGCTTTTAACAAAAGCAAAATAATATAGAATTGGCTATCTGTTGTAGTAATATTATGATTCGATAAAAACTGATTGAAAAATGAACTTTATCAATATCACTCTCTTATAAACACCAAACTTATGATTGTCAACAAATATCTTGAATATTTTTCTAGATAAATCATCTCAATAATAAATGAATATGATAAGTAATTATATAGAAGCTATAAATTCATGAATAATACCTATTTTTAAGGGAGATTGTTCATGATTAAGTAGAATTATTGTACTCATATAATATAATAATAATAATAAAATGTTATAATAGCAAATCAATATTGAGTGGTAATTGAGTAAAAAGTAATTGACCAAATAATTGCCTCTATTTTGTTGGTTCTTCTTTTTTAGAGATTTCAACCAATTAATTGGGTGAGTTGACTCACAAATGCAACTGATCCAACTCGCTTAAACATTTACGAATAACGTGATGAGAAATAATGTAGACTAAATGTTCTTTTTCAATTTATAATACTGATCCAACCAAATTCTAACAATAATTATAGCAATAATTTTAGAGATTTAGAGAAAAACATGAAAAATTTACCTTATTCAGAAGCCCAAAATTCCAAGAGATGATCGGAGAGAGTGTTTGAGAGATAATCACTCCTACTATGAATCTAGTTGAAGCTACATGTGGCATTGTTAGGCCTTTGACAATCTTTCTCCAAAACCGAAGAATATATTTTGGTTAGACCGATATTTTGATTTATTTAATTCATTGATATTTGAAGATTTGTTTCAATCCCTTTCTTTATGTTCTTTTATTTTTATATCTATTTAAGCTCAGGGAAGACCAATAGATTGCACAAAGATGTGAATGAGAAGTGGGAGAATAAATGGCTTATGAATAGTATATTAATGGATAGCGTGTTAAGAAGATAGTGGGATGATGAAAAGTTGGATAACTTTTCATATTACCATCATTATAATTATTTTTTCTTTAATAATTTGAATTAGTGACAAAATAAATTTTAAAATTCAAAATTCTAAGAAGTTGCTAAGTGGTAGTTTGGGGCCTTACTTCAGTATATAGATAGATAGCACCATGACGACCTTTCTTTCTTTCTTTTGTTTTTGAATGGTGCTGTTTGTTGTTGGTGTAGTCACTGTAGTGGCCCATGAAAGAGAAGAGTAGAAGGAAATAAGTGGCGTAGAAGATTAAACAAGAGGAGAGGGTTTGAGAAGTACATGTTCTAAAAAAAAACTTTAGGAGATAGCAAGCAAACATCAAAGAATTACTAAAGTCCGAGTTAACAGGCCCATATACAGGCTTGATGACCCAATGCCTAATTAATGTCAATCTCAAACTCCCACCTGAGTTGCCATTTTCCAAATAATTAACTAGAAAAGGAAACAAATAAAAGAGGCAATTCTAATAGAAGGGACTTTTAATCTTCTAATGAATATACCTAAAACTTTGATTTCTGTCAGGAGGAAGAGTATTTCTGACAGGGTTCTTGCTTTTCCATGACCAACATTTACTTTTTGCTTCTAGCATTCGGGATCATTTCAATTTCACTAAGTCGTGCCGTGTTTCTGATGCTAACAACTATCAACAATTAGCTTTTCTGATGATATACATATTGTTTTCCTCTGTTAATCCATGATTTAGTCTGGCTATCCAATGCTTGCTCCTATTTGTTGAGATGTTTTTACTGACTTGTGTTCTGTTATTAATTTGGTACAATTATTTGTTTTCCTGATGAACACTTGTTTAACTTGTATTACTTCTGTCCAATGCTATCATGTAAAAGTAATAGACATTGCTACTAAGATATACCATAGGAATGGATTTCTCAAGGTTGAATTGCACTTATTCATCTTGTTATCTGAATGTTGAATGTTTTACATTAATGTTGAGAAAAAATATCTAAGTTAGCTGGTCAGCTTTTTCTTTAGGTTATTTTTGAAATTTGTGAGATTGTGTTCGCTTTTCTGCGTATATGTTCCTCTGTTGCATTTCTTCTTTATCCTCTGTCCGTCATCCGTTTTCTGCTTTTGGAACTTGTGAAATGAATGTACAATATCATGTCTAGTTTCTAACTCATGTGATGCAGGTTTCAACCTTTGCTGACATGGAAGGGGAGGAAACATTTGATTCGTCATTTCTTGGATCTGCTGATGAAGTTGTGGAGGAACGTATTGCTGATGATGATGTGATTATGATCAAAGGCACAAAGAACACAAATGCGGTTAGTGCTCAGTATTAGGAAAGATATTGCAAGATTTCTTTTCTATATCATTTCGGACTGGTATTAAATTTTATTTATCATCTCTGCATTTACCAGGTATCCATGATTCTTAGAGGTGCAAACGACTATATGCTTGATGAGATGGATCGGTCGTTGCATGATGCACTGTGCATTGTGAAGAGGACCCTTGAGTCGAATGCAGTAAGCTTGACATCTAATGCGAGATGTTGATTTCTTTTTCAGTTCTAATGTGAGATGAGCAAAGTTCTCGTGGCTTATGTGAAAAAACCCCAAAGTTCACGGGGGTATTGTGAAATTTGCGCAACTTCAAATTTTCATATGTGAAACACATGCATGTCTCTGTTTCTTTTTTATTCAAACAAATAATTTAAGGTTATTGTCGGTAATGTGAAATTTGCCCCACTTTAAATTTTCATATGTGAAACGCATGCATGTCTCTGTTTCTTTTTTAGTCAAACAAATAATTTAAGGTGTCATTGTCAGTAATGATTTTTCATTCTTAACATATTATTCTCTAAATTTTTTTAATTTTGTTGTTTTAATATAATTTAAGGTGTCATTGTAGGTAATTTCTTTTCTAATTCCAGCATGTTTCCGGATCCATCTTATTTACGACATTGATGCATTAATTTTTGTAAAGTTTGCAGTCTTCTTAGATATCAGAACTCCTCTTTATTTGTCATCTTTTTGGAGTATCAGATTACTCATCTGAGCTGATAATGCAGGTTGTTCCTGGTGGTGGGGCAGTGGAGTCTGCATTATCTGTATATCTAGAGTATTTTGCAACTACATTAGGTTCCAGAGAGCAGTTAGCAATTGCAGAATTCGCTGAATCTCTTTTGGTTATTCCTAAGGTATCAGCAGGTTCTATTGCTTGGTTTGGTTTTGTTATGCTCATTTGTTTACTTCTATAATAAGGGTCATTTTGGGCCTTGTGTAGGTACTTGCTGTTAATGCTGCAAAGGATGCAACCGAGTTGGTTGCAAAACTCAGGGCTTATCACCATACTGCTCAAATAAAGGCAGATAAGCAACATTTTTCAAGGTATTGTGGAACTTTTTTTTGGAGGAATGGTATTGTGGAACTTAAATTTTCTTTTACTATTTATTGAGTAACATTTAGTACTTATTTTTCCTGTTTTCCTCTTTGGTGGTATCTTTATGTTTAGAAACAAAAGTTAAATTCCTTGAATTATATATTTGTTCGTTTACGTTGTCCATCATTTTTTTACACAAGAATTTACTAGTTCCAAGGCTTTTGTTACATCATAAACATGTCTATAATTGACCTGATAACCTTTATAATTATTATCAGCCCTCGATCTATAAGTTTCTGCTTGAGGAGATTGGTTTATCACCAATTATAGAATCCGGATGACTAGCTTGCATTGGGGCAATCTACAACTAGATTATGCACAGCGGAAATTAAAGAATCCTAGCATGCTTTCTTGTAATCATAAAAAGTAGTTTAGAGATTACTGTATAGATCTTTAATTGTAGGATCACCACGTCAATCTTGGACAACGGCTAGAGGATGACGGCACCGTTAATATGGTGAGAAGCCCTCGCACATCACCCTGCTACTACCCGTTAACACGAACTTGAATGAGAGAGGAGATGATGACTATTATTGTTTATTTACTGTAATTCTCAATGGAAAACCCTCACTTGTATATATAGAGTAAGGGAGAATATTATCTCTAATCATAATTTAGATATGAATCCTATCCATATAGAATTAATAAAAGATTGGTTCCTTGAACCAATGGGTCAATCCCGCCCACATATTTTGGCGGATCCCACTATTTAAACCAACACCAATCATTTCTATGCAGGAGCAGCATTCACACTAGGTCTACGCAAATAAACTCAAATTCATATATCTCAACAAGTTAATCAGCAGAACCTGCTTTGTGCAGTAATTCTTTTCTGCATATTTTAAATCTTATGTAGATACTTGATCCATCTTGTATCGACATCTTGTTTCCTTATAAGCTTAGAAGCATGGATACAAATATGGGATATGGACATGACACAATATCTACACTGTAATGTGATAAGTTATGTAAATCTAGGACATGTGTATGGAATATGTGGTAAAAATTATGTAGATATATTTAGGGATTTTTTTTCTTCTAAGAACCACCTTGAATAGAGGGTTAGTTTATAGAAATCATATTTCATTGTCAATTTACATGTAAACCACCTTTAAACAGTTTTTTGTTGCAATCAACCACATGGACTCACTTTTAAGTCAAGCTTTCTCGGTTTGGCTACAATATTAGTTGCCAAATACCTAATATAATAGGGAGATGATCCTTAATTGAGGTTGGGTGGGGTCTAAAAACTTAACTAAAAAGTGGGCTTAAGTGGTTTATTGCAACAAAAACTCTTTAAAGATGGTTTATGTATAAATTGAAAACCAAAGGTGGTTTCTATAAAATGACCCTATTTTAAAGGTGGTTTCTAGGAAAAACCCACATAGTTATATATAGTATTAGATACTGATTACATGACTACATAGAAATTAGGTGATCTAAGATATTGATACCATTGTCTAAAAATACCTGTCACATAACTTAATATTTTGCATTATGTAACCAAACAAACTTTAGGTAATCTTTTGAAATAACTCAAAACACATCGTAACTTTTCATTATTACAATATGATATGCATTATTTCTTTATAACTTGCGTATTTAAATAAAACATGCATTATTTTAACATAATTTAAGTTATTTCAATATAATTTATTATAGAGACCCGGGAGTATTTCCTTTCTTAAAACTTTAGTAATTAAGTAATTACTTTTGAATTGTTTGTTTAGCCTTCGTCTCTTATTTTGGTAACATCATTATGTGATTGTGAAATTATGATTGTGGCTAATAAAATAAATGTGAAATTGTGAACAATATGTAAATTTGTGATTACATGTTTGAATATTATAGTGTATAACTTGTTAGTAAAGCTTAACATTAGTGTGCACATCTTTTATATTTTTAAAATTAAACAATAAGAAGATACATAAATTACTTTATGTATTGTGCATTAAGCTATTAAGAGACCTTAAATTATCGTATTTCTCAATGTTGTTTAACACTTAATGGTGTTTTCTTTGATTTTAGTTTAAAATTTCAAGTACATGTCTTTTTGGTTGATTGTTAAGCATTTATGACATATTTTTGCTGAATAATTGTGATGATATATTTAATATTTATGATGTTATATTTTAAAAATATGATGATTCTATTTATTAGAATTATTGTGAATATTTTTTTACTTATTAAATATTTTAAATAAATAATAAAACACCTAACCTATGTTTTGCATTACGTCAATATGTTGTCGGGAGGTGAGCATTACGTTATGCGTTGTTATTTTCAACATAGATTTATACATCACAGGTACAAGAACAATAAAACAATGGCTGTGCATTTGAATCAGCATGTGAACACTAATATTCTTGATTAGGAATTTGAATGAGTTATATAAAATTATATCATTAATGCATCTAGAAATCAAATAAAATTGTGAATGCATCATCATACAGTCAAAACCTTTACCCCTTGTGGCTGGATAAATCTATCAATGTGTTAGATACATCAATGGGACATTAAATATTAGGATACATCACAAGGAGTGTCGTGTGCACATCTATAAAGGATCAACACGCCCAGGTATAGTATGTTTAGATCTGTTTACGTTTTTGCTTTGAGACATTGGTGCTACATAGGTTGTCATGGAGAAACATTGACAATCTATATTTCTTCAATAGTTGGAACATCATGTTGTCGTGCAACCTATGTATCATCTGTGAGATTATCTATGTACAACTAGATTTAAGTCATCGAATATTAGTTTCAAGTTTCCCCACTGTATTTTTGGAAGCATATAATTCTGGTTAACAGAATGAAATGGATGATGGGACATTGGGACATGATATGTTTCAGTTTAGAGAAACTTATGCATTACAACCTTTACCTATGCTCTGTCACTTGATTCCTGCAGTATGGGACTAGATCTCTCAAAAGGCACAATCCGCAATAATCTTGAAGCTGGGGTTATTGAGCCTGCAATGAGCAAAGTGAAGATAATTCAGGTAACTCAAAATTAACCACATTACGGCTGTGCTTGATTAGTTAGCATAATAGCTTTCATTTATATACTTGTTATCGAGTCTATTGTATCGACTTATTTCGTTTTTTTCCCCTCTACTAGTTTGCTACAGAGGCTGCCATAACCATTCTGCGAATTGATGACATGATCAAGCTTGTTAAAGATGAATCACAGAACGACGAGGATTAAGCCTTAACTTGTGTTTCCAGGTTTCTCACTATATAACCCTGTATTGAAGAGGCGATAGAATTATTTAGTTGTCGTCAAGGTTTCATTTCACTTTTTCCAACATTTACTGTTGACACTGAGCAGTTTATCAAATTTGATGTATTGGTTGATCGCTACCTCCTTTTTTTAGTTTGAAAATGAAATTTTACCTCTTGGATTTTTGGCTTATGTTAACCATGTTTCATGTATGAAAACGCGGCAAGGGATCACATGGGCATGATTTAGTGCAAGTGATCACCCTAATCTACAATAGAAAAATGAGAACTATAGTTTCGGTATAACATTTATGTATCATAAGCCAAAGCGCTTATACTATCTCAAACTTGAGGGATCTAGCATAAAGAAGGCTCTCGTTAGGGATGCTGAACTGTTTTCGTTTCCGAGAAAATGTTCGTAACAGTATCCGTTAGGATATGGATATGGTTACTTAAATTTATAACCGATAGGATATGGTTACGGCTATGGTTTTGTTGTGAAATTTCTGGATCCATATCGAAAATATTCCAATATATATTGGTCATACTATTATAATAGTTTTAAGGGAAAATTGTGTCAATGCCCTAAAAGTAGAAACTTCATGTGACCGGGCTCCTCCAACTTTCCCGTGTTTCAGCTCCCAACAGTACCTTAATTTGTATCCTACCTCTTTTTTAGTCATCATTACATGCTAACTAAGCATGGAGAGAGAAAAAAATGAAAAACTCAAAAATACCATTCTTTCTCATCTCAGCTCCTCTTCTCTCCTCCTCTCATAACCCATCTCCTTCTTCCTCCCCTCCTCTCCTCTCCTCCTCTCATAACTCATCTCCTTCCTCCTCTTCTCTCCTCCTCTCATAACCCATCTCTTTCTTCCTCCTCTCCTCTCCATCACCGGCTCCCTCAAATGTACTGCAGCGCCCATCCCATTCTCCTTCACCATCACACAGAAGTACTCCATTGAAACTTCTACATCCTCCTCTATTACCCGCGCCATCTCCTCCCTTTCCGTTGTTCAAGCCTAGCTCTTCTCCAGCTTTGCCCCGGCCAACGCTACGTCCTCCTCCGTCACAATCGCCAGGCACTACTCTCATGTCTTCTCCACCGCCTCCACCACATGCTCCTCCCTCCACGGTAGTAAATAACCACTACTCATTCACGTACCTGTAGAATATTATTACACCGTCGAAAAGCACTCCATCCCCCCACTTGATTCCATCCCCTACTCGTCTTCGTCCTCCGCCTCCGCTCGCAAGTTC
>JBAKGM010000279.1:11622259-11635806 GCA_037177215.1 Asparagus racemosus | reverse complement strand
ATATACATGTTATTGACAATGTCATAGATTGTATCGTAATAAATTATAGTCAACTATATTATTGTGATTATAATATATTATATTACACTTTATATTATATGATAATTACTGTAGATGTTCAAAATAGCTATAATATATTATATTATAATTAATACAACATGCTAGTAACAAGTTTTTTAAACATCATATAATATCTTATAATAATATTATATAATATTGTAATACATCATATTATAATAAATATGATATTATATTACAATATAATATATTAAAAATATGTTTAATGATGTAAATTATTTAAATTATTTAATAATTTTATATTTTAGCTAATATTTATTATTTAATTAAGTTGTATATATATAATTACACATCTAATATGAATGGCACGTATATTAGTAGTTAATGTATGAATGTTCGAAATTTATCCAACTTGTTTAAATTTGTCCCAGTATGAAGTGTGAGAGGTGGGATAAACTTTGACTTGGGGACAAACATTTTTCTATATGAGTGGGAAATTTTACCTCATGTTTAGTAATTATCCGACTAATATTCTAAAAAATTAATGACACCAGAAGTTATTACCCCAATCCGATTATCCTAACTAATAACGTCAGAAAATACTATCTCCCAATTTATCATAATTATGGCCATATTACGACAATCAATGTGCCCCCAGTTAATTCCAGCACAACTTGAACCCTTAGTCCAGGCTCCAGACCGGCCCAAGACCGTCGGTCCACACTGCAATTCAACCCAAACCCCAATTTCTCGTCTCCTTCTCTTTCCCCAAAACAAAAAACCCAACCCTAATCATCGCCGTCCTCCATGGCCTGCACCATTGACTTCCGCCGGCTCGACGAAGGCCTCGGCGGCCCCAAAAACAAGCGAAAACGATGCGAACCCGATCCCGAATCCGAATCCCAACCCGAATCCATGGACCTCGACGCCGCCGCTGATCCTCCTTCATCCAAGCGCCAAGCCGTCCCCTCCTCCGACGACCCCTCGAAACCCTCCTACGGCCGCCCCACCTACGATGGTACCATCGCCGGCAAGGTCTCCGGCCGCACATGGAAGCACGTGCGCACCCAGCGGCCCTCCGCCACCCGCGTCTCCCGCCACACCAAAACCCTAGAGCTCCGCAACAAGGAGAAGGAGATGAAGAGGGCTTTTAGGGAGAGGGTGAATGAGTTAAAAGAGGAGATTAGATCGAATAAGGTGGAGAAGAGGAAGAAGAGAGAGGAGAGGGAGAGGAAGAAGAAGGAGAATGTGCTCAAGTCCGGGACGAAGCTGCAGAAGATTACGAACCCGAAGACGCTGAAGAAGATTGCGAAGTCGAAGGAGAGGAAGCTGTTGAAGGTCGTGCCGGATGATGTGGTTAATGGTGGGAGCAAGAAGGGGATGAAGACGAAGAAGTAGGGATGGGCTTCTTGGTGAACAACTGTAAGAGATCTCTTTGTTCTAAAGTTTCAATTTTGTTGTCTGGGTTATGGAAGTAAACTTGAATTGAGGTGTTATTTTCTGGTAATTGATGTTTAGGTTATTGTTTTCAGTATTAAAGTTTTCATTTCTTCATATGATATCAGTGAAATGCTTGATTATTCTATTATGTCTAGTTCTTATTGATTAAATAGGAAAAGGTTGTCAAATATTAAGTGCTTCCTTTTATATTGGAGGTCTGATTTATGTTATGTGCTCTGCTGAGAAAGTGCCCCAATTAATGTTTATTTGGAAATTTTAGTGTAAAGTTTTCATTTTCCCATCTCGGTTGCTGTTGTTTTGGAATAGAACTACGAGATGGATATAGGTTTCTAAAATTGTTTTATTGTGTATATTTTTCATAGTTGATTTAGAGTTGCGGATGATAATTTTTCATGGTTAGATTATTGAAGATTGGTGTTGTCAACTAACAGTTATTCACTTTTATGATAAATTTTCATGGTTAGATTATTGAATAGAACTATGAGATGGTTAGATTATTGAATGATAATTTTTCATGGTTATATCTTTGCGTTTGGGTGGGTGGTTTACTTATGGGGGTGGTGCTGTTTGCAAGCATGTATGGGGTAAAATATATCTTTGCGTTTGGGTGGGTGGTTTACTTATGGGGGTGGTGCTGTTTGCAAGCATGTATGGGGTAAAATAGTCATAAGTGACTCTAGATAGTTATCCAAGGAGTTGAGTTAAACTCATGGCTTTTATTTCTGAGAAAAGTCGGATTAAAAGCATAGTTAACAGATAGTATACACTCTTCATGGTTAAAAAGTATCAAAATTTTCACTAGCTTGTTGAAGAAGAATTTATTCTTGTTGGTGCTCGGAAGGCACAATGATTTTACGTGGTTTAGCACGATATCTACATCCGCGGACTTCACCCATGTGAAATCGATCTACTATCTAAGAAAATACCGAACTCCAAAACGTTACACTCGATTCTACCCAATCTCACCAATGCGTAAAGCCCATACAACTCTCACTCACTCAAATACATCCCAAGACTGAGAATTCTAGTCAAATCACTTCTTCTTGATCTATGAGTTTACAAATTAAATTGAAAAGAGTTAACATGAAAATACGTCCCTGATAAAGATATAACCTAGGTTACTTGGACACTTTGTTTTGGGTGTTGTATCCATGTTGGACATGTGACGGACATAGATTCACTGTGAACATGTCATGGACACGTGTGATTCAAAGCAAAATCTAATTTCCTTATTACTTATAACTCTAAACTAGTTTCTTTGGTGTATCGAGTGCAAAACCAATAGGTTTTTGGACCCAAAAACCGAAACCCGTTAGTTAATATTTAAAAAGTACACATTGTATCCCCTGCTATCAAAACTAAAATTTTATTGTTAAACCTTAATTCTTAGCTTGTTTTAATTTGATTTTTAATTGTTATAGATAGTAAAAGAAATATACAAATGTTACAGAATCCTTCTGATGTAGGATAGATTAAAATCTAAATTTGGAAAAAGATTTGATGAAGATTGGATCTAATATAAGTCAATTAGGATTAGATTAATTAGTTATAGTTTTATTTAGTTTTATCATTTTTATTTGGTTAGGATCTTATTTGATGTTATCTCTTTTTTAGTTAGAATATTATTTAATGTTACCTCTTCTCTAGTTAGGATTTATTTTTATCTTCTTAGTTTCTTCTACAAATAAGATTTTGTTCTTCATTTGAGAGGAGAGAAGAAGGTTTGAGAGAAACCTTGCATGTTGCAGTTAGTATTAGGCATGTGAATTGCTGGTATGTGTAGTGCTCAGATGTGAAGCCCATAATTTGTACCTTTTCTTTATTAAATGAGAAATGCAATTTTATTTTATTTTTGTTTGAATAATCACCCTCAATAGACCTTCACTATCCGATCCATAGCAGTTGATACCTAACAGATTAGAAGTTAGGATTTTATTTAAGGATTTGATTTCATTTAGTTGAGAATTTTAGTTAGGATGAACTTGTTATTTAGCTGCTGGAGTTGTTAATTTGTGAGGATGTTTTATTTGATGTTGTCTATTAGTTGGGGAGGATTTTATTTGTTCTTATGTTTTTAGGATTTTATTTGTTCTTATTTTCTTAGGATTTTATTTTCACTTAGTTTTTTTCTATAAAAAGGGTTGTATTTATTCATTTTAGAGAGGAGGAGAGAAGAATGTTTATGAGAAACCATGCATGTGAATTGCATTTAGTGTTAGGCATGTGAGTTGCCGACATGTGAATTGCCCAGATGTGAAGTCCATCATTTGTCCCTTGTTTTTATTAACTGCAATTACATTATTTGTTTTTTCCCCGAATATTCAACCTCAACCAACCTCCACCATCCTTTCTGCATCAAGAATTTGGATTATTTCTTCAACATGTTCTTGGATATTGGAAGGCAAGCTTGGAAAGGCCCAAAGAGGTGAAGTTCATAATATACAAGGATGTTATGAAAGATACCAGAGCTAAGTCGGAAAGGTTGGCAGAGTTCATAGCATATCCTTTGACCATAGAAAAGGGTAAAAATGGAGTCATGGAGAGCATGGTAACATTATGTAGCTTTGAGAATCAGAGTAGTTTAGAGGTGGACAAGAATACAGCACTACAGCCACAGGTAGAGGGTCTTAACAAAAGCTCGTAGAAGATAAGTTAGAGGTTCTGGTTTGAGCTTGTAAGGTGTGAAAGTTTCAGTTTTTTCGCGCACTCATTGTTGTTTGCAAGTATTTATTATTGTAAAAAAGCAAGGAAGTTTCAAGTACTAGTTGAATATGATCTATGCTGGTTATTTAGCTTGCTTATGAGATCGACATAGTTAAGTATGCGCATCATGTGCCTTTGACTTCCGTATCGAATTGAACTCTAACTTGTTTAAGTTAAATCGTAAGCTCTAACTTGTTTAGGTTAAATTGAGCTTACAAGAAATATACACTTCTATGTTTCTAGTATGGTAGAATAAAGATTGTCTAGAGGTGTCTGCCTACGTCCCTGTTTACAGAATATATGATCAAAATGTTGAAATCTAAGAGATACAATGTATGTGGACATTATTTTGTATGTGGACTATTAATGACTATTAATTTTGTGCCTTTTTATTGGTACAATGTCCTTTTATCTTCTATCATGTAACTATAAATTGGACTATGTATGGAAATGAGAATAGAAAATGAATGAAAGGATAATATTACAATAATTTCTTCTTCTCTTGTCTATTGTCTCTTATTTTATTTCCTGAGTATATTATTCTAATAACAATGTTTAGAAAAAATAAATGATTAATCCGCATTGTTATGTAAGTAAAACTTATTATTAGAGAATTTGTTCTTTTAGTTCTTCTTTAATGTGGAGCCCATGAAATAACATGCCACCCTGTGCCTAAGCCTTAGCCTGAACCGCTATCCATGTGATCAATGATTGATCAATTCAATCCCGGTCTCCATACCTCATCCCAAAAAGAGAGGACCAACAAAATCCAACTTCAAAAAGATAATGGACAGAAATAAAGAAAGAAAAAGGAAAAGAAAAAGCAAAAGCAAAAAAAAATTGAAAATTAATCATGATATACTTTCTACTATAATTAAAAACTTTCAAAACAATTAAGTTGTTGATCCATGTCATTACTGTTACATCACAGGGATATCAGATATTGGGTTACCACTTCCAGTCAGATCAATTAACTAATGCTAATGGGGGCATTTGACAACGTCCTTAGTGGTCGTCTCTAATCTGGTTAAGGGTTTAAATTTTATTGGGGTAAAAGATGGCCTAGATTAAACCTTATTTTATTAATTTAAATTGGACTCTCAATTAAAGTAGAATTGGTCCACCTCTTTCCAGATAGGAATTAACTTGGTTAACAATTTTATTCCTCCATATCAAAACTAACTTGGTTAAGATCTTAACTTGGAGAGCTAGCAAACACTCTTCTTAGATTCATATAATACCACATATTAGTATTCTACTCATGGACGTAAATGGTTAATTATGCTACAAATGCTAAGCCTCCTATATCAGACCCTAACTCAAGCAATTAACTCTTCAAGTCCTCTCATATATCAAAACCTTGAAATTGTAGTGATGATTGAAAGTTATAATTTTATGTTCTCACATGTCCTTACAAATTGAAGGCCCACAGAAACCAGGACTCACGCATATTTGAGACTAACACTCAAGTATCATATTAAAATCCATGCTGCTATATCAAAACCCTAACGTTATGAGATGGTTATAATTTTATATTTTAAGACTAACACTCAATTAGTTCAACTTACAAGTAAGAGGGGAAAAAAATCCCACAATATATAGTACGTACCCATATCCAGCATCTCTGTAATAAGGCAGATTACTAAGCAAAGTCTCGTCAACATCAAACACCCAGACATCCTTCCCATCGCCAGCGACCGGCACCGTCGTCGCGAACGCCAGCGCTTCTCCGGCGATGACTTCGGAGTCCGATAAGTACCTCTCGCCGTTCATGTACCGCGCAACAAAGCCCGAGCATTTGGAGGGGACGACGAGCCAAACGCCGGCGTTGTTCGTCTCCTCCGACAGCCGCCAGCTGTCACAGAAGAGGCCGGCGTCAGCAGCGGGGTTCTTGCTGCGAAGCTGGAGGTGGGCATGCGAGGAGGGGAACGAGGTGAGAGTTGAGATCAGGAGGAGGAGAGGGAGGCTGAGGAGAGACATGAATGCGAGAGAGAGAGAGAGTCAGGGGATTGGTGGAATATATTGGAGGAGAGAGCTTTTAACGGATGCGAGGAGTTCTTCTTGAAAGCATTATGCAATTAATGTGGTCGATGAATATTGGTGGGCTTGATATTTTGGAATTTGTTAATTTTGGAACGAGCCCTCAATGCATTGACTTTCGATTCCGATTCCGATTCCCTTTCTTGTCGTAGAAATTTAAAGTTGGAAATTTTGATAAAAACTATCCTTAAAAGTGCTTTTTATAAAGAATTTCATCATATAAATTTGCTTAGCTTTAAACGAGCAAAATTAACTCTCGTGTAAACTACATTGTATATATAACCACTTAGAATGAATATGTAGAACTTTACAACAAAATATAGTAACTTACACCATCAATATTCCAATTGTTGAATACAATTAAATAAGAATTTAGCGGTGAATTCAGGATAATTTTGTTCAATTTTTACTCAACTATTCAAAATAATATCCCTCAATGACCTAAATAGTTCATCCCGACATTGATAACTTTTACATATAACAAGAATCAAATGTTATAAAACTAAAAAACAAAAGGTTTTATCTCATTATTTCCCTGTCTACACTTGTTTAGGATTGATATTTGAATGGTACATTTCATGGAGAATTTTAGAAGGTTGCAATTAAAGTTTGCTTGTATACTACATGAAACGTTTGATATCTGAAAGATCTTAGATTTATAATCAGACAATAACCTTAAATAAAAACCAATTAGAAATTAAAACGTAATCATGCAAGAAAGAATAGTACGTAGAGAGAGACTAAAATGAGAAAATATTTTGGTAACCCAACAAATACTCCTTTAACCCCGATGGAGGCAGGTTTGTTGATTAATCAAAGGGGATTGAGTGGAACTTTATTGTAACACGCAATACAAGGTAACATCAATTTCTAGCTACGAAAACTAGGTAGGTATTTGGGTTGGATGTGACTACTGTTGGAATATTTCTAAAGTGACCATGGTTGGCCCAAGGCCGAGTACTGTTCCAATTGGAAAAATTAGGCCTATATGGCCCACATATCCATTACTCTCTTTACTCCTTGTACTGCTGACTTTTAAATGCACGCCATGTGATTTGGGTTAGGGTTGGCAATCCACATTTTGGATGTTTTGTGCTCGAGTCCTTGACTAAATTTAGACCAAAGCTATTCCATAATTGTTAACCCTAGTTACGTCTTAAAACTAGTTCTAAGACCCAAACCGGCCCTCTTGGGAAACAATTCTGACTCAATTTAAAAGAGTTGGCATGCTGATTCTCAAATCTCATATAGAGTTCAAACAGTTTAAAAGGATTGCCAAACTGATATGGTAGCGTGTCTGTTAGGAATCTCTTAAACTTTAAAAATAACCATCGATATTTGAAAGTTTGACCTCCATGGTTATCTCCGTGAACATACAGATTTCGCTGATTCGGACTTTTGTTATTTAACATCAATGATATAGTAGCGTGTCCGCTAAGAAAATTTGACAATTTAGAAGATTTAGTAAAATATATAAAGTTCATAACAGTTCAGTGCCAACCTCCACATAATTCAGAGATGTTTTGTGAAATTAAGTCCAAGTTTAAAGAACTTCCAAGTAAGACTCGGATGCTAGTTTAAAAGAGGGCACTGTGAACTGGAGGAAAAAAAATCTTAGATTTAGAAGGCTTAATTGTATTTTTAGTGCCACATACTTTGCATATATATACCTCCCATTGTATTTAAATGCCCTTAAATATCCTAAGTCTCCGTCATTAAAATATGAAAATGTAGTATAATTTTAGGTTCAAAGACAAAATGCCCACCCATTTAATTAACCTATAAATGGTATAAAAGAACCTTCAATTCTTACAATCTCGCCAGATCGACAAAGCTTTCGAAATTGAACTGTGATTTTCAAGTGGGATGTGAAAGGATTAAAAAAAAAAGGATCTTGAAGGTGGATTTGTGAAAGTTCGTGCGAACCTAAGTTAAAGGTTGATCTACTATTAGGTAATTTATCCTCAAAGCTAAATTTTAAGTTGGATTTATGCAAGTTGGTAATAAAATTTTCATTCCCTTTGTTAAATGAGGATTTTGATGTGGTTTAGAGTCTGAAGGGGCGCAAATGTAATTGTTGTTGAGATATTTGGTTGATAATTTGGGTTTGAATTGTTTGGTTCTGTTTATTGACTTGGTTTATTGTCCTTAACTTGGTTTACTTTTAAAATTGCTAAAATGTGTTAATGCATGAATGCTTTATGAAGAGATTGAGCATTTGGAGGTTGGCATCATGATTTTCTATAATGAAATTGCAGAGAAAGAATTGAATTTGTGAGCTTTAGGTCAAAATTTAATAAAGGCGATATAATATCTAGATAGTGGTAGATCCAGGATTGAGGGAAAGTGGTATCACTACATAATTAATAAATAAAAAATTTACACTTATAGTCAAGAGTTTTCATATTTGGGAAAAAGTACCTAACTTTACTATTAGTGACACTATGGAATGCATATTTTCTCAATGCATAATGTCAATGAGCAATCATTGAGCTAATCATCACTCATTTATTCCGTTTCATTAACTTTATTGCATTACTCTTTTGGTAGTTACGTTAGCCAAATGTAAAATCAGCAACATCTTCAAACCAAAATACACAAAACAGTTTTAGGCTTACACTTAAATACCCTATAGGTTCACCTACTTTGCACATATGGACTCCCAGTTGTATTTAGCTGCACTTAAATACATAATGTTTTTAAAAGTTATACTTTAATACCCTCAATTATGCAAACGAGAGTTTCTCTCCAAAAGTTCTCATGAGATGCGCACAGACTAATTTTAGAATATTTTCACTCTTAATATATGTTAAAATTATTGTTAAACCTATCAAAATTCAATTTTAAAATAGAATTAGAGTAGATTCAAAATAGAACTTTGATAGGTTTAACAATGGATATAACAAAACATAAGGGTTAAAATATTCTAAATGTGAGTGTCACATGAGATTTTTTTGCAGAAAATTCTCACCTATGATTAAGCAAGGGTACTGAAGTGTAACTTTTAAAAACTTTACAATATTTAAATATAACCAAATACAAATGAAGGTATATATGCGCAAAGCAGGTGAATCTATAATGTGTTTAAGTGCCATAAACCCATAGTTCTATGTGGGGGTAGGGTCTTATTACTCCTTGACCAAAGTGGGGTCACGTGACCCCACTTTGGTATAGGTAGATCCATTATTGCGTCTGTGTAGCTATTTATAAATAAATAAAACTTCAAGGTAAAAGAGCTTCTCGGAATAGCGGAATAGCACGTGACATCCATATGGAATATCTAAGATTATTCTAACAATTTTTTAGCGGAAGATTTGAGCATGTTACTTTTTGAAATTTTAGATCATTTAAGTGCAATCAAATATAACTGAGGCTATACATACACAAAGTAGGTGAAACTATAAGATTTTTAAGTGCAATTAACCGATTTAAAACACAAACCTTAAATGAAAACAAATAGAAATGATAAAAAATGACAAAAAAATATTTTGGCAGCACAAGGAATACCTCTTTTTCTGACTCGGGATGGAGCGCGAGGGAAACGGGGGTAGTTGACTAATCAAGGGGGTTGAGTAGGACTTTATAACAAAGTAACATAGGCTACGACGTGACATCAATTTCTATGGATTTGGATGTGACAGTGGCTTGTCCTTTAGTAAAGGAGCAATGGGCGGCCCAAGATCAGTTGGATGTAATAGACCCCTAATAGGCCCATATATCCAACATCTCATAGGGCATGATATTTACGTTTTTGTTTCCTTTCTTATTGTGCAAATCCTTTTGTACATCCGACTCCAAAGACGCAAAGCATTTGGGGAAAAAGGGCCTGTGGATGGCCATTTGGTCCCAAATAATACACAAAAAATGAGCATCGGCTTTTGTCGGTATTAGTTCCTTACATCTTTTATATGTTAAGATTAGCCCCGAGAATTACTAGAATACCCATTAGGTCCCGTTGTGCTGTCGTTGGGATTCCGGCCAATCTTATAACCCCGTTTTGAGTTAAGTATGGTTATTTACGGTTTTAACTTTACTAAATGGGTTAAGTGGAGCAACTTGCCAAAAGAGGTTGTTTTAATGGGCACTAGTACTTAGGTGCACGCGATGCATGCATGATGCCAGATGTAAGGAATTATTATCGTCAATTTGTAAAGAAAACTGACAAATGCATGTCCGTTGTTCTTTTTGGATTTTTTTTTCAAGTTTGAGGGTATTTCTGTGATATGTTCCAATGCGAAAGCATTTCCTTTGAGTTTTTAAATGGTAGTGCATTTTCGTTGATTTATTCAAGTGTGAGAATATTTACAATTCGATTTTAGGTGTGAGGGCATTTCCAAAACTCTAAAAATGTGCCTCACAAAGACCAAACAATAGGCTTTTCTTAATATGTAGTACATATTGGTTTTAAATGTTTTTGGAGTGTAAACGAGTTTTATTGAAACATATATGAGTTTGTATCTATATTTAATATGTACGATCACAATAAGTGCAAGGTGTAACTAACTTAGTTACATACGCCATCATAAATACATGTTTGACAATCACATTAATGATCCACACCATTCATTATGAGCTATGCATTCAAAACTTCATGGAGAATAAAAATCATCGAGATTCAATACTTCTAGTTTATACTTCACATAACCTAGAAATGAACGGTCTTTAGTGGTTTCAGATGCTGGTTATTTTGAGTTGCTTGAATTATAGGATAGAAAATTCCAAACCATATAATTTTTGATCCAATTACATTTAATGACGTATAGATAACAATGAATGGTTAGATTTACAATATCGATGGGTAAAGATGTATTCTTTGTAGGTGTGTGTAACTAAGTTACACCATGTGTGTATTATAACCCTACCATATTAAATGTAAGGATGTAACTAGTATTATGGACAGATCCAATTTTTTTTTTCTATGGAGGCACGTGTACAATTATACGTATAAATTATAAAACTTATATAATTTAAATCATACTGGAAAAAAAAACTTATCTATACAATAATCCCAAAAATCTCAACACAATACACTTTCGTTATAATTTTCATATCAATATATGATTATTTTCATTTTCATCACACAAATTAACAAAATAATACCAATTTCCTCCAGCAATAAGCCTTCATAATTATATGAGTTACTAAACTTATGGGGGGCAGCTATAGATATATTGCATGGGGGCACCTATGTAAATATATAAACCTCTTAATAAAAATTCCAAATTTGTATGACCCTTCTTAATAGATCCGTCATTGACTAGTATTCCATGTCGATGTCAACCAATAACAAATATTCTCCTCAAATCAAATGGTAGCAAGCAACAAGTATTAATTTGAAATAATTTATAAGAATTGAGAGACCTAATAACTGTTACAATGCTCCGAGGGACTAATTTCAAAATACTAAAGATTTATGATCTATTGTCTTAAAAATGAAAAAATATTGATACAATGAAAGTATTGCATCGGTTCAATCACTTATACAAGGAGTTTAGAGAGGAGGGTTGGGGAGAAGGATTAATCAAATTATCGAATCATTATGAGAGCTTAAAAATAGTTAAATTCTGTTTGGATTAGATGAATAAGTGGAAGATTTAACTTTTTTTTTTGTTTGACAATTAACACAGGGTTAAGAAGATTAATCATACTAATGTTTTTTAAAATTTCAATTTTAACCTATTAAAAGTAGGAAAAATAATAATGATTGTTATAAAAAAATGTGTTCTTGACTCCTGCAAATTGCTCGTACACGTACAACATCACACATTCATAATTCGTAAAACAAAAAGTGATTTTGGGCAAAACTTCCAATAAATCTGACATGAGCTCGTAATGCAAACTGTACAATAGCCACGAGCTATATGGGAATCGAGATATTAAAACAGCTAAAATGTCAAAATATTAAAGTAGCTATTGTTAGCTTAGTGTATATTGTATTAAAATATAAAAGCAGCCACTAACTCACTGAATATTTTTATTTTTATATTTTATTTTTGGGGAAAAAGGAGTTACCTTTGTTTTATTGCTGACTTATAAATTTTATGGGTCCAGCCTAAATCAAGGTCTACTTAGATAAAGTACATTGCTGGTTGTGTCCTATTTAAAATAGGACGTGGGCCCACATAAATTTTAATAGGCTTAAGTGGACTTAATGTGAATTATTCATTATTAAATAATAAAGGGCAAAATTATCAGATTGGTATATTTTGTTAACCCCTAGTGACACATTGGTATATTTTCTTATTCTGACGATAATTTGGTACATTGTATAGACTACGACAATAAATTAGCTAATATTTTGACCGGAGTCAAATTTTAGCAAAATTAGCCAATATTCATTATTAAACAATTTGGCTTTGAGATAAGTTTCCAACCCATCATTATGAAATGGCTAGCATTGTTGCATGCGAGGTCCCTAAATCCTAATCCTCCATCTTGTTTGCCTAATTTTAGCGAGTCCCATGCTTTTAAATACATATGTCTCCCTTTCTTGTCAAAGCCAAAAAAAAAAAAAAAAAAAAAAAAAACACCAACGGAAAAAGGGAAATATCTCGCATTCTTCTTTCTATATCCATAATGATATTTGATAGAATAATACTCATGCTCATAAGATAAGTAGGTATATGTTAGAATTAATATAAAACTATAATCCTCGATCCTCACCATAACTTCGAAGTTTTTGTGTAATGGTTAGAGGGACTAAATTTAAGATGGTATCAGAGCAACCCAGGTCCAAATCCTACTGGCCACGAATTTTAAGCGGATTTTCTTAAAATTGACACCGCTGTGTGTCCAGGTTTCAGCCCATTAAAAAAGTCGTTCAACCTTCAGGGGCATGTTAGAATTAATATAAAACTCTAATTCTCGATCCTCACCATAACTTCCTCCATTTTAAGATGGTAGACTTAATTAAAATCTCTCTACTAGCATGAGATAATAGTGAAGATTCCCAACCTTGAAGCTATTTGTCGATCATCTTAATCAGAGAGTGAAACCTGGTTGAAGATGAACGACTAAAAAATAAGGATCCCTCTAAATAAATAGTGTCTTTCTCCATGAGAGGTATTTGTTGGGAACAAGTACCCTCTCTATTTTTCTCTTAATCAGAGAGTGAAACCTGGTTGAAGATGAACGGCTAAAAAAATAAGGATCCCTCTAAATAAATAGTGTCGTTAGCTGCAGCCACAGAGCATACAATAAGTAGATATAACAAGTACCCTAAGCCAGGCTCTGATACCACTTGTTGGAAACAAACCCCGGGCCCAATAGAGCAGAGCTGCAGCTAAAGTATTGCAGAAGTAATAAAGAACACACAGATTTACGTG
>JBAKGM010000279.1:11610321-11622159 GCA_037177215.1 Asparagus racemosus | reverse complement strand
AACAATTATTAGTGGTATATTTATTCATATAAAATGGATAATGAGGGTATTAATTTGTAATTAAAATGTGATAATCATGAACTGAGACTTCAAGCTCAACAAAGAATCGAGATCTACCAGTCACGAATTTTGAAAGCCTTTAATAGGAGAGTCAGAGAACGATCTTTCAAAGAAGGCAACTTGGTCTTAGCCGTTTGTCGACCCATGGTCATGACGCACAAGACTACTGGTAAATTCCAACCCAAATGGGAAGGTCCATTTGTAGTAGAGACAGTATACTCAATTGGAGCATATCGCCTAATTGACCAAAATAGCAATAGGCTCATGGTGCTGATCAATGAGAAATTTCTCAAGAAATACTACCCTTGATCTGGGCTAATTTTATATCCCCGCAGAAATCCTGATCATGTTTAAGTTTCCACATCTGAGCTAGAAATATTGATCTTCCTGATCCAAAACTCAATTAAAATCCTCAGAGAGTCATCAAGTTAACACCACACCTCTGCTTGGCTCCAGACATACCATCACTGTCGTGTTAATAATACACATCTGAACAGTGTCAACACCAAACACATCATCACTGTCATGTTAACAATACACCTCTAAACAGTGTCAACTTCAAATATACCCCCTACTGTCATGTTAACATCACACCTCTTAACAGTTTCAATTTGACCAAATCGTCATGTTAACACTACAGCTCTGAACAATTTCTCATCTTCAATGATCTGACCGGTTAACATTACACCTCTGTTAAATCATTTTGTTGGCACGTTAACACTACACCTCTGTTGACCTATCTTTGTAAAATTGACTGGTTAACATTACACCTCTGTCAATTTGCTTATGTCAAACATCGATTAGTTAACATTACACTTCCATCGATTTTCTACCGTTAAGTTAACATCACACTTCCAAATGGTAGTCATCCTTTAGACTTCCTTTTGAACTGACTAGTTAACATTATACCTCTGTTGGTCACCCTATTTGGCACGTTAACACTACACCTCTGAACAGTGTCAGTCTAATCAAACTGTTATGTTAACACCACACATCTGTCATTGTGATCCCAACATTTTCCTCCCTAGTTAACACTACACCTCTATCATACATTCATCTTTAAGGAGACAAAAAGTTCTTTTATTTATTAAAAGAGCTAAAATGGTTACAAAAGATTTCTACATGGAGAGCGGATAAAAAGTGTGTATCTGTGCAACACACTCAGCCATCTGAGAATCCCGGACATCATGAGCATTCTTCTGAGCCCTTTCTTTAAGATTCGAGGGTCAACAGGGGCAGCCTGCAGCCTGATAGTGGAAAGCCTCTTTGTTTTAGCCTGAAGCTTGGCAACTTGAGAATCTAGTTTCTTATTGAAATCAGCCTGGTCAGACAAAAGCTCCGCCCTTTAAAGTTGAGCTTCTTTCAGACGTGCTTGGTCTGCGGCAATGGTTGCCTTGGCCTCATCAATCACTACATCTTGCTCTTGCATGGCATTCTGGAACTCCATCTGATAACCTTCAGCGAAAGTGATGCTGTCATTTAGACTTTGAACCTTCACGCTAATCTGCTCCATTTATGCTCGAGTGGATTCACCGACTTTGCGTGAGTCTCCATCAAGTGACAGAATTCAAGTTCGGCGATACCCTCAAGATCAGCCATGCGAAGAGTTTGTAATTCCTGACAACATGACTCAGCTTTGTCAATCGCCGTCTTGAAAGGTTCAGTATGAGCAGGACTAACAACATCCAGCTACTCCCATAGCAACTTGAGAGTGCAGGTCGACTACTCCCTCTGAGACTTCAAGGCGAGTGCAACATTTTGGTTGAACAAACTCATCAGACTCTCCGTCAAGATCTTTATCTCCATCTCCACCAAGTCTTCAAGGTCAGGAGATCGAGGAATTTCCGCATGACCAGAAGGACTCCAGTCGAAATCACTATGGCATCAGTGGTGGTATGAGAAGTAAATGGCAAGGCTTGTACCTATTCATTGCCCGATATTAAATATGGAGCAAGTGTGACCAAGAGTTTCGATATAGCAGGAGACACGGCAGACGTCATTACCATAGTAGATGAGACGGCAGTTCTCACAACCATAGCTGTAGTCGTTGATATGTCCATGGGCACAGCTTCAACACTTGTGGAAGAAACCCCCGATTCATCAAGAGCAACTACAGGCACACTCGAACTTTCACCCGGACGGGATTTAGAACTCGGTGGCACCTCCTCCCTAACTTCTGCAGGCATGGGTGAGTCTAGATGATGATCATCATCTTCAGATAATACATGAATGATCAGCCTTCGCCGCACTGATGAAACTAGAGCTGCACTAGGAGTTTCGAGTGTCTCAATGGCGGGTACAGGCTGTAAGGGACCAGAGGCACCTTCAAAGTCAATCACGGGTTCGAAATGACCATTCAATGGGAAGGACTCCGACATTGCTTCGCTCATGACCCCGAAGTCCAACTCATCATCTAACACCTAAGCAAAATGTCAGCTATTAAAACAAAGCCACCATGAAAGTGCTGAAGAAAGTACCTAGCGCATATCACAAACACTACACATATCTCTCCACAACCCATCACCTTTCTTTTATTCACTCCTAATTGTCACACACACAACATAAGAACTGATATTGATTAACTTTTACAACACCTTCCTTGTGGGATCGATAACTTTTTATACTATAACTTGATAGTTGTGCACTTACAACTTTAGGTTCACACTTATATTTACCTAACAGTTGCCTTTTCAAAAAAAGAAAAAAAAACTCATGTAAAAAACTCTCTACATAAAATCATAGATTAATTTTAGAAAACCCCTAGTCAATTACTTTAATTTGAGAAAATCTCCCTCAGGTTTGAGCATATTGCAGATAACCCCCATTAACTATGAAATTTTGAGATAACCCTTTTAATTTGCTTCACTTAACCCCCCTCAGATATGGGGTTTCTCAAAAAAACCCCTTTCAACTATTCTAATTTGTGAAACCCCCTCAAGTTTGAGTTTTTTGTACACAACCACCCTCAAATTTGAAAATTTGAGAAATTCTAAAAGCTAACATTATTAGATCTAGCATGTCACATGATAATTAGGTTAGTAAGAAAAGAGTAAATACCTCAATCCTAAAAAATTATTCCGAATTTAAAAAATTATTCTAATTTTTTTAGATAGGAGAAAGAGGAGAAAGAGCAAAGCATTGGAAAGTCAAAATAGTTCTTTTTTACTGGTTGGAGGTTCTTTATAATTGAATGGGTTGATTTTCAAAAGGATATTTTAGCGGTTTTATATTTTGAAATAACAAGTGGGGAGGGGTTGGTGAGAAAAGTGTAAAAGATTAGAGGCTTTGTGAGACACCCCATGGTTGAGGGGGTTTTCTCTGATTTTCAAAATTGAGTGAGGTTATTTATAATATGCCCAAACTTAGGGTAGTTTCGTCAAATTAGAATAGTGAGGGGGTTTGTTTGTAATCCATGACTCTTTATCCTATCAGAAGATGATATGTGGACACCTAATCTTATGTTCACCTAATAATTCTCATTAAATTAAAAACAATTCTAACAATCAAATATTTTGTAATCCTTATTAGATTATAATTATCCATAATTAAAAATATCTCTTAATTATATATGTAAATATCCCTCATTTGTATATAATAAGAAATTGGCAGTTCTCCTAAATACAGAAAAACTTATACATGTCATCTAAATACATGAAATGTGTCATATTAAAAATAGCCATGTGTCTTATTCTATCAGAAGATGACATGTGGACATATTATCTTATCTTCACCTAATTAAGAATTTTCAACAAACTAAAACTATTCATAATTAAAAATTCTAATAATAAAATATTTCGTAGTCTTGATCAAATTATAACTAATCCTTAATTTAAAAATCTCATAATTGTATCCCTTTTTATATATAAACTGGTGAACTACTTAAATTTATATGTCCATAGTCATAATTTAAAAAAACTATTGTGTGTCCATGTATCCTATCAGACACATATTGGCACATCATTCTCTCTTCACATAAGAATTTTATTCAAATTAATACAATCTATTGTTACAAAAATTCTATTAATCAAAACCTTCCTTCCTAATTCTCTTTACCTAAGACTCCATATCAAATTAAAAGTATCCACAATTTAAAAGTTCTATTTGTCAAAGTCGTCCTCTTTATCAAAATTAGAAAATTATCAACTGCCCCCATTGAAATCAAAAAAATTACGAACAATAGAGTAAAAGAAATTGTAAAAAACCAAAAATTAAAACTACCTCCTAGATCCAAAAATTAGAAACAACCTCATGATAAATCAAAAATCCAAATAGTTCCATAAAAATCAATATATCACAAACAACTCCTTAAAAATTAAAAATTACACATAATCTTGGAAAAAAATCTAAAAATTACAAGTAGCACTCTAAAATATAGAAAATTATAAATGATCCCTTTTAAAATCCATAATTACACATAATCCCTAGAAAATACAGAAATTACAAAAAGTCCTATGAAAAATTCAAAAATTATAAATAGCCCTAAATTTTATAAATAACCCTTGAAAATATTTAAACCAACCCATTGAAATTTTCAAAAATTACAAATATCCCCTTGAAAAATTTTAGAAACAATCCTTTGAACATTTTACAACTATCTCCATGAAAGTTGTGAAAATAAGAAACGCACTGATGAAATTTTTAAAATATTATAAACAAGTCCTTGAAAATTTTACAAACGACCAGTTAAAAGCTTCATAAATTACAATCAATGTAAAAAATTTGAATATTATAAAGAGCCCCATGAAAGCTGCAAATAATCCCTTAATATTTAAAAATTACAAATAAACCTGTGAGAAATCTAAAAACTACAAATAGTTTTACTCTTTAAAATCAATAAATTATAAAAAAAATTCCTAGAAAATCCAAAAGCTATGAATAGTCCCCTAAAACATAAAAATTACCAATAGCCCCCTAAAGTTTTACTAACAAACCCTTAAAAATTCTAAAACCAACTCCTTGAAAGTTTTAAAAATTACAAATATCTTTCTAAAATGTTTACAAATAGCCATTGAAAATTTTACAACTAGCTCCATGAAAGTTGATAAAGTAACAATATGGTGAAACTTTCAAAATACTACAAATACTTTCTTAAAAATTTTTACAAACAACCCCTTAAAAATTTCACAAATTATAAACAACCCTCAAAACTTTACAGACATCACCTCAAAAAAAATCTAGAATTACAAATATGCCCCTAATTCAAGATAAAATATCATAATATATCATTGGTGTGGGAAATGCATGAGGTGGGATGGTATAATATTCATAGGAAGTCCTATTTCTTTAATACTCGGTGATGGTAAAACCGACTATTATCCATTTGGATAAAGTCCTAATCTCATTTGTATCCTACTCCTGGGCGTACCAAATATGAGCATCAGTTGAAATCTTGGGACATTGAAATCTCAGTAATTTTTTAGTTTTTAAAAATCGTAAATTTTTATTAGATTTTCAAAGGAGATTGATAGCTAAGATATCTAATTTTAAATTTCAAACTTATGATTGCAATTTATGTAAGAAAAACCCCACCATTAAAACTAATAAAAATTGTGTTCTCTTCTTTAACAGCAAAAAGACACTAGTTTTTCTCATTCACAGCAAAAAGAGGTACTCACTGTCTCTTCCTTCATAAGCATTTAATGTATTCCTTAATAGATGATCTATGAGTTAGATCTATAAATAAATATAATTTATCATGTCTCTTATTATATTAGGGTTAGCTTAAAGTATTCGAAGAGCACAAAATCGAAATAATCCATGAGAGAACAAAATTAAAACTTGTATTGAAGTAATTTGAAGAGATTCATTGAAACAAAAAAAAATTTAAGGTTCCCCTATGAACTTTTAAAATCATACTGAGCTCTAAAAAATTCTGCAGACAATACCCAATATCTTTCGGGTAAATTACACTAAGCATCCAATAACTTTCAAAATGTCTTTTTTTTATGTTGTTTCCTAGTTCTAATTTATGGCGGGATTATGTTAAAATGCAGAATCTTATTAGGGGTTTTCTGCAAAATAGAAAAGTTACTGAAGGTTTGGTGTGATTTTGAAAGTTCTTAAGGGTTTGCTGCAAAATGCTGCAAGTTCATGGGGGCATAGTGTAATTTACCCAAAATTTAAATACTCTCATCGAAATCTAAACCCAGAGTTTCTCCAAAAAGTTTATAAAATTTGGGAACTTGTATGGCCTTGAACACAATTTTCTCTAAAATCTAAACTCTTAGGTAAATGGTTAAGTGAGGGATTAATGAGACTTAACCCCTTCTTAACCTTATTTGGCAAAGGGTTAAGTGAGGGATTAATGAGACTTAACCCCTTCTTAACCTGCCAAACACAAAAAATCCACAAAATAGTTAAAGTGAGTTAATTCTCTATAATTTGCCAAATGCGAAAAATGCAGATGGGTTATAAGCTAACCCCTCTACAAGGATTAAAGTGAGTTAACCCCTCAATACGAGGGGTTTACTAATACTCCTATTTCGAAGGATTAAGAGTTAACCCATCTACTTACAAAGAAAATAGTCAAAATCCTTGTTATTCCCAAATACAAAAAATGTTCATAAAGGCTAAAATAAAACTTATATAACGGATTAATAATTTAGTCCTTCGGGTTATCGAATGGACTAACTATGTTAATCCTTCATCCTAATCCCTCTTTCTTGACCCTTTGCCAAATAGGGCCTTATGTATTATACACTCACTATTCAGCCTCAAACTGATCAGCTGTGCAACTAGCGTACATAAATCTAACTCAAAAGATACAACACAGAACTCAAACACAAGAATCATCACCGTAACCACCACCACCTTTCACTCCAACAAGCGGAGCTACATCATACTCTCCTCCCTCTGGTGATTTGCTCCATCGATTCTCAAAATTCATCTCGCACCGTTGCAGGACTTGCAACACCTCTTTCATCGACGGTCTGTGTTCGGGGACTCTACTAGTGCAGATAATCCCCAGCCTGAGCACGAGCGCAATCTCATCGGTGTATGCTGGATCTCTGATCTTTTCGTCAATCAAGTTGATTAGGTTATCTCCTTCTTTGAATTTTTTCCAGGCCCAATCGGCTAGGCAACTGTGCTCGTCCCCGTGGTTGGCCTCCCTACCGGTGGTTAGCTCTAGGAGTACCACTCCAAAGCTGAATATGTCGACTTTTTCGTTCACTTTTCTTGACCATCCGCATTCTGCACATTCATAGTGGTGACGGTAAGGATCGCAATTAATCTCGTTGCAATGGCAAGTAATAAAAATAAGTGCAAGTACATGAAAATATCTATAAAGTAGGTAATCCTGTGATACTTCTGGATGCTAAGTAGATTTGTTCGTTATCAATATGATCAGAGAATGATCATAATTCAAGTCATGTCAATATAGCTAGAAGTGCGCAGACTGAGAAAAACGTATTGATCAGATATGAACTGTAATGTGGGAGTTGGAATGTTGCATTTATAGTTGGTTCGTTCATTTTCTCTGTAATAGGAATGTCGAGATCTTGGAAAAAAATATGTTGAAAAGAAACGAGATAGAATATATAAGCACTCTGATAATGGATGGCAATATTAAAAATATGCTTTCAGGCTTAGACTTTGTTTGACAGGTCACAAATGTCGGTATTTTCTCATTCTGAAGATGTTTCATTAATTTCTTTTTCAACGAAAATCTATGTTTCATTACTATCTTTTTAATGATATTCCAGAGGGGTTAGGCCTCACTCTGTTTCTCTCAAAAATGGTGCTACTAAATTGATCGAAACGTAAGGTTTTGATTGAGATATATTACCTGGAGCCATATATCCAAAAGAACCCGCGACAACAGAGACCGATTCAGGCTCACCAGCCTTTGCCAGCATCCGAGCTAGCCCGAAGTCAGCAATCTTTGCGTTAAATTCCGAATCCAGCAAAATGTTACTAGCCTTCACATCTCTATGCACAATGGGAACGGAACAATCATGGTGCATGTAACACAATCCCTTCGCGGCTCCGACCGCTATCGCCAACCTCGCAGGCCAATCCAGTGTCTCGGGCTGCCCGTGCTCACCACCTACCGCCAGCGGGCCCCGCGTTCGGCAGTTAGAATGAAGCCACGTGTCCAGGCTCCCGTTCTCCATGTACTCGTACACTAAAAGCTTTGAGTTGGAACTCGAGATGCAGCATAATAATTTTACAATATTTGCATGTCGAATGGAGCCTAGGATCTGGACTTCCGCCTGGAACTCCTTTTCCAGCTTGGAATCCACTTTCCGGGAGTTGCATATCTTTTTGACCGCTACCGTCTCTCCGGTTCGCCTACCGAGAACGATTTTGTAAACCAATCCAGCTCCTCCTCTTCCAATCAAATTCTCATTTGTAAGTCCTTTGGCAATGTTGGACTCGTTGAGCTCACCCAAGTGAAAGGAAGTCATTTTCCATGACTTACGGTCATTGTTGAATTTTCTCCTTCTGTGTTCTCTCAGCATGAACAATCCCAACACAACCGCACCTATAAAGAAAAGCGCCCCGAGAACTATGAAGATAGTTAGTAAACCTGTCGAAAGATTGACTGAACCAGAGCTCTTTCCTCTGCAAACACGGACATTTATTTGAGGATTCGATGAGCAGAGATTTGGGTTCGAGACAAAACTGTAATCGTACGCTCGATTCTGTAATTGGACAGGAACTTCGCCAGAGAGATCGTTTGAAGAGAGATTGAGTATGTTGATCGTCATATTTCCCAGAGAAGCTGGAATTGAACCAGTCAGCTGGTTGTCTGATAGATCAAGAATGTTAAGCACCGGCAAAGATCCGATGTTGGCTGGTATATCGCCGGAGAGACGATTGCTGCTCAGATTAAGCTGCGTGAGATATCTCAAAGATGATATCGAGTCGGGTATTTCGCCCGAGAGCTTGTTATCATCAAGAAATAGAATCTGCAGTCGAGAGAAACTTCCAAGATCCGCTGGTATGGTACCAGTTAACAAGTTTTTGCTCGCTTTAAATACCGTTAGTTTTTGCGCAGTGGTTGGAATATTGCCTGAAAATCTATTGAATTGGATCTCCAACCGCGTCAAATTCGAGGGTAACTCCTCAGCTAGAGCGCCGGAAAATGAGTTATGGTGCAAGATCACGGTCGTCAGATTGACCGCCGTCGACCAGAGCCCAGCGGGCACTTCGCCGTAGAAACTGTTACTCTGAACCATAAGATTATTCAGAGTATTACAGGTTGCGAGCCATGACGGCAATTTGCCGGTGAAATTGTTGTTCGAGACGACAAGCGACGTAAAATTGCCTCCAGAACAAAGGAACTGAGGAAGTTCGCCGGAGAGCGAATTATCATCGACTTCCAGGTTCCAGAGGTTCGAGTGCTTCCCCAGCTCAGACGGGAGAGTACCCGTCAATTTGTTGCCGAAGAGCCTGAGATCAGTAAGAGAAGGAAGAAGCCCAATCTCTGCGGAAATCTCGCCCGTTAGCTGGTTGTCGTACAAGAACAGCACTGTCAGATTCTGAAGCTCCCCAAAACCTGCAGGGATCGAACCTGTCAAATTATTCATCGACAGATCGATCCTCGTCAACCCTTGAGCTCCCATCTTCTCACCACCGATCGCCCCTGACAATCGATTATGATACAGATAAATGTTCTCAAGCTTCTTCAGCATCCAAATCCCTTCAGGAATTCTCCCACTAAGCGAGTTCATCGAAAGATCCAACTGCACGAGACTCTGCAACTTCCCAAATGCATCAGGGATGGTTCCGTATAAATTTGTCGAGGCCATCCACAGGAAACTTAGGCTCGACATGCTCCCGAGTTCAGCAGGAAGCCGCGAAGGGGCGAAAGGATTATTCGCGAGCCATAGATATTCAAGATTCGATAAGTCGCCCAGCTCAGCTGGATACGTTCCGTTAAAGAGGTTCTGATCGAGCAAGAGGTATTGCAGTGCGGACAGTTGACCGATCGAGGAGGGAATATCACCAGTGAAATTATTCCCGGATAAGCTCAAACTACGGAGCTTATTAGAAAGTCGGTTGATCGTCGAGGGGACTGAGCCGACGAGGAGATTCTGTGAAATGTCAAGGTGCTGAAGGTTGTCGCAGTTGTATAAGGATGTAGGAAATGGGCCAGGGAGGTAATTCCAGGAGAGGTCGAGGTAGGCGAGGTTGCTGAGGTCGCAAATAATGTCGGGTATCGGGTAGGTAATGTTTTGATCCGATAAGGAGATACCGGTAACGGAACCGTTGGCGCATTGGATTCCGGTCCATTCGCAATGCGGGGTCGAAGTGTTCCATGAGGATAGAGAGGGTGGGTTGTTGAAGTCTCTCTTGATCCGAAGGAGGATTTGTTGCTCAGTTTGGGATGTGGCTGTGGTGAATGAGGAGATGAGGAGGGGGAGGAGGAGGAGGGGGAGGAGAGAGTTTGCCGCCATTGAGGGGGCTTTGAGATATGAGGATGGGCGTTTGGAGTACTGAGTTTGATGATGGTGGGCTGAGCTTTTGTTGCTTAAATTTAAGGGGGTGGGAAAATTTGGTTGACCGTCTCTTTTTTTTTTGGAGGAATGGATTTGTCGGGGGTTGCTAGTGATGGGCTGTAATCATTGAGTTCTAGACAGTTGACGGGATTGAGTGGAGGTTGACTGAGTGGGAATGATCCTAACATGGTACAGAGACCCGGATCCGCTAGGGACCCGGATCCGACATAGATGTCATCTCGTGAGGACGTAAGGGTTGCTTGTTTTCATGCATTTTGCATCCTTGCATTAGAAAATGGGATCCACCGGTTAAAAATCCTGGATTTTTAGCAAATACATGATTTGTTTATTTTTTATACACAGATTTAGGATTGCCGCTTAGGATAAATGCATTAAATATAATTCTCTAAAATTATGCTGATTTCAATCGGATTTGTGAATTTAGTCACATATCCTCTTTAACATCCATCATAAACAAACACAATTATAATTATGGGTTTTTCAAAATCCATTACATGCAAGCATCAAGATTAATCCACAAACCAAACAGACCCTAATGGGTAAGCTAAACAGTTGTTTGATTTGGAATCTAGGACATTTCGGTTTTAGTTTTTAGTAAAATTTTTAGTGTTAATGCAGTAATGACTAATCATTTTTTAGAATAGTTTGAGCCAAGTAATGTCTTGTGCGCTCAGTGAGTTATAGGAGTACATCACGTCAATGGCGTTGCAGGCCTGAGGCATTACAAATAGTATTAGACCAGTCAGCTAGAACTAACTGATATGTGAGATTAAGTGTTACATCGCGTGAGAACAGTAAAAACCACCTAAACAATCCGCATAATCTAGATGTGATCCTGGGTGGACCATTCTCATGTGGTGACGAGGAGGTTGTGAGGTTGGGTTGTTTTGACACATATATGTTTGTCCCACACTGGCAGTTCACAAAATTAAGTATGGATTTGTAATGACGGTCATGAGAATCAAGTGTGACAATGATCGTTTATTTTTCACAGAGGTTTGAGCCAAACAATGTTTATTGCAAGATGTTACTTTGAGTATAAATTCCATTTGAATAGTCTTAAACTTGAATAATTAAAAATGACACGTTCATGTCCAGACTATCGTGATAGAATTTGTATGCATATATTAATACAGCATCAAGCATCTCAATCTTATTGATCTATATTAATTGCTATTTGCTACTCTTTCAATGATTAAACTACAGGATGCCTCCTCGGGAATGACTGTTTGCGCCGAAAGTGAGTTTCTTTGTTGTCTCCATTTCAAAACGTTTCAAAACGGTTACAAGTGAAAGATTACACGTGTATATC
>JBAKGM010000279.1:11578197-11600623 GCA_037177215.1 Asparagus racemosus | reverse complement strand
CGCCAATGAAAACATTGGCGACGGAATTGTAATCCGTCGCCAATACCCCGTCACCAAAACACTGTTTTCTACTAGTGCACACACAAGTTGATGGACAATACCATCAGATCTATTAAATATATTCTAACTTTACTTTGTTAATTATATTATTTTCTTGGCTTGGCAAGGGAATTTCTCCATGATTTTTCAAACCATGGGTATCAAACCCTCGGGCATGGCTAAGGGGCACCCCCCAGCACACCGCTTAGAGTATTCGAAGAAATTAAATTTATGTGGGTGCTCTGCAAGAGAGTCGAAACTTGAGACCGAAGTACTACTAGTAGGCACTCAACTAGACCCTCTTGGGTTTTGTTAATTGTATTATTTGATTTGATTTTGGTGTTATTATTAGAATGACATGATGAACCTTCTTGACTCATAATTCATTTTTTGAGAATAATTAGGATATGCCTTACACAGTTACGCCTTAGTCTCTCAATTACAAGTGGCAAAAAAAAGTGCATTTAGCATTTTCATTCTCTTGTGCTATGCTAGATCCTGTTTTTGTAAACCTATGAACTAAAAGTTTCTTGGATTAACTAGTTTTTTTAAAAAGTAAAAATAAGGCAAGGCGTCCTATCAAAAAATATATAAGATATATTACATACCTCCATGAGTAGTTTATAGCAGTTATAGCAATATGGCTTTCTAAAGACGTATTGAGATTCAAAAAGAGGAGTGGATCATTGTCGTCACTCTTTACTACAACCCAAAAACCTCTAAGAATGACAAATTGAATAGCCACTATACACTAATAGGGGTAAGGAAATAACAGTATAGGATTATGGGATGACATGCTCAGCTAATTAGCTAGCCAAAAAAGAGATTGTCTGAAACCAAATAACCAAAAGAATAGTTAAACATTATTTTTAACATGCAAAAACATCGTTTAAGTACTACCCATTCTGTCTGCACTTTCACCGCTGGAGGATAAGATCTCTATGATTCCCTTCTCTCAAATAATATTACTCAACTTCTAAGCCTACTTTTTGTTCGAGTTTCGTGTACCGAAGATGATTAAGTGTATCACGTTAGATGCTAACTTCTTAGCCTCATGTATCTCCCCATTGGAATTAAGTTTTTCCAAATAAGAACATAAGAGAAGCTAGCCAAATCACCATTGTTCACAAAGCTATAAAATGATTGCACCGGATTTATCTATAGCCCTCAAGTCGTTATTATTAGCAAATGATGGTGAAAGATGTGGTGAGGATAGGAGGGTTTTAAGAGCTGTAACATGTTGTTTTTCAGCAGAATAAATTGCTCTTCGTAAGAGGGGTTTCCAATGCCAAACACCATCATGTAAACAACCTTGAGAGGCAACTGTGACTTGTCGAGATATAGCAATATTATAAGCCAAAGGATAGAGACTTGCCAGAGAATTGGCACAAACCTATTTGTCTTCGTAGAAGCAAATTCTCAAATAATTACCTAGCTGCCATTGGACCATCCCTAATAAAGATTGGCTTATGGAATTAATATCTTGTTAAATTTTAGAACTAGACCTATTTAGAGGCGTACTTTAAGGGGGCGAATGATAGAGTGAGTAAAGAACAGATCCTACAAGGGAGTATTGCTTTAGGAACTTCCAAACCCACTTGGAAAGAGAGAAATGTTAAAATTTTCTAGGTTAAGAACTCTAAGCCCCCCTTCCTGTTTAGATTTGCACGCATTCTCCCACTTTACCAAAGCTTTCCCACTAGCCATTTTTCTCGCTTCCTCTCCAAAAAAGATTTCTTCTAATTTTATCCAATGCCTTGGTTTACCATTTAGGGATTTTAGAAAAAGACATATAATATAGAGGAAGAGATGATAGCATGGAATTAACAAGAGTTAGTCTACCACAAATGAGGAGGTGTCTGCTTTTCCACATTGAGAATTTCTTATGAAAAGAATCAAGGAGAGCCTGCCAATTTTTTTAGAGAAGGATCTATTTTGACCCAGATATTTGAAAGGAGAGGAGACAAAGGAATTGTTTAAAAGACAAGCGAGAGAGGAGCCCGTGTTGACATATTATTTAAAAGATGATTTTGTCATCCACAAATGAAGGGACATGATATTATTAAGTTTTCTCTCAAGCTCACACTACACATAAACATCTTGTTAAGAACATCTACCGCCAAGATGAACACATAAGGGATAGAGGATCACCTTGCTTCAGGCCTCTATGATATTTAAAAATTTTTGAAGGAGAACCATTGCGATAACAGAGGATTTGAATGAAGATAGGACATGTTCTATCCAATGACACCACTTTTACCCAAAGCCTCTAACTTTAAGAAGGGATATTATAGAAGATTGGCTAACACAATCAAGAGCCTTTATGAAATTAATTTGATAATATAGGATTCTTTCTTCTTTGAGAAATAATAGTGGATCATCTCATGGCCCATAATAAGGGAATCAACCGTAGATTTCCTAGCCTAAAAGGCAGATTGTGTGGGGCTCAACTAGGGTTGAGAGCAGAGGAGCTAGACTATTAGCCAGGACCTTAGTAAAGATTTTGAAAAGCCCTTTCGCTGTTTTTCTAGAGAAGTGCAGTCACAAAAAATATGCCCTTTCCCATGGCATTTGAAGCATACAAAGTCTCCCTCTGGACAATATCATGACATGTGATTATGGTTATGACAGAAGAAGCACCACCTTTGTGGTTGAAACAACAATCTCTTAGCTTCTCTCTGATCTTTGCATAATTTCTTCTGATTAACCACTGTCATCCACCCTTCTTCTATGTCCGGTTGGGGATTGGGCTTTGAAGTAAGCAAAATCCCCTTTTGAGATGCTAGAAAAGTTCTTTGCTAGAAGGATTTACTCAAAAACAAAACAGAGAAAGTCTTGGATGATGTGGGAAGGTGGAACCAGCTAGACACGTTGGAGATCGTGCGGGTCAGGGTGACTTCCCTAGACTATTTTATTATATATGAGAGGAATTGTCTTACCTCCGATGCGAGGTCTGGGGATGGTAACCTCCATCTTTCATGATTGTTCTCCTAATCGCTCTCCTAAGCCTCTCTCCATAAGTTTAGTATAACTAGTTATTTATCTTAACGTCTTCGATCTGATAAATTATTTTTTAAGTAAAATATCATAGAGATACATATACAAAAATAACTATTCATAAATTCACTTTGGACAAAAAATGACTCTATATTAACATACCAATTTCAAAAATTGAGATGAGCAATTTTTTCTCTACTTTTATCCATATCAAAGTTTTAATTTTTCTCCGCAATGTAGTTTAATCATTGGTGCATAATTTTTTATGAATCAAGGGGCAACTCTAAAATAGGAAAATAAGTTTAAAATGAGCCAAAATCAATGACAGATTGTAAAGTTTACTAGCAGTAACTTCCTGATGGATGAGTTTTAAAGCTCTGCCTCGGACATATGAGTACCCCAACCACATCTCCCCTATTGCCAAAAAAATGATGTAGGATGCATAACAAATAAAATTCATGGAGAAATAGGACCTTCAGGAGTCAAATGTGGATACAATAAATTATTAACTAGCCCGCAAAGAAATAACCAGACCTCCTAATCCGGAAGGCGAATTCTGACATAATATACATGAAAATCACCTATCTTGACAAGACGAAGCCATCCAGATTGACAGATTTCTAAAATCAAATCAGTATCACTAATTTTTGGTAGAAATTAAAAAATAATAAGCTTTTATTTATTTTTATTAATAAACTTGGAGTCAATTTAGATTAGGAAATAAATTTAATTTTGATTCATGATTTGTTTTCTCAATTATAGGAAGTCTTTTTAGGGTATGATTTGATACTTTTTTTTGTAATTCTAGTCTTATTAGGAGTCTATTTTATTTGTTTATTTTAGAGGAGGCATGTAACCCTAGAATGGGTAGATAATTTTTTATCAATAAAACTTCTCTTTATTATATAATCTTCGCGGATTTGAAGTTCTTCATGGATTCGAAGATAGCTCTATTTGTATACAAATAACATCACTTGGTGGATTTTGAGATTTTTTACTTCTGCACTATGCTAATTGCTATCAGAGACCTATTTCTCCAATCAGATGACAGGTAATGAAGCCCTATTATCCCAACTTAGATTAAGAATCACATGGGCTGACTTGCATTGTCAATGAACCGTCTAAACCTGGGATGAGTTCAAGATTGCGTTATAGTCATGAAAGATGTGATCCAACTCAACAGTACGAATACAACAACAAAAGCTATAATCTAAAGCCTCGCACCAAAATAGTGATCATAGAGACTACTTAAGATGAGATATATATGATACTGAAAACATGATGGTTGATTTACCATCTCTCAATGGAAAACTCAGTGTCAAGGATTTTCTTGATTGGATTGATGAGGTGGAGAGATTTTTTGAGTACTTGCAAATTGCAGAAGATCAAAAGATCAAGCGAGCAACATATCGTCTCAAGTGTAAAGCAGCTTTTTGATGCCATTGCCATCTTAATGCAGATACATGATCTACCGGTGGATTTAAAAAAAATATGCACATAAGTTACAAGAGAACAACTGTCTAGTTATAGTATAGAAATTCGACGTCAAACCCACAAGGAAGGTGTGTGTTTAGAAATTCTTTAAAATGGTTTTAGAAATGTATGGATAAAGAGAGGTGAAATAGAGTGTATAGAGATGGAATTGTCATAAAATAAAAGAAAACTAAAATAAGAGAGGAGAGGGAGATAAGGAGGAAACGAATAAACATAAAAGAGAACAAGGAGAAAACTAAAAAAATAAAAAGAAATAGAATCAAGAAAAGAAATTGCTAATGTTCAGTTATCAAACAGACAGTTAAGTGTGAGTGCTTAGGATGATCAGGGTCCTCTAACTCCTTTGGATATCCAATTCGAAGATAAGATATTCATCGCTGCGCATGGGAATACCCGTAAGAGGGCGGAGTTGGGTTCTCCAGTTGTTCCTCCGACGGTCAAGTCAGTACATGATCTTGGGTGGAGATGAAAATGAAGAACTAAAAGAGATCTCTATTTTTGGGTAGCAGAAATTGCTTACATAGGTGCTAAAAACAGTCCTCTATTTATGGTCATAGTAGAGAGGGAGTCCAGTAATTTTGGCCGAGTCTGAGCTGGCGGCTAAGTTAGTGTTGCTTACATGTGTCTACTACAGAGTGGTGGGGAAGTCACCTCAGTGTTTAATGTAAAGTGACAGGAAGTATGTTGTGCCGGCGTGGTCCGATGTTTCTTAAAGACTGTTGGGGATGGAGAAATAATAGCGCCAATTATGCATTTAATGGCAGTTATGGTGATGGTGATCAACTGTCAGTGGGAGGTTCCTAAGATAACAGTCGCTTTTAGACTCACCTGGTCAAGAGATGATAAGTTCTACCAATTAGTTCTTCTAGCAATTAGTTCTCCAGTGTATTAACCTAAACATGATCATTTTAAGCATAAAAAGAGCAATCCATAAAACATAAAAAAAAAGACTAGTTTCATACAATCCTAGAATTTCTACAATAATTATTTACTCATTTTGAAAAATAAAAATAAGGAAATAAAATCTATACTAGAAAGCATAAAAGAACAAGCTAACAATCTTTCCTTTTTGATAATAACAAACTTAAAATTTAATATATCGTAATAATCAATTGTTTGAGATGTATAGGCAACAAATAAACACACATTCCGTTTGATATCCAAAAACTGCTTAGCAACAGTCGGACAAGTGGGTAATGTTGGGGTGAACCCAAAAGATCAACTCCAGTGCCATCCTCGTCTACTTACTAAAAAAAAGCGCATCCGCTAGACCAGCTATGTTTGAAGCACGCACAAAACCGGAAGTGCCCCTTGTTTCAAAGAGAGGAGGACGGGTTATTCACATTTAATTTGATGGTCAGAGGCGAATTGAAAGTTGAAGGTAACCTCTCATGACCCGAGAGTCTTTCATATATTAGTGTGGTGGTGTGCGGAACACGTGCGCTCTAAGGTAAACTCTCCCCACACTTCTGGTTCTTTATCTTCTTTTAACGGGCTTTGACTACATCATCCAAGTACTTTTGCTCGGCTCTATGTTTCGGGAACCTACTTGCACCTTCGACAGACCAAATCTCCAAACCAATCCAACTCACTTTCATGAAATAAGAAATGATATGTGAAGCTCCCCATATATTCATGCATACATGAAAAGTGTGATGAAAAGATATGTATTGTGGAACTCTCCCTACAACATTGCATCGAGCTTTCACGAAAGAGGAAATGATATGCAACGCTTCCCCTACGTTCATGCATATATAAAACATGTGATGAAAAGACATGTGTTATGGAACTCTCACTACAACAATGCATTGAGTTTTTTAAAAAATATTTGAAAAACAATAAAACTCATGCATTGAGTCAACAAATTATCAAAGAGAACTCACAACAGAAATGTGGATATTTTATAAAAAAAATAATATAATTTTACATGACTTAACCAAGGGCATACCCCCAGTATAACATTTGGAAAGAAACTTAAAACTTGCTTCCAGCAGGACATATAGAGATGGATGTTGATTTGAGAGGAGGTTGATTTGATTTGGGGTTTGATTTGATTTGGAGTCCAATTTAGTGACATAGAGGTCGATTTGATTTAGACTTGGATTTTAGTTTAAATGACATTTCGGTCTGATTTGGATTTTAGTTTAAATGAGATTCGGTCTGATTTGGATTTTAGTTTAAATGACATTTGGGTCAATATCGATTTGGGTTTTAGTTTAGCAACATCTCAATCATTTGATTTGGACTTGGATTTTAGTTTAAATGACATTTCAGTCAATATTAATTTGGTTTTTCGTTTAGCGACATCTCGGTTATTTGATTTTGATTTGGATTTTAGTTTAAATGACATTTTCGTCAACATTGATTTGATTTTTAGTTTAACGACATCTTAGTCATTTGATATGGACTTAGATTTGGACTGTAGTTTAACGACATTTCGATCATTTGAATGGAACTTGGAGTTGAACTTGGGTTTTGATCAATTTGATTTTGGGTGAGTTTGTATTTTAGTTTACGGACTTTGTGGTCCATTTTTTATTTGAATATTTGTGAATTGTGATATTTAGAACTTTATTAGTTTTTGCTTACTTTTGCACTTTGAACACTTTAAGTTGATTTATAATTTTGTTGGACTTATGAATTTCATAAGTTTGGGGTTCTTTTTTGCAATTTTGAAATATTTTGAGCTTATCTCTTGTCATTTTGTAGGAACTTGAACTTTCAAGGATTATGAGGGGCGAACTGCAATTTTTAACTCTTTGGGATTGAATTGCCACTTCAAGATTTTTGGGGGGTAAAATGCAAATTTCAAAAGTTTGAGGACTGAATTGCAAATTTCAAGAGTTCGGGACTGATTTATATTTTTTTTAGAACTTTGATGACTGGATTGTAATATTTAGTTTGGAATTGGGACAAAAAGTTCTGGTGGTTTGGATGCAAATTCTTTATTTAAACAAATATGTCAAATTTTCTCAACTTTGTATCTGTTAGCGTATGCATTTGTTCAGTATGCATTTGTTCAGATGAGGTGAACTCATGATCAGAGAGCAGAGGTGTATGAGTTTTGTCTCTGTTAAACATATGTGACTTTAATTCTTATAACAGAATTCCCTTCTGACTTAAATTCTTGATTATGATTGCATGCTTTCTGTCTTGTTGTTATTTTTCTTTTAGGAAAAGGTTCAAGGTGAACTATACAACTGGTTTTGTTGCCCTTTGTGTTACTTCTATTTTTATTTATATATGTGCATTGGACCTCCATTCTAAAATTCGGCAGCATAACGTTATAGCAGAGTTGCTTTTCAAGGCTGTCTGTCGATCGCAAGGACCATAGGTCGAAGTCGATATAAGATTGCTTGGCGGTCGCAAGGACCGTAGGTCGAAGTCTATCTAAGGCTATCTGCCGACCACGAGGACCCTAGGTCGAAGTCTATTTGAGTAGCGTAGCATTTTCAAGCATTAAATTATTCATATTTGTTTTCCTCCTTTTTGTTTTGTTTTATTTTGTTTTATTTTTCTTTATCATTATTATTATTATTGTTGTTGTTGTTTAGTTAAGTTGTTGGGCCTTCTTCTTTCATCTTGGCCCACATGAGACACGTGAACCTATCCATTACTTCTCTTCTTTCTTTAATTACTTCTCTAATCTCAACAGAGAAAGGAATTGGGGAAATCGCCAGCGGATGAAGGGCTGCCGAGCGGTGATTCTCTTTGCCGGCGATTGGTTCGGAGGCGTTGAGGGAATCGATACGAATGTCGGAGCATGGGTAAACAAGGACAGAAAGGCCGGAGCAGTAGGGGGTTTGAGATGCCGACGATCTCGGAGGATGCTGGACGCGACAAAGGCGATGCATGTGTTGCGGTTCTGCAATCTAACAACCATCGCAAAGGTTTGATGGCTCTGTATTGGGCTTCAACCACAACCGGAAAGGGTAGCGACACTGGCGAGGCTTGAGTAGCGGTGAAATCTTGGGCCTCGATATAGCAGCAGTAACTCTTGCAGCGGTAGAGGCCGCGATGGCAAGAACCCATCCATGGATGTTGATGACGCCATTAGCTTTTCTCTTGATCCTCGTGATGTTCTCATGGAGAAAATAAAACAAAAGAATGGCCAAGATTAAGTAGGGAGAAGCAATTATTAAGCAAATAGTTCATTACCTTTTGTTAGCTTTGGGTTCTTTGTGTGCTTAGCTTCACCAACAGGAATTGGATAATCTTGTTGGTTGTGGGCCTTGGGCGCAGAGTTCTTTGCCTTTAAGGATGTTGTATTCTCAATGTTGTCTTCTTGAAGCTGGAGGAGCGGTCTTGAGGCAAGCTGGCTGCTCTCGCACGAAGATGGAGGGCCTTCTTTTAAGTTTTTTTCCTTTCCTTTTTTTGTTGGATAACCACGAGAGATATAGGGAGGAGTTGTTAGATGACGGAGAATTTAATGGGGGGAGTTAGAGATGATGGATATATTGTGGGGACGTGGACACATGATGGTTGAGGAAATTGTGGTTCCGTTAAACTTTACATTTAGGAGAGAAGATTAATTAGAAGGGATGAGGTTATTGTTTTGATATGTTTGAACTTACATATGTTTAAAATTATTTGAAATTAGTTAAGATTTAATTAATTAAGGATGAGGAGATTATTCTGGTATTTACTACATAGATACATTTTGTATTGATATTTTTTTTAACATATACACGCATATTGGTTGAAAACATTCATTAATTTTTTTACAAAACTGTACGTCAACAACGTACATATACTATGTGAGCGAAAAATGAAATAAACTAAAATGAACCTGATTCTTATGAGTTGAGGAAAGAAGCTCCAACTAGAGTGAGATCGTCACTTAGTGATGATGACCGGAGAATCATTTGTCAAAGTTTTGACGTCATCTCTGATTGGAGGTCGCGGTGAGGTTGGAGTTGATAACAATAGGCTCTGTTCAGATTTGTGGAACAACAGCAAATCGGGTTGAGATCAGCAGTCGAAAGTGCAATAGCCGCCGAGCCCGGTACCAAATCGGGTCTTATTTGAAAAGGCTTATATGAAGACGGACTTTCACAAAAATGAATAAAAAATGACTATAGAGTAAGTCACATGTCATGGGTCCAAAAAGAAAAAAATTGGTTTGAGGAGCAAATCACGTGGGTAGGCAGCAAGTTGCAGTCTTTGACTTCAAAACATGAGGGAAAAAATTAGGCTGTGACAAAACTCCACCAAACTTGGTCTAGAGATGGGAGAAAAAATGATAATAAACAAGGGGTAGCTTGTGTACTTGCTCTAGAGATTGAAAAAAAAATAAGATAAACAAGTGGTTATGCAGCTAGCTTGGGTACTAGCTAGTTAGTAGGTTGATGTGGTACTTGCTCTAGAGTAAAGAGGGGGCTTGAAGAAAAAGAAACAGCTCGTGGCTCAAGGTGGTACGAGTTGAAGAGAATTGCTTCTTCTCTGTTGGAAAAATAGCAGCGGGAGTGGAGAACTTGCTTGCTCTGATACCAGTGAAGAATGAAGAAACTTAGAGAACAAGAAGAAGAAGATTTAAGGGGGATCCGGTGAGCTATTTTTCTGTGTGTTTGCAAAGAGCAATTTCCACTCTTTATATGGAGGCTTTTCCTCAACTCCTCTCCACCCCCGTAGGGACTGCCCTAGATTTTCTCTCCATATTTTTCTAACCCATCAACCCCAGTTTCTTAATCCCACGTAAATCTCAGTTGTCGAGACTAAGTTGGGTGATTTGGTCAAATATGGACTGAGTCAAGTTAACAAGATGGTTAAGTGCAATAGTGTCGCTGAGGCTATCTAATTGTGTAACAATTTGTGAAGTTGAAGTAGAACCTTAGGAAATAACTATATGAACGATCATCCATTATGGGTAGAAATCACATTGACCTTGAGATGGTTGTCGCAGAAAAGTAGAGGATAATATTTAAGCGTATAGCATGAATAAGAGACGGTTTCAAAGTGAATAGATGATGAAGAAGTGATTTAATTGGAACATGTACGTGTAGAAGCTATCAACTATCCCTGTTAGAAGCAATCTGCTCTCTTTCATTACTCATTTTGTGGCATGAGGAGGACAAATATCTAAAATCTTAGTTTACATAATATCTAAAATCTTCTTTCCTCCCGACGTAGTTCTCATGAGCCATATCCGAATGACTAATAGGATTTCAATTGTGGCATGAGGAGGACAAAAATTGACATAAACAAAGTTGAACTGAGCTTCAAGAAGATGGTAGGTGTTAATAGCAGGGATAAAAGTAGATGTAATCTTCTTCCATTGCCAATATAGGATTTCCATGGTGTTGAACGAAGTAAAAAAGTTGATGTAAGCAACCTTAAAGGTTGCATTGTCCGTCGATGTCGTGTAATCCTCTTCCATTGCCAAAATCTTCATGCTTACAGCCCATAACTAACTAGAGCTTTTCATGTACAGAACATACCTACCTCTTATCGTCCCTAATCTGAGTACATGCATTCTGCAACAAGACCTGCAACACCTCCTTCATAGGAGGCAGGCTTGAAGGCTGCGCCCCTGTGCAAATGATGCCCAATTTAATGACCGCTTCCATCTCCTATATATATATATATATGATTCTTTCTTAATATCATCAACAATAATATCCCTAACTCTGCCAGTCTCCCGGAAACTGTGTCGAACCAGTCTGCTAAGTTACCTTCATCGTGGTAACCGTTGGAGTTTCTTCTAATCACTAGTTCCGACATGACCACCCCAAAGCTACACACATCCGTCTTCTTGTTAACTTTCCTCGATCAACCGCATTCTGCATCTCAAATACACATCATAGTGTATAGATTGAAGAAATTATCTCACCTGGAGCCTTGTATCCGAAAAAACTTGCAATGCCAGATGCTGACTCGTCATCCCCAGCATTCACAAGCATCTCCAGGCCAAGCCAAAATCAGCAATCTTGGCTTTAAATTTTGAATCTAGTAGAATGTTTGCAGATTTGACATCCTGATGAACAATAGGAGGAGAAAAATCATGGTGTAGGTAGCACAAGCCCTTTGCTACATTAATAGCTATACCTGATCTTTTCGGCTAATTTAATGTTTTGTAATGCTTATGATGGAGTCGCTGGTCTAGGCTCCCATGCTCTTTGTATTTGTATACCAAAAATCTTTGAAGTCGAAGATGAAAGGCATCCAAAGAGCTTCACAATGTTTACATAACGTATATCTTGACTTCAGCTAGAAACAGGTTTTCAAGCTTTTCATCCAACTTTCTCTCGTTCCAGATCTTTTCCACAGCAGTCATCTCTCCCGATTCTTCATCTAAAGTGACGTGATACACGATACCTCCTCCACCACTCCCAATAAGATTGTCATCTGTAAGGTTTTCAACGATGTTCCCTTCAGAAGATTGCACTGAATGATACGTAACTACCTTCCATGATGAAGTGAGACTCTCGAGACTCGTCAGATTTCCTCTCTCTCCATCTCAGTCTTATACTGGCCAAAACCAAGAAGTGCACTGAACGCGAGAAGAAATATGATAAGGCCTGATGATAAGTTTTTTTTAATGGTTACAGTGTTTGATGTTGGTGATTTGGATAACGAGCAGAGGTTTGGATTGGCGAGAAAGCTGAGAGAATACATCTCGTCCACTAAGATCGAAATCTCACCAGAGAGTTCGTTTGATGAGAGGTTCAACAAGGTTAGCTTGAGATCGCCTATTCCAGTCGGTATTGGACCAGAGAGCTGATTCTTTTGGGGTTAAATTATGGAGAGATCAGACAATGATCTAATTGTTTTAGGAATGTCCCCAATCAAGCCGAACAAGATGTCTCAATGAGGAGATTGTTCCTGGGGTCTCGGCGGAGAGTTGGTTGGATGAGAGGTTGAGAGTGATTAGCTTGAGGTCACCTAATTATGTTGGTATTGGCCCGGTTAGCTTATTGCTCTGAAGTTTAAGAATGAAGAGGTTCGACAATAATCCAATTGCTGTCGGGATTTTCCAGTTAGCTGGTTGGTCACTGCTTATACCGACCCAAATAAGTTGTCTCAATAGGGAAATTGTTCCTGGGATCTCGTCAGAGAGTTGGTTGAGTGAAAAGTCGAGGAATGAGAGGGATTGATTGAGGTTATGGATTTCTGATGGTATCAAGCCAGACAGCTGGTTGTGTTGAAGGTTGAGGACCATGAGATCGAAAGAAGATCCAATTGCTCCTGGGACTTTTCCAACAAACTGGTTGTAGCTCAAATCAAATGTTGTCAGTCTCATGGGCAGCTTCTTTGGTAGTTTGCCAGAAAATGAGTTATGGTGCATGATTACAGTTGTTAGATTCATCGCCTTCGAGCAGAGCCCAGATGGTAGTTCACCGTAGATATTATTATTGTGAACTACGAGAGTGACGAGAGTTTAGCAATTTCCGAAAGATGATGGCAACTTACCAGTAAAATTGTTATTAGATGCAGACAGCAAGGCTAAGCTTCCTCTTGAACAAAGACACTGAGGTAGATCATCAGAGAGAGAATTGTCGCCTACTAGAAAATGTGAAAGATGTGAATGCTTGCCAAATTCAGGAGGAAGACTCCCATTCAAATTGTTGCTGGAAAGATCAAGTTCAGTGAGTGAAGGAAGCAAAGCAATCTCTGCAGGAATCTTGCCAGACAAACTGATTTGTCTTACAAATACAACACAGCAAGATTCTGCAGCTCCCAAGACCTGAAGGAATTCTCCCAGTAAGAGAATTTGTTTCAAGATCTAGATGCTCGAGGTTCGCTAGCTTTTCAAATGTATTTGGAATAACTCCGTATAAAGTAGTTGCAGTCAGCAGGACGGGTTGTCAAATTTCCTTTTCCTTTTAAGTACTGGAATGAGCTAGCCTTGATGAATGGAGCATAAATCGCTACTTCTCTTAAAGATACTGTGGGAATTAATCTCTTAAGAATAAACAGAGACAGATAAATACACCGTTACCCTCGAGCAAAATTACATAACATGGAATAATAACATTTCAGTCTTTGTTGCAAATCTAATGGAACACCTCCTTGCAAGCACGCCATCAATTTTTCCAAAATTCACTTATGAAAGAACTATTCAAACATAATCCCATGAAAGGATATCACATCACAAATTATTTGAGATACATAAGAGGTAAAAACATGCAAAATATTCACTTTTGAAACAAAACAGTTGATACGTTTGAGCATGACACATCTTAGGCTTTTAAACCTTTGTAGAGATCCTCATTAAGTTGGTTTATCATGCCTCCCCATTGTATTTCCTCTTGCGCGATCCAAAATAGTTCGGTCAGCAGTAATGAAAAATCCAGCAATTGAAGCTGCACAAGAAAATACAAATAAAAAAAAAGTAAGTTTGAGGTGATCTGGTAATATGATTGAACAAAGGGTAATAGAAATAAACAGGTTCAGGAATCAGGAGGATGCTGAAAGCAATGAACTACAATGCAAAGTATCTCTGCAGAATGTCCTGAGTTTTATGGCATATAGTGATGCATGATACAGCAGGAACAGGTCTAAATTAAGCAAAGGAAATATCAAACTGTGACCGATTACCAAACTTGCTGGAACGGAACAGCGCAAACTCAGAAGAATATCACTCTATGGTTAAGTGCATAGTTGATATTAGAGAAAGTTGAAATCGATAGAACTTTTAGACTGACGACGTTTTTTTTTATTCCCAGTTTCCATCTTCACATATTTGGTTTTTCAAGTACACCCCCCCCCCAAAACCCCCACCCACCCACCCACCCACCCCCACACACACAAAAAGCTTATCCTATCTGCTCATTATCTAATCTGACTATTTGCCAATTTAACCCCCGCATTCCTGAGATTAGTTTAATTTACAATTATCTTGTATAAGATATGATATTAAAACCACAATTAATTTTTCTTCCAATGACCCATAATTTAATGGCAGTGACAACCATCTTTGCTCAATATCAACTCTCCGGGGTGCTTGTTACTTCACTCCCTAATATCAAGATAAATGGAATTGTTTAAACCCAATCTTATAAATAACAAGATAGCTGTTTTACAGTACGTGTAATTTATCTGTTTCCTTGATGAGTCACCTAAAGAGCTAAAGGTTGACAACATAACTGATCCTACTGAAAGTAAGGTTCATCTGATGATAAATTTAGCCCAACTATATACAACATTTATATCTAGGAAAATACTATCAATTGCTCTTGGGTTTTTTTTTTTTTTCCTTTTCACAAATCGAAAACAACTAATTGAAAAGGCATCAGTTTGTCCATTTGATAATTAGACGTATTCAGATATACAGTACAATCAAAGCAGAAAATGAGTACTCTGGACATATTACCAGCTGATATGATGAGTGCCTGTGCAGTGTAATTAAGATTTGCTTTAGCCCAAGGAATGACGCGGCAACCAACCAACTGAAAAATATAACACAACCAAATTGAAGTTATAAATTTTTTAACCATATGGAATTTTATTTAATTAATAATAGCCATTTTATGTGATAAGAGAAACAGAATAGAATCAGACCGTCGGCACTGCAGCAACAACACCTGCAACAGTGGCCGTCTTGAATCCTTCTTTAACAGCTTCTGCAATACCCAAAAAAAAGGAAAAGAAGTTAACAATATATGAATAGTTTATGAGGCACAAAAGGAACTATGTTGAGATTTTTTGACTTGACCAAAGTCATTTTAATCAAATACCATGAAATAAATGGCTAGGGATACTAGAGAGTACAGTTTTTTTTTTCCTTTTTTTAATTTATTTTTTCTTTCTTTTCATGTATGCTAATGATGAATCAATCGTTCTGCATAAGACTTGACATAATAGACAGAATGGAAGGAAGAAACGTGACTATAAAACCTATTTCACTGAGTAATATGATTAGAAAAGAACAGTAGAACAATCAGCAAACTTTAACAACACAAAAATCAGCATAGTAATTGGTCAGAAAAGGGCAGGCTCGTGCACAAAGCTTCCTCCATGTGCGGGGTCAAAAAGAGATTAGACCACTTGGGGTCTATTGTACACAATATTACCTTGCATTTTTATGAGAGGTTGTTTCCACGACTTGTACCATAACCTCCAGGTCACACAACGACAACTCTAACCATTGTGCCAAAGCTCCCTTGATATTTGGTTCATAATGTATAATATACAAGATATTCTCAGAAATCATAGATGACGAGCTGGGAGATTATGAGCGTTTGTTGGGATGTGCGAAATAATCGATTGGCAATGTTTAAACCTTTGTATTTAATCTTAAAGATTTGTTTTAATCTGCAGTCCATATCCTACAATCCTAATTCTTAAATATACACTACTCCCTATTTTTTTTCAACAATTTTTTTATTATTTATTTTTTTTTATTTTTTTTGTAACAAGGGAAATTTGGTCTGGAGTGTTCCTTTCCTAGGAGGAGGACAATCCCACCTAGGTCAAACTTCAACTACTTCGCAGGAGGACCCAATCAGTTATGAAATGTCTTTAATTCAACTCCACGGGTGGACCTACTATAGACCAAGTAAACCCCTAGAGTTTGTGGATCCCACTTTAATCTCCACATATCTCATGGTGAGTAGAAGAAGAGGTTTCAGACCCTGGCTGACTAGTGGAAAATTTCCCCACCTAACCAACTAATGTACACTAGTGGGTTCGTTGATGACTATTATTATTATTATTATTATTATTATTATTTTCTTGTCTAGATTTTAGGAGAAAGGCAAAGGAAAGAAAATAGCTTGAAGAAGAACAAACTCAGCACAGATAATGATCAATTAGAAAACCTAGCCTTCGTATTTTATCTCAGTTAGAAGATAACCACCCATATACACTCATCAATTCCTCTAAAAAATTAGCATGCATTCCCATCAAACTGCTCCATACATACAATCATCAGGCCATCTCTTTATGATATAAGAATTTATTTGAGCCCTCAGTCATAAAGGATCCACCTGAATACCCTTAAGGCACAATTGAAGGTTTTTTCAGACGGTTTGACGCCCAAATTGCCCAATTAGATAAGCAATGTCAATATCATTCTGAACCATCTGCTCTATGCACAACAAATTTCTCCATCTTTAAGGTTCCTAAGGAATTGAACTGGAGTTCAAAGGTTAAAGTGGCAGTGGATGAAAAGTTCCATGGCAACCAAACAAACCAATAAGACAATTTAAAAGCAGGTCATAAACCATTAACAACAATTGTGGTCCGCCCCAAGGGCCAAAAAAAGACTAGAACACCAAGTTCCAGCCACAGAGACCTCTCTTATACATGTATTTTGTTTTCTTGAGCCCGCCTTTTGGCAAGTCCATTTTATTCTCCCTTCTACTCAGGCAGTTTTCTGATTAAATTTGACGCTGATTGCAGCTCTCCAAAAATGGAAAGATGGTGATGTACTCATCGTCTAATAGGTTATGATGGCATGTATAATGGGACAATAGAGACTTGAACTATAGATGTGGTAGATGCAAGGGGAAGGAAAACTGAAGAAGAGAAGGACAAAATGGATATCTGAGAGGATACTAACGTGATTGTAGAAGGTTAGCATGGTCTAATGAATGAAAATTTTCTAGTTACATGTGATTTAATTAGTTTGAACCAGTTATTATTTGGAACACGTTGGTCCAAGTTACCAGACGGATCTATATGCAAAAACTTACAAAACACAAGACTGTGTTAGATAAAACATGTGAAACACAAGGAGGAATATGTAATACTGTTAAAAACTTGTGAGTGTGTTATACACGTGAGAGCGCACAGATGCTAAAATACCTTACAAGTTTCTGTTTCAAGTGTATGACACCTCTATGGTATTAGATAGTTCCTTACAGCATGTTCGTTATTCTAGGTTATGGTTGTTATTATGTTTACTTATAATTTTTTCTCGAGAAAACCTTCCAACAAATCAAGTCTACAGCACAAAATGAGCACAAATTTTCTTACTAAGCATGTGTGTGCATGTGTGTGCAAACAAGGTAAGTCATATCTTTCTCTAATTATATTAGTTAAAATGTTATAATTCATGCAAAGCCCTGAACCTTCAATCTCAAATGATGAGATACAAATGAACTTCTACAACATTCCTATGAATAAACTTTAAGATCCACAATGAGAAAAAAAAATGAAATTGTTATTGAGAAGAAAACTGATTTTCTTTCCTTTTCATTATATCTTAATATTACAACAACAACAATGCTTTTACCCCAAATATTTAGGTTGGCTACATGAATCATATTCTTCCATTTAGTTTTGTTACAGACTATCCCTTCCATCAAGTTAAGTAATATTATATCCTTAATTTCTTCCAACCAAGTTTTCTTAGACCAATCTGTAGTCCTCACTGCCTCCATTAACTATAATCATATCACTTTTCCTGACTCGCGCATTTAGTTGCCTACATTACTATCTCAAATTGATTCTCTCACATTTTATCCTCAATCAGAACAATCTCTAACATCCTACGAATGCACTGATTTCTTATCTTTTCTCTCGGTAATTATTCTTATTACAAACTCAGCTAAATTTATGTTGCATCCTAATAAAACATTATTTTTCAGTGCTAGATTTTACTAGCCATCATTCTGTGTAAATGCTTCTCAGGTTGTAGTTCATCTCATCATTTGAGATGGGTGTTACTAGTATAACTTTAAGTCAGGATGAAAGCACTTTCTCCCTTTTAACTTTTTCCCTTCTTCATGATCTTTCTTTTACCCTTTTCAAAGGTATAACTTGATTTATATGTTGTCTAATTACTAGCGTTTTAGAGGAGGTTATTTTCTACAATTGATCCCTAATTACTAGGGTTTTAGCGGAGGTTATTTTCTGCAATTGAGCCTGAAGGGATGCTTGTTTGACAAAGAAGATACCTAGGGTTTATATATATTTTCTTTCTTATGACTATGGTTGGGAGATATATTCAAACTCAGTTCACAGTTTCATTAAAATTCAACTTGGTCTCGCAGTTCATTTTCCCTTTTGTAAATTTCTAATCACAACGCTTCATAGTTAATCCAAAAAGTTACTGTTAACTACAAATTCAGAATGATTGCAATCTATTAGAGCTATAAAGTTAAGACTACAAGGTGCATCAACACTAATAATCCCACAATTGAAGTCCCCACGTGGTCATACCTTAATTTCCAAAAGGTGAATTTATGAAATATAGCACTTGCATCAATCTTTTGTGGTTTTTTTTTCCTTTCTATTTATGACTTCATTTTCAGTTATAATAGTAATGAAGATAAAGTTAAATCATTGAGTTACACTTCATCATACAATCACCCAAATTCAATAGCAGAAAAAAAATTCTAAGAAATGTAATCCCTTTTTGGTATAATAGGTTTCTCAGTGTTATCAACTCAATGTTGTTGTTCTTCATCCAATATTCCTGTTAATTTATATTAACATTTTCTTACATCAAACATTGTGTTATGACACAATTGTTTTCTCAATCTATAGCAGATTCTCAAGTGATTACATGGCATAACAGGTTAATGTTTCCACAGAGTCATGTCCTCATCCAAGGCACTGACTTGTAGTCTTATACTTGATGATAATTGCACAATAGAGGATAACTATACAAATAAACTAACAGACAAAACAAGTCTAGAAGAAGAGTCCTGATAATCCTGCCCAATTCCGCAGAAGACTAGGATACATTGCAGATAACCCCATCAACTATACCTTCATTATGACTTATCACCTCTCACTATTTCAATAGCACTTACCACCCTGAATTTGCATTTCGAGAAGGATAAACTGCAGAAAACCCCTCTCTCCCTTATGAATTGGGGGGGAATATGTGCTAATAAATGAGTTACGGAGTGATAGGTGCCACTGAATATTCAGATGATAAGGGTTCTCTGCAGTTTACCCTAAATTGTATAATTGTTCATATTTTTTATGAATGTGACTTGCTGCTATACATCAATTCAGATTTCAGGGTTGGAGAATAGTCATATATCATTATGATCTTGAAATCAAACACAACATACGATTTCTCAAGATAGCCGTTGTATTCGTAAATAGTCAGGTGCTTATTTGTATTCCCTTTTAATCATCAAACTAAAAACCAAATCTCTTATATCATATATCATTATGATCTTTACAATTCCAAAAAAAAAACGATATGATCCATAAAAAAATAAAGAGTCATAAAATGTTGAATTGCATATTCAACTAATTAACCAAAAATAAGAATTGGGTCTGCATCAATATTCACTGTGGAATCTAAAACCAGATCAATTGATGAGAATGCTTACCTCTGATGGATTTTTTGCAGTCCTATCAACATGCCCATGTCCCTAGACTAGTGATTAACACTCACAATTTCTCAGGGTAATTACCAAGCTGAATAAATTATATAATTTAAAGGTTTGGAAAATGATCCTTCATCACTATGACCCTGAAATGAAAGACCACATGCAAAGTTTTTTAGATAAGCATTGTATTCATAACTGGCCCAATCCCTCATAATCATGAATATCATAGCCAAATCTCTTCTGTAAAATCCTCATAAATTCTGTAACCCAAAAATTGAATCAAATGTTCAACTAATTAAAGTAAAAGACGAAATGGGTCTGCATCGAATTCAATCGAGAATCTAAAAATGGAATCAATTTATGAGATTGGTTACCTCTGATGGAGTCTTGGGAGTCCATGGCTCTCTTCTCGTTAGGAGAAGCCACCATGAAAGAGGAGGATTTCCTGTGGCTCGCCCAAGCGTCTCTCATCTCCGAAGGGATTCCCATTGATTCTGATGATTCTGATGAAGATGGCGAGGCTGTTCTTTTTCTTTCTTTTTATTCTCTTTTTGGAGGAATTTTAATTATTACGATCCCATTACCTTTTGGTTTTTTATTTTTTTATTTTTTTATTTTTTATATATATATATTTTTGGCCTCCGCTTACTGTGGGCTTCTGAGAAAGGAAATTATGTATTACCCCCTAAAATTACAATTTTAGTTAAGCTAAGCCTGGGTCGACCAAAATATGCCTTTTAATTAACGAACGATGATGCCCAGTGCTAAATTTTCAGTTGTTCTTCAATATTTTCAAGTAGCTGGAGCTTTGGATTCATTAGCGTTGAACTTTTTTCCTCTTTAATCTTTTTACAAAATTCTTCTTCTCTTCAGCGCTAAAAATCACCTAATTTTCACGGAAATCACCAAACTTTTGATTAATTTCTCAGGGTGCTGGAAGCAAGTTTCCAAAAGAAATTTATTGCCATCCACACCTAATTGCCCTCTGCATAAAAAGTTTGAGATGCCTCTTCTTTTTTATATCAACAGCCGCAGCCATCATTTCGTCCTTAGTTGTTGACTTGCAATCTAGGGGGTTTCGATATTTTTTTCCCCTATCCTATGGGTTTTAAATTATTTTCATAATTCAAAGTATTTTTTCTAAACACTTTGAAATCTCAAAGTTTCAATTTCATTTCAAAAACTTTAAGTATTTCCGTAAATTTTTGGCACCCAAAGTTTTATACTTTGATACATTGTCTAGATTCTATTAAATTTTCTGCAAACTTGAATCACACCCTTTGCACATGATTCATTTGGATCAAATTTACACGGTTGCTAAACACATAATACAAACTTAACAGAAAATCTAAATCTAACGAGATCTAGACAAGATTATCAAAGTAAAACGTGATTGAAACTATGAGATATGTGAATGTTAAGAAAATATTGTGGAGTATCAAAGTGAAAGTTTCGGCCATCGAAGTGATAAAGTTGGAAAAGTTCGAGGGTTTTCGAACCCGTACTAATCCATTTCAAATATCGATATTAGTTAATTTACCTCAAACTTTATATAGTTGTTACGCCAAGAGGGTATTTAATTAGTTGCAGTTTTTTCTCGAGAGGAAGGAAATGATGGAAAGGTATAAATTGTGAGGTACATAATTACCTTTTCAAGACTTTCCAAACAAATAATAGAAACGAATTTCCACTCAGTGTACTCATATGGCTCGTGATCTTTCTTAAAAGAAAGAGGTATTGTGGATGAATTCTTCCACAGGATGTTATAAATGATTAAATTCTCTAAATTCACTCCCCGAATTATATTCCCAGCTGTCAAGTATTTGGAGTTATACAAGTGGAGAAACTAATTTATCTACTTCTTCCTCTTGCAAAGAAAATGTGATTTTTTTCCCCCTCCCCGTTGATGAATTTCAAGTTAGATTTAATTTAAAAATCCGTACGGATTTATGCACCATAATTATTAAATATAAAAATTTCGATTATGAATGTAAATTTTATAGCATGATAAATCTGAGAAATATGTTAAAAATTTGATGAATGAATGACACTCAATAATATGTTTGATATAAGTAGTTAAGTAAAATACTAACAAATATGATACTGAAACTTGTATCAAATAAAAAGGAGTCAAATACAACTTCTACACTAGTTAATTGACAGTACCCAAGCTAAGTTTAACTTGAAGCCGGTTGTATCGCTAACCGGATTAGCATTAATCTGATTTAGTTTACAAATTGTCAAGTAACCCCAAGAGGAGCCACGTCACAAAGGTTACTCATTGATTTTCAATTAATACATATAGGTACGTAGAAGAGTAAATATTTCCCTCCCTTTCTCTCTCCATAGCAATATTTCTCTCCCTGAAATAAAGGCGAACGTGAAGGTCATTTCTTCAACAATTGGTTGGATCTCCGCTCCCTTCTCCTTCTACACTCTTACTCGTTCTAACTCAATCTTTGATTTACAACAAGAAACAAAGTGATTTTAGAGGGAGCCCAATTACACACACACACACACACACAGATGTGAGAGTCCACGAGTTTACTGTTCACGCGTGAACAGTAAACGCGTGAATAGTGTTTTTTTATTTTGTTTGGTTTTGTTTTAGTCCCACATCGGATAGTTGAGAGAGTACCATACATTAGGGGTTCTATAAA
>JBAKGM010000279.1:11534848-11546941 GCA_037177215.1 Asparagus racemosus | reverse complement strand
ATGAATTTTGGCGAAACGATGTTTATTCGATTTAGATCGCTAATTCTGATAGACCCCCTCCCCTGTTTCGCATCAGTCATTGTCTAGAGTGTTATATTACAAGACTTCCGAATACATTTCATCTTTAACTCTATTGAGTCATTTTGTAAACGTATCTCTTCTATGCACCTTTCTCTTCAATAGAAACCAGCACCAAAAGATGTAAATAAAAATAAAAAGGGACTTCCTGGTGGTCTTCTTTTTCCCCAATATTATCAAACATAATCTCTTTGTCAAAGCAATCACATTCTTCAAAGTTGTTACAACATTCTCTTATTAGTTATGAAGATGATCCGCAATTCCAACACATTTTTTCTAAACAAATAAAAGTTTATAAAACAGCCAATTGTCACAAGTGCGCACAGACATATACGCAGACAATAGTTGCAAATAACTGATGAAGAAAGTGAGCATACCCGAGGAAGGGGAAGCTGAACCAAGATTCCATGAACGGAGGGATCATCATTAAAGCCTGAAATATGCTTTAGCACTTCTTCTTCTGTGCAGTCCTCAGGTAAATTAACTTCATAAGATTTGATACCCACAGCTTCACAAGCCTTCTTCTTGTTTCTCACATATGTTTGAGAATCTTTTCTAGAACCTACTAGAATGACTGCTAGTCCCGGAGTAATACCTAACGTATCCTTCAGCTTTGCAACTTCAGAAGCAACTTCTTCTCGGATTTGTTTTGCTACTGATTTTCCATCAATGACCTTAGCAGTAGATAATGTATTTGCAGTCATTGCTACTGCAAAAGTCAAATCAACAAGGTTGACGACTAAGAAAACAACGTACAGAAAGCAATGATCTTTTATCCAAGGAAGAAGTTAGACAGTCAATGAGTAGCTGGTTTCAGAAGTGTCCCTAAATAATGTTCAGGTAATCTTGTAAAATAAAAATTTCTGAAGAAATTGATGCGAAAAAATTTCCATTAAATTTTTATCAGGATGAATCTTTACATTCCTTCAAAAAAGAAAAAAGAAAAAGTTTATCTAGTGCCAGTTAAATTGATCAATCAATTCAACTGGGGTAAACTTCAGAAAACTACTATGAGCCATCAACTACCAAGAATTATTAAGGGTTTCATACAAAAATATCATAAACTATTTGTCTCAGAGAAAAATGTCATAAATTTTCAATCCTTAAAGAAAACCACATGCTATCAGAACACTAACCATGAAAAAATTTAATGAAATCATATATATGATTTTACAAAATTGCCATAAAAACTTCAGCTAAACTACGAACTTCACGTCATTATCAACTTGCTATTAAATTGTCAAATAACTATTAAACTATTGTCTCAAGACTACCATATGGTTTTCTTATATTTGTCTGTTGATTTGAAATTTTTTGAGACTTTCTCATATTAATCAATTTATGATAGTTTTGTGAAAAATCCCTCACACCCATGATAGTATTATGAAATTTACTCATTCAACTAAGAAATCTTACTAAGATAACACAATAAAGATTCCAACTTTCCAACAAACTTTGAAAGGGGCATTAACAATTTGTACCTTGGGACCCGGCCGACAAACTCCAATCTGTGGATTTCGAGCCAAATCCACGAGCTTGACATGTTAGGGTTTTCAACGGAAAAGAGACCGACCCAGGGCAATGGAAGGGGCGAGAAAAGTTCCCGCCTTTGCCCTTGAATGGATGAAGGCGTGTCGAGCAAGAAGAAGCAGCGCAGTCCGAGAGAAGAGCAGACGCCATGGCCGCGAGCTTGAGGTGGGTGAGAGGGAGGGGAGCTCCTCTTGGGTGAGAGTGGTAGGATTTTATTAGGGTTTTTGAGGAGGAGATTTCCCAAATTTTTGTCCTCGTTCTTGGCATTCAAGGGAATTAATAGGTTGTAGGATTTAGAAAATCAAAATGATCAACCAGCTAAAATTGAAATATTTACCCTACACAGTTATTTCACAGAAGCCCACAGAATCTAGGGGTAAATTTTACAAAATCGCTCTCAGCTTTGTGATAACTTGCACAAAACCTCCTGAAATTTGAAATTAAATTAATAGGTTCATTCTATGTAAACCATTGATTGTCAATTCTTACATAAACCATCTTTACAGGCTTTTTATTGTAATCAAAACCATATGGACTCATTTTAAGTCGAGTGCTTTTGGTTTTACTATAAATATTAGCTGTCAAATACGAAATATACTAGAGAGATGATCCTTAATTGGGGTTTAGATGAAAATTGAAAATCAAATGAGGTTTTCATAGAATGACCTTAAATTTTGTAGTGTTTCATCAAAGTGTCTAAACTTTCCAAGAGTTACATGCAAAGTTTGGGGCAAATTCTAGGATTTGGCGGGGAAGGGGGAATAAAGGATAGAGAGAAAAAGCCAAAAAAATTTGGGGAATATATGGATTTATGAGGGAGGAAGTGCTATTATTATTATTATTATTATTATTATTTAAAAAGGTTATTTCCAGGTTGCAGAATTTTTCAAAAGTTCATTCGAATTGTGCGAAACTCCATAAAGTTCAAAGAGTGCTTTTAATGTTCAAAATTCAGAGGGTTTTGTTCAATTTCACTCCAAAGTCCAGAAAGGTTTTGTGAAATTTATCCAAGAAATAATAATAGGCTAAATTACCAGAGTGGTATTATAAGTAGTACCAGAAGTAGTACGCACTAACCGACAAGGCATCAAAAATTGCACGATGAGACAAATAGGTCCAAAAATAAAATTACAGCAACTACTCACGTGATCTGTCATGTGATGCTTAGGTGGCATATTCATGATAACGTGTTAGCTATAATTAGCCTCATTCAATCCCTTAAAAGTGATGATTTTCAAATTAGGGTAAAAGAAAAGATGTTTTTTATATTTAATTTTAGCTTGTTCTTCTTCTTCTTTTAAATTGGGGTTCTCCGTTACTAGAGAACATAAATTCTTCGAGCTCCAGTAATAAAGAACTCTCAATTTGAAGGAAGAAGGAGAAGAAGCCCCCAAATTAGAAAACTCCTCTTTGTTTTTTACCTTAATTTGAAAATCCCCCTTTCTAATAAATTGAATGAGTTTAACTAAGCTATCACGTCATCATAAATATACCACCCGAGCATTATGTGGCACAGATCACCTGAGAGGTTGCTAGAAAAATGGCCAGAAAATTTATTTTTGGGTCTATTTTATTCATCCTATTTATCTCATAATGCAAGTTTAAATACCCTATTGTCGCCGAAGGTAATTTTAATATCAATTTGTTCATTAGGTACTACTTTTAATACCAATCTGGTAATTTAGCCATAAATAATGCTAACCATACTATGAACCCTATACTACAATCAATACTTCAATCATACTATAAGAAACAAAAATGCAGGGTTCTCGATGATTTATAAAATTTAATAGCACTTTGTTTGCCGTAGCTCAAAAATAGTTTGGTCTACGTAGTTCAGTTATCATACTCCTAACTACAACACCCTCTACTTACCGGTGTTAGCCGTGGCTCCCTTCAACCAACTAAAATTTAAATATCGCAGATCCATTCTAAGTCAGGATAAAAGAGAGTATGGTAGGCAGCGATACTACTAATGCATAAATTTCCCGTTAAAACCAATCCAACAAGAAATGAATCCATATGCAAACGGTAATACAAATATAATTTATCCTTTGTACAAACAATACCATTGCCAGTAATACCCCATGTGAACAAATCGAAAAATGACCATATACCATTAACTTTTGTAACCACTTGATGCATAGGAAATATATGCTCAATATACACGATTCTATTTGAAAACATAAATCAAAATGTATTATCGTCCAAAATCAAATTGATGGCATATCATATAGTGACATAAGTGCGTTGAGATTATTACAGCAGGTCGCACCCTACAAATTCTTCCTGTTAAAAATTAATCCAAATATAACTGAATCCATATACAAAGTAAATGATACAACTTACCATTTGTACAAACAAGACCTACCACAAGAAATATCCCATGAGCATTCAAATTGAAAATTCGGACTATATATCTCAAGTAGAAAGCAAGGGTATCTTCATACATGCAAGCAACACGCTTTCTTTCAGGTCATATTTCCTCATCTTGACCCCATTCGGCCTTGGGTATCTCTCCTGAATCGGCAATAATCACCTTTTTCCTCGGGTTTCCATTGTATGTTCCTGCTCCGCCTTCGATTGTATAAACTGTGTCCATGCCTTGAAGCACTTTTCCAAAAACAACATGTTCTCCATCCAGCCTATTAGAAAATTGACATTAGTGATACGTATGACTTGTGTGATTCTTGAATCAAATGGGTCTCTTTTTGTTTGAATAAAAATTTTACCAATATGTTTTGACTGTAGTTATGAAGAATTGGCAACCGTTGGAATTGGGCCCCGAGTTTACCATGGACACCGTACCTGCAAGTGGGAATTGGAGAAGTTGAGGAAATAGGAAAGTCTTACCGCTGTTATACTGTGCACATGCACATGCACACATCTTCCATTAGTATAACTGTTAGAAACTTAGAATATAAAATTATAACCCTCATCCATCACCACAACTTCAAAGTTTTGGTATAGTGGCAAGGACTTTAAGAAGGTACCAAAGCAACCAGATTCAATTCCCACATGCCACGAATTTAAAAAGCGGATTTTAAAAAATGATATTGTTGTGTGAGTCTAGGCTTCCAGCTCATGAAAGGGGCCCTCAACTTGCCAGGGCATGGTTATGCCACATAAACTACTCTATTAGCAATTACACCCTATGAATTGAATTCCAGACAACAATGTTTTTCCCTTTCGTTCAAACATCACCTGAGGATAAATTACCCTTTTTCTTCAGTTTAGTTGATAAAAGATCAAATCTCCATCTAAATCGAAGGAAAAAAATAATGTTCTCCGCGTTAAAGGGGGTGTAAATGCTAATAAAATAGTTGACGGGGTATAGGTGGCTACACCACAATAGTACATGGGGTACATGGAATGTATTGCAATTACGCCTCACAGCTTGAGGGAGTTCGTCAATTCAATTGGCTGCTTTCTGCTTGTCTTAACAAACTTGAAAAAATTGAAAGGAATAGTCTTATCCAACCTAATTTGTGCATAGCTTATATCTGTTGATGGACCCAAAACAATCATTTGAGATCAAACAAAAATTTTTCTCATATCTCCCCATATTTCTCATCTTCTGATGACACAACCTTACAATGTCCAGCCATCTGAATTCCAAACAAGAGGATAAAAGGGAAAAAATGAAACAAACAAAAAGAGAATACCAAGAGAAGGGAAGAAAAACACGGGGACACAGATAAATATTAGCAAATAAGAATGTAAAAGATAATAAAGAATGTTTATAGACAATCACATGCCTCTACTTCATCGTTTTCTTTTTTAAGTTAGTTGCAGATATATCCACTGTACTATGAGGGTTTAACTACTTATCAACTATCACTTGGTCAAAGTTACGGCGCTACTTTTGGTTAGTTTTAAAACTCCCAAGGGAAGAAAGTTGGGATGTTTCTGGCAAATGTCTTAGTTTAATCATCACGTAATTGTCACAGGAGTTTAAAAACTAATGGCAAAGCAACACCATCATTGTGGCCAAGGGTGTACTGCTAATAGAATAGAACATGGGTGATACATAGCTCCACTGGATTGCTGCATATGCAATTATTATTAACCGTTCTTCTTTTGCAAGCTTTGTTGTTATGCATCTGTGGTCTTTCTTGCTTCTTTGAAATTCATTCATTATCTTTTTTAAAAGAATAACTAGTTTACACTACATCAAAATATTGTATCGAAATCCACTTCTTCTCACTAATTTGATGGCGAGGTTATACAAAACACTAATTTTTTAATATGTGCTACCTAATCTTATAGCTTCCTAGATAAGTCTTATGATGATGCTAAAATTCTACGTATCTCAAGTATAATTTGTATAGTTTACAAGGCAATTTCATGTGTTGTGGAGCTAACAAGTTCAAGGCACGCTTTCAAACATGGTGACAAGAATTCCAATCGGAGGTACCTAGTATCTACTTCATTCAGTAAAGAAGGCTTTAATAAATTAACATGAACCATCGGCCTCTTTCCAATACCATCTTCGTTTTTTTCTTTAAGAGAAAAGATCACTAACTTTGATAAAATTCCAGGAAACTACCTCCATATTAGAAATATGTCATCTCATGTGCTTAGCACATGACTCTTCTATGGGGAAAAAATAATGAAATAAAAAAAATCCCCTTACCTCATCTCCACCATTATTTCATAATTAAAAAATTTATCAGAAACAACAAAACATAATAAATAAATTAAGTATTATTAAAATCAAAAGACCATTTACCAAAATATTTAGAGCACCATTAATAAAATTTAATTAATCGTATATTTAAAGAGCTTGACATTTCAATTTCTACATGGAAACTTATTGGAATATGTGAATGTTACTTAAACCTATTATTCCATTTTTCATAAATAAATGAACACTAAACGAAAATTTCCAGAGTGTATACTACGAAGTGTACAAGAAGTAACTATAATGTGCCAAAAAAATGCCAAACGAGAATCCAAGTTAAAATATAATATAAAATTGAGCAACACATCTAAGTTTTCTACTTTTTGTTTTTTTTTGTTGGCATGGGAAAAGAAAATTTTAGTGGTTGAATCAAAATGGGAATATAACTATAACACTCAAAAGACAAATAAAAAAAAAGGTAACAAACACACAATCAAATATGTCAAAAAACAAACCTGCATGTGAATGCTTTATAATGAAGTTCTCGTCGGGAAAAGTGCCACCGTATATTGACTCTCTACCCTTTCCATCCTTATGAGTAATATCACCACCTTGAATCATAAAACCAGAAATTATTCGGTGAAATGAAGTCCCCTTGTAATGTAGTGCTTTTCCTGATGTCCCCTTGCCCTTTTCACCTACAAACAGGATTTCAAACTTGATGATTATTATGGTAGAAACAGTAAATTACATGCCATGTCCAATTATCAGTAAGGAAAAAGATACTGTAGGAGAAGATCTCAAAGAACCATTATCATCTAGAATCTAAATACCTGTGCAAAGGGCCCTAAAATTTTCTGCATTGCGAAAAATAAGATTCCATTAGTAGCCTTTCAGATTACCAAAAAAGATAGTTGTAAAAAAAAAGTATGACTAAAGATGGTTACAAGTTGAAAGGTAATAAAAGCACCAGGCTGATCATCAATAGGACAAATCAAGAATTTATCAACAATAGATGATATAAGCACATACTTCTAATGTCAAACTTCTATTGCTACAATCATTTATTAAAATAAACTGAGAAGGTGATTATGTAAGTTCCACATAGACGTGGTTAAGAGCATACGGTTAAAATATGAATAAAATAAATCCATAGAAAAAAAATGATTTTCCACTACCAGGCTTCTGTCGATAACAATTATTTCCAGAAGTTGACACCCTGTTTAACTTCCAGCATGGATCTAAGAGTAAATATTCAGCTTCTTACATCAACAAGTTGGTTCAAAAATTACTGCCAAACTCTAAAATCATGGTTAACAAAGACTTCCAGAATTCATTGAGTAGTAGCAATAAAAATCAAAGAGAGGAACAATTATCTATGAATAGATAGACGTGTTCAGCTCCCGCAAACAATTTTAGGTTCCGGCATCGAACTTGGCCTTAACACCACTTGCCATTGAATATAGACTCATAGCTATGTACTAGAAGTACCCAGCCATACTTTAACAACCATTAACATTAGATATCAAACTGGACCAATGTTTTGGCCAAATGAAAGGCAAGCATATTATGTAACAGTTAAAATACGGGGCGAAGATCTGCCTTTATGTTCAAGCGAGTGAAGGATTAAACTAGTTACTCCTAGGGAAGTCTAAATCTCCATCTTGTTACATCCAAGCTTGACTTTCTACAATCATAATGATTCTAATGCCCTAAAAAATATAGAAAAGAGAAAAGGAGAGTGAATGGAATTGGGAGGTTGTACAAGTTCCCTTATATATCATGGCCAACAATTGGAACAAGGACCTCATGCATAGAGAAGCTAGCATAATAGACTCGTAGTAAAACGAGTTCCTGCTTGATCATGAATCATCACTAGAATAAATTTTCACAGCATTGTTGATATTTTTCCTTGATATGAGAATTAAAAAGAATAACCATTTGTCATTATTGATGTTACTATCTCCAAACAATAAGAATATAGTGATACTAATCAAGAAACATGAACACCTGCCACCGACGCCTATATAATGATGTTTGCCATCTGATTATTAATATCATCACTTATCCTAAACCATCAGAGCTTGAATCATTAAAAATTTGCCAAAACAGTAGTAGAACGAGAACATACCAACGGTCTTCGGAACCACCTGTCCGTATAACCCAATAACTATTCTACCTGAGAAAAAATTTGACAAAAAACTATGTTCTCAAATACTAATACATAGAAAGTACTCAAGGAGTATATATAAACAGATTCAAAGGAAAATTTAAGAAACATATACTCCCAATTTCAAAAATTACTCCATGGTCATGATATATTCAACATAAACATGTGTAGCTACTTTATATGATTTACACCCTCTATTAAGATAAATTTGGAATAAAACATGAAAGGTAGCAGGACATGTTACATGTCACAAGAAGAAATATCAAATACCATAACATGTTAAACATATGTTTAGAAAGTATTTTAAATATCCACCCAAGCAAGTATGCATTAACTTTCTGTTCATACTCAACTGTTTGAAATATAAAAAATGAGTTTCAAAACGGAGTATTCCGAGTTAAGATTGATTATGCAAGTGGTGGGTTAGAAATAGTGGGTTTTTGGGGTCATTGAAGGACCAAATTGCAAGACCTCTTAGGATCTGAGAGACGTATGAGCAATTTCAACAAATTAAGGGACTACTATACAATTATTAAAGATTTGAGGGACTAACATCTGATTAAATTAAATTGAATTTAAGAATCAATAAATATTCTTTATGCACAACTCACTCCAAAACAACTATTTGCATTCCACTGCTTCATCTCGCCATTAATCCATCGCATGAAGAGGACAGTATTCCACCAGTTCATCTCGCCAAAGCAACAGAAATTGATAAACCATAAATTAGGCAAATCCCTAGCTTTGCTTTGTTTCTTGATTCCAAATTTTTGTTGCGCATACATAAGTCACAATATTCGTACATCTATTTCTACAATCTTCAACTTCATATATCGATCTTATGTTAATTCATAATGATGATGTAGTCACAAATCATAGATACCTAATTTAGACATCAATGGATGTAATATTGATGACATTAGAAACTCTAACGGTGTAATTATGGTCAGTAAATTTGCGATAAATCGTGTTTGCTAGATTAGTTTAGATTAAATTGACTTTAAATTGAATTCATCGGAAAATCGATGAAAAAATCTTAACTTTATTCGTATTAAATCAACAAGACAACCTAAGTGTTAATATCTACGATAGACTCCATAAGTCTAGTGTTGAAACTCTTCTTGTGGCCCTATAAGTATAGGAGAACAATTGTAGAAAGATCAGCGTCGAAAACCCTTCGCGAGCAAAACCTATAAAAATCTGGAAATTTGTCACTAAGATAACTTGGGTTAACAGCCACATTGACATTGAGACCCCAAGTCAGACGCAGCATATTCAGCACAGTCGACTCAGCTCAATGGCCAAGTCGATTGTGAGGTGCGCTTACCTAGTTTGTGTTGTTGAATTATCGTTTAACCTCGTAACTTCCACATATGAATAGGTATATGTTTGAAACTTTACCCACATGTTCATATGAACACTTAAAATGTGACCACTTTTTGCGGTATATACACAATGCATGTTTAATTTTATACCGGTCAAACTGAAACCCAAATTTGCAAATAATTGTGAAGGTCAAATTCAACTCTAATACTAACTGGATTTCAAACCTTCGCCAACAGCTTCCATCTGATTTATTTGGTGATTATATATGACTTCTCACCATGTTAGTTAAATTGTAAATTGTGTGATATATAATATATTTTCCCCTATCAATTGCACATGCATCTCTAGACCTTAGTGATTAGAATATTGGATGTTTGATGTGATCAACACGGAAGACTTATTATTGGCTTAGTTGATGGATAGTGCAAAAGGGTGAAAACTTGCCACCATACGGGATGTGGATTGTTATGTTGAGATACGACAACATTGTCGAATATTCATGAGAGCAAATGGTCTACTACTCTATGATTTTTAAATTGTACGCTAGGGGTGAACGCTAGGGGTGAAGTTGAGCCTCTCAGATGATCGAGCATGGAGACTAGTCCCTTTCATGAACCGACACAGGATTCTTTGCCGAAACAATTAGTCATACAGTATAGAAATACCGGGGCTAGATAACGTTGTGTGCAATCAAATTAAAATCTATTGTTTTGATAATTAGGTAAATGGGGAATAGAGTAAAGGTACAACCAAACTTTAAGATGATTTATTCTTATTTGGCCAACACAACTGTCATCGAATGGCGTTGTTAGGTGATTCCCAAAAGGGGGAATAACCTACTATTGCTTTCCACCTTATACGAAGTTTATCGTCACCCAATTCCAAACAACTTATAAAATTCGAATTGGTGTGTTAGCATTTATTGAAATCGTACGCATGCTTGTACCTTGTACACGGCATGATAGTTTAGTTCGTTATGTAGTTTTATGTTAGAATACTATTAATTTGTCAATCTAAGAACATAAACAAGCTAATTAACTGATGGTGGCAACGAAGGAAGCCAATTGTTTGTTGGATGGTCAATGAGATGAATAAAAAATGCATGATATCTAAAAGAAGGATCATTTCCATATTTAAAAAATTGTTAATTCTATTTTAACTAAAGTACATTAATCTTGATAATTTTTCTCTGATCTTCCTTAGATAGTTACACCTAATACCTATAACTGATTATAATAGAGACTTCTAGCAAGCAAAGGATAGGGAGAAAGAAGATTTTCAGGGAAAAATATCTAGGAAAGAGGTGCTAAAATAATGCAAGGTTAATGAGATTTAGTTAACTTGGATTTAAGTTAATAGTTTTTAACATAGAGGGAATCATATAAGAGAACTTACAGATATGGGGGACCCGGGTACAAATATATCTATACATATTTGTAACAATTTTCATTCTTACAAAGCCATCATAAAATTTGAAAAAAAAATAGCCCACAAAAGAATCATGTGAGCCGGATAAAAAAATATAAAAGTAAACAAAAAAAATCAAAATAAGGAATAAAAAGCTTGCAAATGCTATATAGATTCATAAGTCATGATGCCCCTGCTAACTCAGAATGTACCCTCAACCATCAATACCAGTCTCCCGCCTGTGACCTTCCATTTGTTACATGCTAGTTTCTTCTTATAGAAATTTAAACCCTCTATTCTAAATTTCTCTAATCGTCCGTTTCTCTCTCAAACTGTAACCCTAGGTCCCTAACCCTAGTCAAGCCATCTCTATGATCTTTCTCATAGAGTTCAAATTCAAAGACAATGAAGATGTCACATGATCTTTTGAATGGACTATTAGTTTATTACTGAAATATAGATTCTGAAAGTTCAAGAGATAAGACTTATATCTAATGACAAAAGTACTAAACCTCTCAAAGACTTCTTTCAATCTTAGTTCGAACTTTATTCACATGATCTCTTATCAAGTTTAATATTAGTATGAGCAACCCTCATCTGTTTAGGTGCCCGATTAAGCAATTTATGGTAGAATCCAAGAAAAGTAGTGGTTTCCTTGATTTACTTTCTGTGCTTTTTTTCTTCTAATATTTTCAATTTACACGGAGCGAGTGGATTATGTATTTTTTTTAAAAGGGATAAATTTTTGTTTATTTTTTTGGCCTCAATTCAAAAATGTTATTTTTTCTCTATCTTGTTTCATGGTTTAACATTTCCTTGTGTTTGAATTTCTTTTGGCTTTAACTCAAAAAGTCAAGGTAGGTTTGGATTATGTAAAATAGGTCAGATGCCAGATATTACTAGTGCTACAACAAAGCAACGGGGGGGGGGGGGGGGGGGCTATGAAACCACTTTTTTC
>JBAKGM010000279.1:11521741-11534748 GCA_037177215.1 Asparagus racemosus | reverse complement strand
CCCCCCCTCCTCCCCCCCCCCCCCCCCCCCCCCCCCCCCCCCCCCCCCCCCCCCCCCCCCCCCCCCCCCCCCCCCCCTCCCCTGAAACCACTTTTGTATAATATAAAGCATACACTTCATTCCTCACCCACAAGGAAGCAGAGTTCTCTGCAATGTCTTAGCCACTTGGTCATTTCTCTATTCTTGTTGTAGCAATTCTTTTTTTTATTTAAGGAATCATTTTGACTTGAGAAGTTAATTTAAGGAATCAATTTCACTTGAGAAGGTCACATCATCTTTCTAATGGACAGTTTATTATTAAACAGAGATTTCAAAAGTAATGGAGATAGAATTTATATTTGATGCTAAAAGTACTAAATCGCTCAATGACTTCCTCGTATCTTAGTTCAAACATTATTCACATGATCTCGTACCAAGTTCAATATTATTATGAGCATCCCTCATTTGTTTAGGTGCCCGATCCAGTAATTCATCATAGAATCTGAGAAAAAATTGTGATTTTCTTATTTCCTTTGTCTATTTTTTGCAATCAACTCCCCTTTCTTTTGGGGTTTGCTTTGAGCGAGTAGATTATGTATTTTTTTATGAGTTGCTTATTTTTTTATTTATTTGTTGGTCTTAACTCATAAATGTTATTTTTTCTTTCCTTTTTTCTAGGTTTAATGTTTTCTTATTTTGAATTTTTTGGCTTCAATTCAAAAAGATGGTAGGTTTGTAATATGTAAAAAGTAGGTCACATGACAGATAATAAACAAATGCTCTGTTGCTAGTGTTGTAGCAAAGTGGGGGAGGTGGGAAGGGGAAGTTATAAAGCCTATTCTTTTATATAATACATAGGCTCCATTCCTTACAAGGAAGAATAGCTCTCTATAGTGTCTTAGTGAGAGGAGCTTTTTCATTTGCCACTCGATGATTTTTCTATTCGTGTTTTTTTGTTATGGATTTTTTGTAGATTTATCAATATTTTTGAAGTTTATTAATTTGAAATTTTCATTTTGTTTGTCTTTCTGAGAGGATTCCTTGCTTTCTATGTTATGTATCTATACACTAATTCTCTACTGTTAACATATTACTCATTTTTATTATTTTCTAAGTATCTAATTGGATAACTTCACGGGTATGTGAATGTTGTTAAGGAATCGATTTGACCTGAGAAGGTCACGTGATTTTTCTAATTGACTGCTAGTCTATTATCAAAACAGAAATTTTGAAAGTATTGGGGATAAATTTATATCTGATGACAAAAGTATTAAATCTCTTTAACGACTTCCTCAATCTTAGTTCAAACTTTATTCACATGATTTGTTACCAAGTTTAATATTATTATGAGCATCCCTCATTTGTTCAAATGCTCGATCAAGAAATTTACGATAGAACCTGAGAAAAAGTTATAAATTTTCTTATTTCCATTGTGTGGTTTGTTTTTACAATCAAATTCCTTTTCTTTTGATATTTTGGTTTATGTGGAGAGAATAGATTATGTATTTTTTATGAATTACTTAATTGTTATTCATTTATTTTATGGCCTGAACTGAAAAATGTTATTTTTTCTTTCTTTTTCCTTAGCTTACCTGAAAAAATATTGTTTTTTTCTCGTTCTTTTTTCTTGTGTTTGCATTCTTTTCCGGTTTCAATTGAAAAATTCATGGTCGGTTGGTGATATGTAAAAAGTAAGTCACATTAAGGATATAAAAAATTCTTTGTTGCTAGTGGTGTAACAAAGCACAGAGAAGAGAGTAGAGAGGCTATAAAACACTTTGTATAATACAAAGCATATGCTCCATTGCTTATAAGGAAGCATAGCTCCCTGCAGTGTCTTAGAGAGGAGCTCTTTCGTTTGCTACTTGGTGATTTCTCTATTTTTGTTGTAATAATTTTTGTTATGGATTTTTTAGAGATTGCTTAATATTTTTAGATTTTATTCAATTGAAATATTTCTTTTTGTTTGTTTCGTTTGGAGAGGTATCCCTACTTTCTATGTCATGTATCTATGTACTAATTCTCTTGCCGAGATACAATGTTATTATTTTCCAAATAACCTAACTGTGGATAGTAACATAATTGTCGTTAAGGAAATGGTTTGACCTAAGAGACCATAAGATGGCCAAGGTGATTGGAACGAAAGAAAACATAAAGAAGATTGAGGAGGTCTTGGGATATTATTTTGAAGACTGCAGATTGCTAGAAGAGGCAGTGGCCCACTCCTCTTTCTACTATCTATTTAAGCCAGGGATCCCTGACGAGAGATTGGAGCTCATGGGTGATGTCAATCTCGATTTCCTTGTTCCCTATTAGGTGATCAATGTACCCCGATCATGCCCCCAATCTATTAACTCTCCTTCGTGTTAGTAATGTTTACATCAAGAAACTTGCATGTGTCATTGTTTGCTCTAGTCTTTATCTCTATCTTCAGCACCAAGCACCACAACTTGATCACATGTATTGGTAGAAAAGACAATCCATTATACTAGCTAGCCGACTTATTCTTAATGAATAATGGGCTTATTTGCATTTATGTAGGGATTATACTATCATCACAACTATCCTTTTACATGTATCCATGTAGTTTCCGCTTATCAGGAAGCACAATTATTTATAATAAATATCACATGTATCCATGTAGTTCCTGCTTATCGAGAAACACAACTATAGACAATAGATATCACATGACTTTAGATGATTAAGAAACAAAAGAAAAACTAAGGAACAATTATGATTTTTTTCTAAAAAGATGCAATGTGCAACCACCTACGGGGAGAATTATTTATGTGCTGATGAACAATTTGAAAAGAAAATATATTGATTAAAGCACATAATAAGTTATAATTCAAAGGTCTTCAACTTTTGGGTTTTTTAGTAGAAATAATATTTCACATTTTTGAAGAACATGCAATTTTAAAACACTAATCTTAAGTCACTACAGCTAGTGCTAAATGTCATTACAATGTGACATGCATATCCTAATATTAATCAGGTTGAAAATAAATTGGACACTACATTTTCAAACATTATGGATGCATTCTCTCACTTTATTGCTGTTAGAAAAAATTCTAACATCTGCATGATGATCACATCATGTATATGCTATCTAAGAAATAAAAAAGATGGATCAGCAAGTGAAAAGAGATGGATAAGTTTTTTGGAAAATTAAGGTATGACAAATATTTAATGTTATGCTCAAAATCTGACTAGTTTGTTCTAGATCTAAATTCAACAAATTAAAGCTAACATACCACATGTAATTAAAAAAAGCTAACATACTACATACCTATATGTTGCCCATCAATATCAACATCCAAGTAAACTCTGTGTGTGATTTCATGAATTTTTTCCGCTTCAAATTCTCCCTAAGAAAATAAAGCAAATTATCATACAATATTTCAAAAAAAGTGATTTTTATTTTTGAACAAATATTATATCTATACTTTATGATAAAACTTTGTAAATGAGGTGCTATGCTTAAAAAAAGAAAGATTCAATTATACATTAGAATCCCACCAAAAACTTTGGCAGCTTCACATTCATGGAAGTACATAATTTAGATCTCATTATCATTCTTACTATAAAAGCCAAAAAATTTGGCAACTTCACATTCATGGAAATACATAATTTAGATCTCATTATCATTCTTACTATAAAAGCGGAAAAACTAAATAAATATGCCCTTTCCTTTTATTTACTTTTTCTGAGGAATATGCTTTGATTTTTTTTAGATATCAACTAATATAGTGTTAGCTACAAGAGTATGAACAAAAACACCACATAATGTAGAATATAAAAGAAAAATAAACAACCGATTGATTTTCAATCCAAAGTAGCCAAAGCATTAGGTCCATGGTAAATGTGGAAAAATCTGTATATGATAAACATGTTGTATGATCTCTCTCCTCTTTATATATAATGTAAGAAGGGGGTTAAGCTAATTATTGCTGATTGATTTATTTTAAAAAGCCAATTGTGTTTTTAGTATTCACTTGTATGACTTTATGTTGCATTTTTTATCCATAAAATTACTTTTTTGCTAGGGAGATGTATTACTCAGTTTTAATGCAGTGTACATGCAAATAGTAAAGCAGATCTACACACTGTACAATTGCACATTCATTTCATATTAAGATGAGGCTTACATCCAGACAATTATACAAGTGGACATCATAGGATAAGCTAGCCTTCATCTCATAAAAGTTACAAAGATAATTGGTTAAATAAGCTCGTATGGATACCAAATTGTGTTTCCCTTGCACATGTAGCTTTTGAAACTATTAGTCATTTCATCACCTATTAACCCTTATATCTATCACAAATATCTTCCTTACCATTATATTCTTCCATCTAATCCCTTAAGAGTTCCAAAATTGACATTGAATATCTCTTGTTTTCATTGTTGAATATCGTCTCTTTCTAGAAATCCTAACCAAATTACTAAAGTTCAATCTATTCCAAACTAAGCTTCATCCACCTAGATTAGAGTCAAGCATGCTCTAGAACCAAGATCAAATAATCCATGCCAAACTTTGGTTTCATATTAGTAGATCACTAGATTATGTTGGTCTCAGGCATAACATCAACATAGTGTAACTCGCCTAGCTTACAACCCTACAAAGATATAAAAAATAATATAGGAAGTTGTATTCACACATTGTGGTTTCTATTTCTAGAATGACCAAAGTGTTAGGCAAGCATCAAAACTTCATAATGTTTTTGATCAAGTATAATTGGAAGATTGTCCTGCTAAAATCAACATGGAAAACATGAAATTCCAACAACATTGCATAAGATTTTGCAACAAGTTATAGAAAGACAGTCTACTAATAGTCATGACATCATAGTTCATTATTCTATAAAGGACCCTAAATAACCACAAGTAACTAGATAACAATAAAGATTATTAACTTCTACAAGTAGATAATGAAAATTGTACTATGGTAATTTGCATGCTTTCCCTTAGAACCAAACTTACGGAGCCATTGAAAGATTTAAGACACCGGTACAATGCAAAATGTTTCATTAATCGCTAGCTACAATGGAGTTTTTCCTCATTTAGCGGTTAATGGTGCTAAATGAAGATGGCCATACTCATTATGACATCACAATTCTTATAGTTTTGACTTGTGTTCTGCTTTGTTCTTGGCCTCCAGTCCATCTCAAACTAAATGTATTATTTATAGAAAATCTATCATCTGTCGCCTTCCTCTAGACCTTTTCCAGTCTAAGAAATTGGAGGACACTAGCTAACAAAAATCTACTCTTTAAGTCCATTGGACAGAAATTGACACTAATTGAATGTTGTCACTACACCGAGTTATAAAATTTTACCAATCTTTTATAGAACCTTGCTCCATAACCAACCCATGTTGATGGCAAAAGTCTTCGATCAACATGATAATGATCTCTCATGGCTAAAATTTAAGAGTGATGTCTATGAGCGTGCAAGCATGACAGGGCTACATGATTTATAGTTCTATAGAAGTTCAAAAATCCAACCCTTAATACCACAAAAAATGGGAAATCCAGGTCACATTCTATATCATGTAACTGAGAAATGGGTTTGTTAACAAGAAAGTTTGGCTAAGAATGGTCACCCTACTGGGTAAGCTATATTTAGAATCACCCTACCTTAGAGGATGCAAGAATTTTTTTCTTTACTCTCTAGATTAAACAGGTGAAATACTAATAAGAGAAGCAGACGACTAATGACCTTGTCCAAATTAATGTACCTACCAAAATTAGATCGAGTAAAATCCACCAACCCACAACCCAAAATATAAAAGCCATGACAAAGTTTCAAGCTCCTTATTTTCACTAATAACAAAAAACATTTCTGGAGTGTAAAGAATAAAAGAAGTAGATGGTAGAGATTGCAAGATTAAGTGATTAGAAATTAGCATGAGATAAGGGGGAAAATATGGAATTTTTTTAAACAATTGTTGGGGTTTATATGAGTAAATGGGCAAGGTAACATAATTTTATCCTTACTTTAGTTTGCCCCTACAATATGTAGGATAATTCCTCCAACGAAGGAGTGACATGTCAGACATACCATAGCTAGGCCTATCCATTTAGACAAAAGGGTTTAAAAACTCCCACTTCAATCTACCCATTTAGCTAAATGAGTTAATCTTATTCTTGCTCCATATAATAAGGTAACGACATAAAGTGCAAAGATGTTTATCCTTATCCATAGCTACCCTCCACTTTTAGCTAAATATATGCACTAGTTTGAGCCTTGATCAGGTTAAATATTTGCGGAAGGAAATGGCAAAATATATGCTTAACCATTTCATTAATGACAAAGTAGATTTCTTCTCTCTTCTTTTAGAAAATTGGAAGGCGAAGCATTAGAAATTTTATAGAGGCGTAAGTTTCTAAACGTGAGGCGTAAGGCTCATAAATTAATTATATTTAACTTTAAACTTTATAAATATTATAAGTGTATTATATATAGTGGTAATAACTATATTCAAGTCTTTTAGACATGAAAAGGGTTGGAATAGGATAAATGTTGACTGTTATCAATAAACTAAGCTACATCTGCAATATGTCTATTTTCTATATTGCATGGCTACGTTGAAGACATATGGCATAACTTTAAAGTTTATTATTAAAAAATTAAACTTAGATGCTATATTCACTCAATATTCCATATAAGAAAATAAACAAGCATGTAAAATGAAGAAATTGTGCACGTGTAGATGTATGTGATAGATTTAAAAGAAGAAATGAAACCTAAATTAAAGGTGACTAAAATAGATACTAACTACAGATATCAAGATAATCACTACCACAAAACACACAAGCATATTATGTTTTATTATTTGTTATTTGAATTAGGGGGGCTTAGTCAAGCGAAACTATAAACTAGAACTAGGATAATTTGTAGGATAAATTTATATAGTGTTAGTCAATTAGAACTTTTACTGGGATAAAATTTTATAGTGTTATTCAATTCGAACTGTGATAATTGTAAAAAATTATTCCATTTTTCATCCATGCTATATAAAAAAGGCCAGTTCTAGTTTCTGAATTTATCCCACCTTTTAGAGTAGAACTAAACTAGAACAATTTTGTTCTCTTGTATATTACAAAAGCTATGCTTACTTATAATTGCTAAATACATGCTTATTTTTTAGTAAATGCTAATCTTTGATTTGAATCTAGACGACACAACTTACATTTGACATGAACTATTGAACTAGTTAAATAATATATGTGGTTTTAATGTGATTGCATATTACTATGGTTTCTTAATTTTCTCTATTTAATAATGCACTTCTTACAATCTCATACTATATCCTTAAGACTTGAACTGTACTTGCTTTTCTTTTTGGTAAATAAGAAATATATAAATTAAGATATTATATCACCAAACTACATAAATTATAACCTTTTAATTTTATCAATTTATCCCACGTCATTTTACCAAGTTTATCCCACCTCAAAAAATTATCCTTCATTATCCTAGTAAAATGTCCTTTTTCATAAAATTATCTCACTTTAATAATTATCCTAATTCTACTTTAAAAGTTCCAATTCACTAGCACCCCCTTAAGAGGGGAATATTTTTCATGTATATAAGTCAGTTTTCTCGCACAACATCCCAAGAACACGGCTTCAAGTCAGGTATTGGCCCCTGGCGCTTTATATATATAACTCAGGATATTAGGTATGCGTTTATATACACTTTATATTCTCCATCCGATTTCCCTTTATTAAACCCTGTATTTATCAGTTTATTAAAGTGACTGTGCATGAAATGTTATGAACTAACCACAAGGTTACCATGTATCGACTTCTATAAAACTATGAAAAATAACCGTGATTCAGAACATGTCTAATCAATATGGGTGCACCATCTAGTCGATGCTATAATAATAATAATAATAGTTAAGGGAAAACCTCACACCGGGATATCGATGTTGAGGGTGTAGCCATAATATGATAGCACGCTTATAAATCAATCTAAATTTACAGAAATACATATAAATTTATGGGAGAGGGAAAAGATTGACTCTTTGAAATGAACATAACACCCATTCAGTTACACTTAGAAATGAATATAACGCCCATTCACTTACACAAAGAAACATGAAATCAATCTAAAATTCAGAGTTGTCAAACAAACAAGTTAAGATAGCATCATAGTGAAAATGAATGCTCATTAAGAGTACATAGAAGTATCATACCCATGACAGAATTACATAAGATGACTACTTTTTTTTCCAATTTCAATAAAAGGGTAGGGACATCATGAAGTTCAACAAAAAGAAGACGAACAAATAGGGAAATATTTTAGTTTTAATAAAAAAATCCTTTCCTAAAATTATGTCTATCTTAAAGTGTAAGATTCAAGATCGAAGCACATAATGGGATTGAAAACGCACATTTTAGTTATGCTTCAACTGGTGAGGCTTATGTCTCTAGGTAAAAATCGCTTTTCTTCTACACTTCAAGGCGGTTACCCTTGAATGAGGTGTGCTTTGGAGCACGCCTTAGAAAAAGTTTTCCAAAGATTGACAAACGCTTGTGCACACGCACACGAGCTACCAAAAGATAGTTACAGTTTGCAACTGTCCAACTAATAAAAATAGAGAAAAGCACCAGGAAAATATAAGTGGAGAGGGTAAGGTTGGGGAATCATGTAATGGAAATGCAAAGCAGATTATCACATCTCCTCAATCTCCACTTGCTAGAAAAGTTTTGTAACAGCCTAAATTATATATATTATGTATACACACCATACATCATAAATCGTTGAACATAGCCCCTTGGATGCATTTCTATATGATCTAAAATAGTTTCTTGTTTCTCTAACCAATCTACATTTGAAATTTGACTTTGTCCAATATAAGAGAATGATCCGCATTGGAGTTTTGGGAGAATTTCATGAGCAATTAAAATTTTCAACTCTAGTTGGCCAAGTGTGAGACCCACACAAATTTTTATTAGTTTATCCTAAGAAAAAAGGGCCATTTGAGCTAATTCAGGTCTTTTCTTTCAGCTCACGGTTATTTGGGAGAGGAAAAGATGAGAATTGGGGATCTTCAAGAGATCTATGTAGAGGCATGTGAATTCTTGCCTTTTTTCCTCAAGTAGCTGATCAATTCCTTTTCCAATCTATAGTTTCTTAGCAGTATTCTCTATTAGATTGTAATTTTATGCTCAATTACTTGTTGTAGTTTTGGATTGTGAGTTTATTAGATCAATTGAGTAATTCCAGTTCATTCACTTACTAGAATCATGATAATTTTATCATCTAATCTATGATCTTTCTTTCTTGTTGACAGTGATAAATTCATGACAGATTCATTGATTTAAGTTATTTTCCATATTGTTTTATGAATCTTGAGGGTTTCTGATGAGATTGTCCATGAATTTCATAATCATGGTCCCCAAATCTTGAATCTATCAGTTTTGATGTTCAAATTGAGATATTTTGATGTAGGTTTGTTTATCTATGTTAGATGTAATGGAGATTTGATTTTGATGAGGATTGGATTGATTAATTGTTGAGACCAGATCATTGTTCTTGTTCATAGTACTATTATTGTGCTCAAAACATGAAGATCCATTGTCAAACCACACAAATGACTTGAATTATACTGAAAATATATTATTTTTGATCATTGATGTATTCTCAAATGAGTAATTATTAGAACAAGAAATGTCTGCTTTTTGGCTGAGAGACTCAAACAATTGTCTCTTAAGTCTTTGCCTAAACTTCAGTTTTGTATGTACATGAACAAGATCCTGCTGGCGTCTTTAAGTATTTGATAGACAAAGACCCTCAACTCTTTGAGTCTGCTTAAACAAAGTCAGAACATTGATTTTCATGTACTCTCAAAGAAGCATGGAGTCACTATAGGCGTTGGCTGAGTGCTTCAACAGACATGGAATGCTGACAGTCAACGTCTGTTAAAGTACAATCAGTAAGTTCCCTTGCCTATTCATCTCAGAGAAGCAAGAAAAGTCTAAGACAGTCGACTATTTCCTTGTTCTCAACTATACAAAGTGAAAATTGCTCATGTTGATCCATGTCTTATATTGCTTTTACAGACAGTTTATACCTGCTTACTTGTTGGCATCATGATTACACACTAGATCACATTCTTGTTAATTATACATGCCTCACATGATGTGATCATACACATTTTTTCTATATGCGCCACATTGTAGCATGATTATACTTGTTGACAACCTAGTAAATGATAATCTTCACTTAATAACATGTAAGGTGTGCGCTACATGTGACTGTACATGAATACAAGCGGTAACATGAGAATGTCAGGTGTGTCCTTACTGATATGAACTTGAGATTTATTGATGGGGTACATGTCTAATAAGAAGGAACCATCTTCACTATGATTGATTGTGGCATTGTGCAATTGAGATGTGATAATTGGAAACAAATTGATATTTTGAGGTACAATAGCTATTGACGTACTTCAGACCAACTGATTGTTAGTAGAAGTTGTATCAAGTCGTGATATGTCTTCATTTGAGATTCACGACCACATATCGTTTTAGAGTTCCAAGCATGGGTGACATTATGAGATGAAGCGGGGTGATCACTACATGGTCGTTGATCGAGTTCATCTACATCTGATCCATGAATATAGCTTGAAAAGCATCCGAAAACTAGTGAGCAACATTTCAAGTATTATGATCTGATGAAATGATCATATATGAGTAATAAAGGGGGATTGATAAAGAGGATATTTCCAACAAGCTCAAGTGAGATACGGGCTCAGTGATTAACAGTTTTATCAAATCGACCACTTGTTCATTACCTCTTGTTGCTTCGCCTTGATCTTGATTTAGGTAATACTGTCATTACTTTCCAAACAAGACTCATAAAAATATGATGCACCCGCTTGACATCATTACACCTATCACAGCTTAGGTTTATAATTCACTAGTATTAATGACTCTATTGTGCAAGCTTGCTCTTTTATGCTATTGTTCACATGAACGTTGCTCACCACATATCTATTGCTGCATATCGAAGCCATGCTCAAGTATATCATATTGCATCTTCTATATATGTGCATGCTTATGTTCCTTCATTGTACCACTTGGTTGTCTGCTTGCTGCGGGACCTAGAATTACTTGTCTAAATTCAGAGCTTGAGACTACACTACAGTATCATCTTTATTTGCAGGAGCAGCAGAGCTCAAGTAACACTTACGAATGCCTTAAGCTTATCTCTTTATCCTTTTACCTATGTAGCTCTTTTACTTTTGGATATCAGCTGTATACCCTAGTGGTTATGGGACATTTGATACTATGTTCCAATTTAGAGATGCCTTGTTAATTTTCTCACGGCCATTGTCCTAACTCTGTTATCTCTTTATCTTGTTGAGACATTTAATTCTTGCTTCTGGTGTTCATTCATGTTGATATACGGATATATATGATTATCGTGTATTTGGTTGTGCATGTTCTAGTTATATTGACTGAGACTTGTCGGTGTCTGCATGAGGAGGTTGTTTGGTCCTTATGCATACACTGCCCACTGAGTTACACTTGCATACACTGCCCACTGAGTTACACTTTGTGTGTGTATTGTGGTAGCAGGGCGTGAACTAAACCTTCATGGACTCAACAACTTTCATTCTCTAAAAATTCTTTCATTAAAATATAGATATCAGATAAATAGAAAAATTTTCATTAAAATATAGATCTCAGATAAATAGAAAAATTAAACTTTTATTCTGTGTTATATGATAATTTTCAGAGTTACTATAATATGATCGAGTCCCCTCGAAAAGTTGGTTTGGGTATTTAAACAACTTTAATTTGAGAAAACCCAAAAAGTAAAGAATCATGTAATTCTTTAGAGACCTGAAACTACAACACAAAAAATATAAGATGTTCATCGTATCTCTAATTAAGAATGGTGACATTCAAATTCAAGACCAAATCCTCCAAAAACTACTCTTTGAATATAAATCATTACACTTACATACCTACCTACCTTAGTGCATACATATATACGTAAATACTAACACAAATACACATGTATATGTATGTATGTATGTCCGCACATTCACATACCTACATATAGAGTACCTCAAAAACAGTTAGGAGATCCTTACCTTACACTTACAGCATAACAGTACTAATTAATCCTATGAAAGATATACGAACGCAAAACACCAGCATTAACAGTCCAAAAAGGCTCATCACAATTACTCTACAATCACCACCTCAACATTCTCGTTGTTCTTGCTCTCAGTTTACTAATTTTCAAAGCACCAGTAACCCCTCTTTCTCAATATTCGCACATTGGGTCCTATACGTATGTTGTTTGAAAGTTCATATATGAACTCAAACTAATTCATTCTTTCAAAATTTGGAAAAAATAAACTGCCTTTGTTAGATCATGAGAAAAACCCACTTCAGATCTTGAGAACAGGGTCAAAATTAGGAAGACCCAGAAATTAAAATCCCCAAATGGAATCATTTTGCATCGAATGTGAAAGAAAGGAAAAGGGCAGAGAGAGTAACCTGAACTTTTCGCTTCTGAGAGAGTGAGAAAGCAATGAAAAGAAATCCGATGACTAAGAATCCAATAATCGCTCTTCGAAGCATGATAACAGTCCTCTTTGATTCACTCACATTCGTATTCTCAAATCTCTTCTTCACTGCTCGCGACTGTGTGCTGTTGAGAGGTAACATGGGCCAGGCCAAGTAAGGCCCAATATCATTGTAGTCCTGTACATTACAAGTGAAATTGACTCACGCACGGCATTAGTTGGGGGGAAAAAGTATAAGCATTTGGTATAAAAAAATACACAAGTATTAATCCCATACACGCACGGGATGTTTTGATTTCTTTAATTTATATTTATTTATTTATACGCCCTTCGAATACGTTAAGCAATCTTAGTGTAATAAGAGAGATAATTGATTATATTTTTTTATAGACTATACCTTACAGATCATCTATTAACAAATAAATTAAATGCTTATGAAAGAAAAGACAATGAAAATCTCTTTTTGCTATG
>JBAKGM010000279.1:11496435-11511720 GCA_037177215.1 Asparagus racemosus | reverse complement strand
TTAGTACACATTAATCATCTCATTTCCTTCTCCCTTTTTTTCTTTGTCGAGATTCTCTACTAACATTATTCTTCGTCACTAATTAATATTATTATCACCTTACATGTAGTTTCAGATATAATACATTTGTCAGAATGATAAAGCTCAATTATGGTTACATTCACATTATCTTCATGATCAACTTAATACGCACAGATATTTTAAAGTACACAAAGACAATCCACCAACAAAGAGACAGAAAAAGATTTTTGTTAGGATTTTATGGAGATTATCTGTGAAATTAAATATAAGAAATAAATAACGGCACCAATGAAAATATCACACGCAATAAAATACTAAGATTTAACGTGTTTTGACAAATCGTACCTATATCCACGGGGCAATCCAGAGAAAAATATTCTACTATGAATCAAAAGTACAATCTCTTCAATGCTATACCCAAAGTTGAGGATTGAATCACAAGAGAAAATACAATGTCACATTTAGGGTACCAAAACCCTAAAACCCGTCTCAACACCAATCTCCAACACCTACGGAGAAATCATGACCGTACTCTTAACAATTTCATAATGGCTTCGTTTTGGAGAAAAATATATTTGAATCACTGCAATCGGACGACCAAGTAATCCAAAAATTAATTTTTTTCTCTTCCTTTCTTTTTCTCTCTCTTCACCTTCAAAACAGCGCACAAGAGAAAGAGCTCTCTATTTTTCGTTCACGTAGCCTCCATGGTTTTCACAAAGCCTTCCCTTTTTTAACAAGGGATAGTTATACCTAGGCCCTCCTCTTCCAATTCAACTTCAAATCGGTCCAATCACATCCTATTACAAACAAGATTCCTCTAAGTGGGCCTAACTTGCATGGGCCCTCATTTGGGTTGGCTCCACACAACAATCTACCCCTCCAGCTCAAAGAGGAGTTCTGCCAATCTGTGACTCCTCACCGAGAGTCAATGCCGACCAATTGTCGACACAACTCAGTCTTCTCTTTGGAAACAATCTTCGTTGAAAAATTTACCGATTTCTCATCTGTATGAATCTTCTATAGCTTCAACCCTCTTTCTCAATAGCTTCTCTAAACCAATGATATCTTATATTGATGTGCTTTGTTTTAGAGTGGAAGGTAAAATTCTTGCTCAAATCAAGAGCACTTCAACCTTCGACCATCAATGAAAACTTGACAATTATCATGCTGCAAGCCTAACTCCTATAGAAATCTTCTCAACCAAACTATCTCTTTACATGCTTCTACAATTACAATATACTCCGCATCTGTTGTAGATAAAATAACATACTTCTGCAATCTGGACTGCCAAGATACAACTCCCACTTTTATACAACCCTCCCTGTAAAGGTAATCAACCAACCCGAGGTAGACTTCTTGTGATCGAGATCATATGTCATATCTGCATCTGCAAAACCTTGTAGTACTGGATTTAGAACCTCCAAAACTCAAAACAAACTAGAACCATCTTTTAAATATTTCAAGATCCACTTTACATCTTCTCAATGCACTTTCCCTATATTAGAAAGAAATATGCTCACAATGCCAACTGTATGAGATATATTTGGTCGAGTGTAAACCATGGCATATATCAAACTCCCTACAACTGAAGAGTAAGGAATATTCTTTATCTCACTCTTTTCCTTGTCTGTAGTCAAACATGACTTCTTACTAAGCTTCAAGTAACCTGCAAGAGGAGTAAGAACTGTCTTGGCACATTTTATGTTGAATTTATCAAGCAACCACTCAACATATTTCTCATGTGATAACCACAACTTCCTAGCTTTCTGATCACGAGCAATGTCCATACCAAGAATCTACTGTGCCGAACCCAAATCCTTCATGTCAAGGGATTTAAATAACTCCTTCTTCAGCCTACCAATCATCTAATTGTCCTGACTAACAATCAATATGTCATCCACATAAAGCAATTGGATAATCAAGCTAGAGTTTGAAAATATCCTGAAATATACACAAGAATTGCAACTATCCTCTAGGAGCCATGACTCAATATGAAAGAGTCCAATTTCTTGTACCATTGTTTGAGCGCTTGCTTCAAACCAAAGTGGCTCTTCTTCAACCTGCAAACTATGTTTTCCCTTCACTTAAAAACCTCCGACTGTCCATGTAGATCTCCACCTCTAAATCGCATGCAAGAATACAGTCTTCACATCAAGCTGCTCAATTTCGAGGTCTAAACTAGCTACTAACCCTAATGTCACTCTAATGGATGTCATCTTCATAACTAGTGAGAAAATATCATTAAAGTCAATGCCCTTTTTCGATCAATGCCTTTCACCACTAGCCTAGCTTTGTATTTCTGATTCTCTTTGTAGTCATACTTCTTGAACTTGAACACCTACTTGTTCTTTAAAGCTTTTGTCCTTTGACTTCACCAACTCATAAATATTATTCTTCTAGAGAGACCTCATCTCTTTTGCATAGTCTAGAACCATTGTCCTTGTCTTTATGAGTCCATGCATCTTGAAAGCTCTCTGGCTCCCCCTCTTCTATTAGCAAAAAATACTTTGAGGGATTATATCTTGAGGATGGTCCGTGCTCTTTAGCTGATCTCCTAACTTGTGGCTATGCACAATCTCCTATCATTGGTGATGCTCCCCTGCTAAGGAGGCTCCTGCTCCTGATCCTAATTACTGTCTCCCTACTCTGGTATATAACTATTATCATCAACACCATCATCATATAGATATAACCATCATCCTATATCTGCTCTATATCTATATGATGTAACTGTACTGGAGACGAAACATGTATCATACCTGGAATCTCGCTAGTATCACTATCTGACTACTCTGCTCTCCCTAGATCTGCAATAGTCTGGTCCTCATGAAAAACCATATCTACTCGTCTGATAATTATTCTCTTCTCTAGTTCCCATAGCTTATAGCCAAACTCATCTTCTCCATAACCAAGAAAGATGCAAGGAATTACCCTATCAGTAAGCTTCTATCTCTACTCCTTCGAAACATGTGCAAACACCTTACAATTAAACACCTTCAGATTGAGAGTAGGAAATATCTTTTCCTGACCAAGCACTCTCTAGAATATCAAAATCTAAAGGAATTGATAGAGAAATATTGATTATGTAGCATGCCGTGCGAACAACTTCAACCTAGAAGCTCTTTGGTAACTTTGCCATCTTTAAAAATAAGAATATCGTCGAAGTATACGATGACATATTTGCCGATGAATGGATGTAAGACCTGTTTCATCAAACACATGAAAGTGCTTGAGATGTTGGATAGCCCAAATGACATGACAAAACATCTTGAATGTTGTCTTTCATTCATCTCCAGGGTGGATCCGAATTTGATGATAGCCACTCCTCAAGTATATCTTGGAAAATAATTGTGATCAAGAAAGTATATCTAGCATATCATTAAGCTGGGGGATTGGGAATCTGTATTTAACAGTGATCTTGTTAGTTGCTTGGCTATTAACACACATCCGCCAACTCCTATCCATCTTCGAGGTGATTAAAGTTGGGACCATACACGGACTCAGGCTTTTTTTGAATTAGCCCTTTCTTTAACAACTTGTAGACCTTCTCGTACAATATGGCACTCTCCTTTGAATTGATGTGGTTGTGTGGGAGGTTTGATAAACTAGCAATGGGAACAAGGTCAATGAGATTTGAATATCGTGCATAAGCAAGCCATCGGGTAACTCTTCTGGGAATATGTCGGCGAACTCATTAAGCGGTTGCACAAGAGGAGGAACTGAACCGGCAAGGCTGCTGAACACTACTGCAAACACCGTCTTAGTTTCCTTTACCGTAGCCTGAAAGTCTATACCCTGCACAACAAGAAAAAATATATCTTCCGACGTCGCCACTGCTAGGATTGATTCATTGTGTAAGGTGCAAGTGTAAGCCGAACGTCTTTTTTTTCCAAAAGGAATAAGTGCTCTCTTTGCCTCTATGAATGGCATCAAGATCAGATTGCCAAGGTGTCCCTAGCAGCAAATGATAGGCATCGATAACAACTATATCCACAAGATGACGTCTTTATACTTGCTGATGGAGATTGACATTGTTCGGTAACTTGACATCGCCTATGGAATTAATCCAACCGATCTTGTAAGGATGTGGATGCTTCTCGGTGGGTAATTGTAGGCGCCTCACAATATCTCATGAAACAAAGTTCTCGCTACTATCGCATCACATTGTAAATCTTCTACCAGATAATGCATCAAGTATGAAAGATGTGTTGTTGTGGGTCCTCTTAAGTTCTTGGAGCCAATAATATCTTGCAAATCACCAAAGAGTGGGAAGGGTAATCATCAATATCATCTACATCCCCATCCGCGGTGGTACAAGTTACCTTCTCCTCACTAAAGACATCTTCATTGACTCAATCATCATTATGACCACCATGTTAATATGGCCACGGGCACAATAATAACTGGATTGGTGGCCTGGTTCACCACATTTGAAGTACTTTCCTAGTATTAGTTGAGCATAGGGGTTGGGTTTAGATTCCTAAGTAGTTGTTCCTTGCTGAACAAGGCAAGTGTTGGTTCCAGCCACTTGCTTAGTCGATGATGGTGCTGTAGTAATCTCTAGCTGTGTTTGCTATGTCGATTCTTCATATTTGTAACCACAATTCATGTAATTGCATGTGGAAGACTAAAAGTGAGGGTGCGATTGTGCTTCAGCCTTGAGCTCTAGGTTATACGCCTCATCAAGTCTCCACACAGTATTGCAGTGCTAATTTATCTTGAAGCATGTTCTTTAAGCCATTTTTGTAACAAGAAACTTGATGGGATTCGGTCTCATTCAAGTTATTTTAGCTTGATAAAATAAGGAATTCAGTAATATATTCATGAATAGAACACATATCTTGGCGACAATTCTAGAGCTGAGCGAATAAGATCTGCTCATAATCCATGAGCAAGAATCTCAATTGCAGCTTCCTCTTCATGTGACACCTAGTACGAATTGCTGGTTTGTTTTGGTGAGTTCGATTAAGTTGGAGTAAATCCCACCATGTTGTAGCTCCACCTCGCAACTTGTAGATCAGGAAAGAAACTTTCTTTCTATCAGTGATGGATTGAACCTCAAAAAACTTCTCGATCTGGTGAAGTCAATGAAGGAACTCTTCAATGTCAAGATTGCCCCAAAAGCAGGGAAGACCGTTAACCTTGCTGCGGTAATCGGGACCATGTCTCCCTTCATCAGGAGCAGCTTCGTCCTCAAATACCCCCATAATCTTCTATATTTAAATTCTCACTATCTTGATTTTTACGCTGAACATGAACACCAGCCTTGGTGGGTTGATCATGGGGAACATCCTGGGCACGCACCTCATCATTGGCTTCATTTTGGTTCCCTCTGTTCACACTAGTATTCAAGTTCCTAATCGCCGTGATGATTTCTTCAATACGTCGACCTTGGGCATCAACTCGATGCTCGAGATTATTAAAAGGGTGATTAATTTTGTTATCGTTAGTGGCAATAGCAGGAAACAACATGTCTAGCTGATGTAGCAGAAGCGTAATAAAAAAAAGATAACTGCTTATTCTCGTACAAGCAAAATGACACAACCCTAGAAAACCCTAGGAGTAGAAAAGTTTTTGAAATAATAATAATAATCAATCCAAAGAGTTTCATAAATTCGTTCCCCTTATACCGGGTATAAAACAATACAAAAATACTAAAATAATCTTTCCTAAAGCAAATAGACTTCCTAGAAATAAAAAATGTTTCATAAGAACTAGAAACTAGATTAGACCAAAACTCTTTGATGTGCAGTTTGAGCCTGAAGATGATTTCCTTTGACCCTAAAACTCAATTAGGACGGCAAAGCTGTTCGACTTGTAAGCACTTCCGAGCTCTTTGAATATATATAATAATAGTGATTCTATGGAGGGAATTAAGAGTTACAGTCCGTTGAAGTTGCACGTCGAAATCTGGCCGCAAATCATCCTTTTTTATGATTTAGCAACGCATACTCCACTTGTGTGCCAAGTGATCTTATAAGATTTATATTCTCTTCTATAGAAAATTATGTAGGCAATGAATTTTGACGCACACATCAGTGTAACTACTATTATCATATCAGTAAAGATTGCACCAATAACAATTGACATGATAGACGTTATTGATGTCATGATGTGTGAAGCACTATTCTTATTTACTTGGTCAAAATAGAACTCAAGTTGTTGAGAGCACATAAGTATATGAACCAATACATAATCAAAAGTTTGCACGCATTGATTAGCTCGATCGAGGTTCAGTTTCTGCACCTCGTTAGCAATCCAAACACACGAACACACTAAAAAACCATGGTCGAATCCATCAAGGATAACCTTTGTTTTCCTAGTTTAAGAACTAGCACATGACAAACTTAGCTAACGTAGTACACAGGATTCGGAAGCTTGAAGGTGCGCTCACCCTCCGGTGATCCTGAGATATCACTCCATTGATCTCCAATGTTCCCGACAATTCTGTATCCTTCGTCCACCAGTTTCCGCCTTTCACTTGACTTGAAACTCACAGCAGAGGTCGTTGAGTTTGTTGGCCTATAATCATGAGATCATCAAGTATCACGTGTATCAATTTCATTTTAATATCCTATCAGTATATGAAACTAGTGCAACCAAATAAAATCACATAGCCAGTTAAATAGCACTTAGTTGTCAAATATATTATAAACAGTTTAATAGTTCTTTTAGGGTCAATTTCACAAAGTTATTCTGAACCAGTAGAAATTCTTACATAAACTATTTTTATTAGATAAAATTTTCATTTACTTTCAAGTTAGCAGAAAAAAATTACCACACACTACGGAAAAAGTCAATATTCATGAATGAAACATTTTTTGGGCAAAACTATCATGTGTCTTATAGTACGTATTGCCAAATAACTACATGAACTTTAAGATTATTACCATATAATTGGCCTGTAATTTTCCGATAGTTCGTTATAGTTCTGTTGATAAGAAATTCTACGATATTTGCTCTAATAAAATATAGCTTGTGATATGTTTATGCAAATCCTATTAAACTTAGAGTAGTTTTTCAAACATTTACCCTTCTTTTAATAAGCTCTTTGCAAATTAATTTTGTTGAGAGTTGTTTCTTTATGTTGTTTAGTCCCACATTAGTTAGGGACAAGCCTCTTTGTGTTTGTGATATTATAAATAACATCTAAGAGAGGGAACTAAAAATCCTCTCTGATTACTTCTTTCAACATGGTATCAGAGCCACAATAACCCTTGACGTCATTCTTTTGGTGATTATTTCTTTCATGAAATAATCCCCTAACCCTAGCCGCCATTCCTTTGGTGATTATTTCTTTCGTGAAATAATCCTCTAACCCGAGCTGTCATTCCTCACAAAACCCAAGATCTAAAATCTTATAGTTCGAGAGACTTAAGGATCAGATCTGCACTTGACCCCTCTAGATCAAACCTTGCTTTTATCCTGAGAAGGGTGATTTCGCCTGGTCGATTTCACTCACTTTGACGATTATTTCTTTCGTGAAATAATCTCCTTGATCTTATAGCCACCCACCCCCTCGTGTTGAGGAGATGAGATGAACCAGGGGGGAGCAAGGTGGATGATGAGAAGAGGGTGATGTTTGGAGACGACGAAAGTTGAAGGCTGGTTGTGGGATCTAGATTTGTGGGATCGGTGTGAGGGAACCAAACACAAATTAGATTGATGGAGACCGGCACAAACCCTATAGCGGAACTCATCAAGAAGTTGAATCCGGAGGATGTTTCAACTTTGATGCAGTTCATGAGGATGACAGCGGGAGAGGACACAACAAAGCCACAGCCCAAGAAGGTGGAGTTTCCACCTATCTACATGAAGCTTGAAGGACCAGCGACATATCTGAGTGGGTTGTGTCGGGTGAGATTTACCCTTGCAGGGAGGAACCTGGAGAGATATCTGACGGGGAGAATACCGAGCCTACTGAGGGCTCCACAGGAAGAGATGAGTGGAAGTCTACTCATATGTTGATGTATATCTGGCTTCTCAATTCTGTAGTCTAACTAATTACAGCCAAGGTAGATGGCCTTGAGAAGGTGCAGGATATCTGGGAGAAGCTGAGTAGGACCTATGATGGGGTGGAGAATAACCTGACGGTATTCCAGATCGAAAAGAAGATCAGCACTACAGTTCAGGGAGAGAGGACTGTACAGAAGTATGCCACGGAGCTGGAACGCTTGTGGCTGGATTACGATCACTTCTTGCCCTTAGCAAACTGCAAGGACTCTGAATGCAAGGAGCGCGAGGCCTCTTTACAGAAGAGGACCATACTATTCCTCTAAGGATTCGCTCCATCATTCGAGCAGAGGACGGCAATGCTACTAGCCCAGATGAAAATTCCATCTCTGGAGGACGCAGTGTCGGCCATGATACAGGAGAAGAGCTGTATCATGCTACAGGCTAGGACAGGTGGACTTTCAGGGGAGAAGTCAGTACTGGTGGTCTCAAACTCAGGTAACACTAGATTCAGAGGGGAGACTAGGCAGTGCTTCAACTGCGGAGAGGGAGGGCATCTGAGACAGATGTGCTCTAAGCCACCCAAGGAGAGAGACTGGGGTGGACGTGGATAGGTTGGAGGTCGTGGCCGTGATCATGGAGACCAGCAAGGTGGAAGAGGAGGCCATCAGGTGAATCTGTCGGTAGCAGAGGGGGAGGAAGAAGCTGAGATGACTTTTACTGAGGAGGATCGAGCTCTCTTGGTGACACTGAGAAGGAAACAGAGAGTAGTAGGTGACGTGTCCGAGGGTGTATCTACTGCTTTCTCTGAAGGAGACTATACCAGTTACGCTCTTCATGCCTACCCAAACAAAGGTATGGACGACACACATGCTCTTGCATTCATGGCTGCCACTAGATCCACAGACTGGATAATAGATTCTAGAGTATCCAAACATGTAACTGGCAATATCATTGAGTTCTCGTCTTATACTTACCTGGCAGAGGCAGAGAGTATCCAGATTGCGGATGGTACAGGACAAGCTGTGGTCGGTAAGAGCACTGTTAATTGTACAGGTTCTGTAACACTATCTAATATTTTGCATGCTCCTTCATTTCTTGTTAGCCTGCTATCCATTAGTGCCATTATCTTTCAACTGAAATGTGTTGTTTTTTTCGATATTCCTAAGGTGATCTTTCAAGAGAAGGGGCCAGTGACGTAGCGGGCTGTGGTACCTGGACCGTGAAGGGATAGACTCCACGCTGACATCTATGGTTGAGAGGACGTGAGCAGGAGGAACTAGGGTATGCGCAGAGAATGAGTTGATGCTACATCATCAACGGATGGGACACCCTTCATTTAGTATTCTAGGTAAAATATATCCAACCTTATTTCAGAAAGTAAATCAACAGAAGTTTCATGTGATGCTTGTGAGTTTAGAAAGCTCACTAGAAGCTCTTATGCTAGTTCAGGTAATAGGAGTTCATGTAGTTTTGAGGTGATATATTCTGATGTCTGGGGACCTTGTCCAATAAATTCTATAAATGGATGCAAATATTTTGTTATATTTATTGATTGTTTTTTTAGAGTCACTTGGGTGTACCTGATAAAAAATAAGAATGATGTAGCTGGCTTTTTAAAGACTTTCATAGGCACATCCAGACTCAGTATGGTGCAGTAGTAAAGGTGTTGATGTTAGATATTGGGACAGAGTACACCAACAGAACATTTAAGGAGTATCTGTCAGCTCAAGAGATATAATACCAGACTACATGCACATACACCCCAGCTCAGAATGGGGTAGTAGAGAGGAAGAATAGACATCTTTTAGAAGTTGCTAGGAGTATGATGATGGCAATGAATGTCCCAAAAACATTGAGAGCACAAGTAGTTTTAGAAGTTGCTAGGAGTATGATGATGGCAATGAATGTCCCAAAAACATTGAGAGCACAAGTAGTTTTGACGGCTGCTCACTTAATCAATAGGATGCCTTCGAGTGTATTGAAATGAAAGTCTTCGCGTGAGACACTGAAGGGAGACAATGGGGGGCCCAACCATTGAAGGTGTTTGGCTGTGTGTGCTTTGTGAAGGACAACAGACCATCTGTTGGGAAACTGGACCTCAGGACTGTGAAGTGTATGTTCATTGGATACTCTGGCACACAGAAAGGGTATGTATATTAGAGCCCAGTGGAAAAAAGGTTGTTTGTCAGCATGGATGTGCGGTTTCGAGAGCTCGAGCCATATTACATATTGGGGGTAACTTCACCCTTTAGAGACTCACCTGATACTAGAGGTATAAGGTGAGAGGGGGAGAATGGTGAGAGCTCAAGGGGGTCAATCCCAATTTTAGTCACTTACTCAGAGGAGCAGGAGGATGAAGACGAAGGGGAGGAGGAGGAGACAATGGGTGCTAGGCCTACATCTCAGAGGGAGTTACCTACAGCTCAGGGGGAGTTGCCTATATCCAGAAAGAGGGGGAAGCAGTCAGAGGTGCCTATAATACCAGAGGTGCCTATAGTGTTAGTGCCCAGTCACTCGTCCCGCTCTGCTCTAACTCTTGAGACACCAACTCCATCCCTCACTTTAGATGATATCATTCCTTCTAGTCCTACCCCTCTACCTATATCAGTGTCTGTAAGGAGGACTACTCGCAATAAGCGGGTAATCCTCCTGACAGATATAGTTGGGATCTTACTCAATTTGTTTCCTATTCTAACATATCCCCTTCACATGAAGCATTCATTGCATCATTAGATTCTGTTACCATATCTAATAACTGGCAGCCTGCTAAGAAGGACCCAAAGTAGAAGGCAGCCATGCACGAGGAGCTGAGGGCTCTCGAGAAGAACCACACATGGGAGTTGGTGATGTTGCCAGCAAAGAAAAGAGCAGTGAGATGCAAATGGGTGTTTACTGTGTAGCAGAATCCAGAATGGCCGGTTGAATGCTATAATGCGCGACTGGTGGCAAAAGGGTATAGCCAGACATATGGCATTGACTACGATGAGACTTTTACATCAGTGGCGAAGATGAGCACTGTTCGGATACTAATTTTTCTGGCAGCAAATGGTGGATGGGACGCACACCAACTAGACGTGAAGAATACATTTCTTCATGGGATCTAGTAGAGGAGGTGTATATGGAGATACCACTAGGATTTAGCACAGGACAGACAGTGGGTAAGGTCTGCAGGGTGAAGACGTCTCTGTATGGGCTAAAGCAGTCTCCCCGAGTATGGTTCGACAGGTTCAGGAGGGCTATGGTTAGTATGAGATACAACCAGATTAATACCGACCATACTGTATTCTTTCGAAGAAGTGGGGGCCACATCACTATGCTTGCAGTGTATGTGGATGGCATGATCATCACAGGGGATGATAAGAAAGAGATTGCCCAGCTCAATGTGAGATTGAGCAAAGAATTTGAAGTGAAGGATCCAGGTCAGCTTCGATACTTTCTTAGAATAGGGATAGCTCATAGAGCGGAGGGGATTGTTCTCTCCAAGAGGAAGTATGCACTGGATCTTCTTGCAGAGACAGGGATGTTGGGGTGCAAACCTGCTACTAGCTCAATCGATCAGAGGTTCAAGCTGAGTGCTGAGGCAGGAGAACTAGTTGATCGTAAGAGATATCAGAGGTTGGTTGGTAGATTGATCTACCTGAGTCACACACATCCGGACATTTCATTTGAGGTGAGTGTGGTGAGCTGCTACATACATGACCCTAGGAATGGTCATATGGACGCAGTATACCCGATCCTGAAGCATTTGAAGGGTGCACCTGGCAAAGGGCTGATATTCAGGAGGAGTGGCCAAGTGAACATTGAGGGCTACTGTGACTCAGATTGGGCTAGCTACGGAGATGATAGGAGGTCTGCCTCAGGGTACTGCATATTTGTAGGAGGCAACTTAGTCTCCTGGAAAAGCAAGAAGTAATCTGTGGTGGCACGATTAATAGCTAAATCAGAGTACAGAGCAATAGTCGTGGGGGTTGCGGAATTGATGTGGCTAAAAAGCATGCTGGTGGAGTTAAAGCTAGCTCAAGGGGCCAAGATTAGGTTGTGATGCGGCAACAAGTCAGCTATCAGTATTCCCAACAACCTAGTGTAGCATGATAGAACCAAACACATCGAGATTGACATGTTCTTCTCAAAGAGATGCTGAACAGTGGGCTACTAGAGTTAAGCCATGTTCTAACTAAGGATCAGACTGCAGACTGCTTGACTAAAGAACTTAGCTCAGTAGACCTAGTTAGAGGGTGTGATAAGATGGGCTTAATAGATATTTTTCGCCCATCTTGAGGAGGAGTGTTGAGAGTTTTTTTATGTTGTTTAGTCCCACATTGGTTAGGGATAAGCTTCTTTATATTTGTGATATTATAAATAACATCTAAAAAAGGGAACTAAAAATCCTCTCTAATTACTTCTTTCAACAAATTTAAACAAAAACAATTAACATTAGACTGAGTTAATTTGGACTTACCTGAGCAAGAGCTTCTCATAAGAGTGATATCCTTGCTTTTTGAGGTTAAGAATGGTGGCATTCCTCTGATCCTCTCCTCTACCAGTCAAAAATACAACCTTGATCCCCAACGACACCAGTTCGTAGTACAGCTTCAAGCTCTCTGGGAGAGCAGGTGCAGCCCCCTTGATCACCCACTCATTGAACAATTTGGAGTCGTATGTTTCAACCCTAAGAGAATTTACAGTGACAGCAACAAAGTTGAGATTATTCTCTAATTTACTACAGGGTTAATTACATATACAAGCGTTTTCATTAGCATTTATATCCCAATGTTTAACCTGAGCAATTTCTTGGTTATATGCACTTATATACTATAATTAAAGAGTGTGCGTCCTGTGCCTACTAGAGAAAAGAGAGAATCTCTTTTTAACACATTGCGATCATGTAACATCCATAATACACACACACACACACATAAGAAAGATAACTATATATGTTTGGACATCAGGATGTCTAAGAGTATTGAGATAAATGATAAATTAGATGTACCTAATTGTAATTCTACCTTTGTTGTATGTAAACCCTAATTAGGGTTTGGTAGTATAGGTATATTTAGGATCTTTGTAACTTGGTTTATTTGTGAAATACAGAGGAATTTCCTTCAATTTGGTATCAGAGCCGACTAATCCTATATCCTTCAAAAATAAAAAAATAAACAATAACAATGCAGCCTCCCTCTCTATAGCCCAATGCCCCCCCCCCCCTTTTCTCGTCGTCGGCGTGCTGCTCCAGCTGATTATCTCTCTCAATCGGCATGGCTTCATGTTCCTCTTCTTCGAGTTCTTCATCTGTTCCTGTTGCTTCGAGTTCTTCTTCTTCTTCAAGTCCTTCATCTCCTTCAAAGGCTTCGCATCAAAATCATCACTACATCACTCTTAAACTTACTCCCGGTAACTATCTCTATTGGCACGCTATTATCCATCCCTACCTTTCAAGCACTCGTCTCCTAGCGTATGTTGAAGGAACTTATCTTTGTCCTTCGCCTGTTATCGTTTCGGATGAAAAATCTGTTGTCAATCCAGATTTTATTGCATGGAAAGAAATGGATGATCATGTTAAAATTGTTATTCTTGGTTCCATCTCTGAAGAATGTTATCCTGTTATTGTTGGCAAAAATACGTTGGCTTCGATTGGGATGCTCTAGCCACTGCATATGCAAACCCCTCTCATGCCCGTGTTTTACAAATTCATGAGGGTTTACTTGAATGTCGTCAGAAAGATTCCTCAATCTCAGTTGATTTGGCCAAGCTGAAAACCCTACTCGACAATTTAGCAGCGGCAAGTCGCCCCATATCATATGAGGATTTTATGACCTATGTTTTTTGGGGACTTTGTCCGGAATATCAACATCTCGCGACCACTATTCATGCTCTGAAGGACAAAATGACTTTTGAGAACTTGCAATCTATGCTCCAAACTCAGGAGTACATCTATCGGGGTAACCTCACAACTCTGACCTCCCCACTCGCCCTCTACTCGGCCACCAGACCCGAGCTACCACCGGCGCACAGCAACACCCCTTCCTCAGCCGCGGCACTACCGATATACTTGGGATGGACTCCGACACAGATTGCCCACTTGCAAGCACTCAGGTTCAGCCCCTCCCCGAGTTTTGCAGCCCCTTCCGCTGCTTTCTCTGCTGATGTCAACAGCGGCTCGGTCACCATCCCAACTGCCGTACTGCAAGCCCTTCTCTCAGGTCAGTCCTCTTCTAGAGCTTCACAGAATTTTGGGTATAATCAGTCTGGTAATCGGGGCAATCGTGGCTACAATCGTGGTGGCCCTAATCGTCGGGGCGGACATGGTCATGGACGTAATAATAATTATGGTGGTGGCTACAATCACAATTTTGGTGGTGATGGTGCTCCTCGGTACTTTCAACGTGGCATCATGGGTGCTTCGCCAACAGCTCATCTCTCGGATGCTCGTCCTGGATCCTCCCAGCAGTCCAATGCATCCCTCTGGTTTCCAAATACGGGAGCCACAAACCATGTGATCCCAGACGTTGCAGGTCTCGATCACTCTGAGGCTTACCACGGTACTACACTTCACATTGGTAGTGGTAAAGGACTTTCAATTGCGAATGTTGGTTCCAAAACTTAGCATTTGATACACGTTGAGATTGATTTTCACTTTGTTTGGGAGAAGGTAGCACGTCGTGATCTACAGGTCTAATTTATCTCGACTCATGATCAACTTGCCGACATTCTCACCAAGCCGCTTCTGGCTCCGCGCTTTGATTTTCTACGGTCCAAGCTACAAGTCGTTCCTCGCCTTTCGCTTGTGGGGGAGTATTGAGATAAATGATAAATTAGATCTACCTAATTGTAATTCTACCTTTGTTGTATGTAAACGCTAATTAGGGTTTGGTAGTATAGGTATATGTAGGATCTTTGTAACTTGGTTTATTTGTGAAATACAGAGGAATTTCCTTCAATTAAGAGTAACTACAACACAGTACATGGGTTCTTTGAAGGAAATTTGACTGGGGAGTTGGTTAAAATTTTGCTGCCACATTACCAAAATTCCACTTTTAAATCCTCTCCTCATGAGAATTTTGGAGGGAAAGCAAATTGTGGATACCAATATACCAGCCTCACTTCCTACGCGACTTTCCAGCCTCACTTCCTATGCGATTTTCTATGTAAACAAACAAAAAACCTGAAGATTTGAGATATTTTATGAAAGTGGGCTACGGGGGTGTTTGGTTCACCTCTTTTAAGAAATTTTTTTGAGAAATGACACTTTGGTAAATAAAAGTTTTTTTCCTATTTCTATAAATTGTGTTTGGTTCACCTCTAAAT
>JBAKGM010000279.1:11447779-11473327 GCA_037177215.1 Asparagus racemosus | reverse complement strand
TGTGGGTGAAATTCGTTGGTTGGCGAGCTTCGCCTATGAGTTCGAATTTGACACATAATTCGACTCTAGGCTTGGTCGACTAATGACGCCTTTCGACTCGGCATGGGTGTCGACTCACGTTCGATTTGGCCGAGATGAGTCGACATGGGCTGTCTGGCAAGCTTTGCTTATGAGTTTGAATTTAACACAGAATTCAATTCTAGGCGTGACCGACTATTAGCTCATTTTGACTCAATATGGGTTGTGTCGACTCGTATTTGACTTGGTTGGATCAGGCGATATGGGTTGCTTGGCGACGTCCACTTCAGTCTTTAGGCGACCTTCACTATAGCTTGTTAAGGGCTCAACTTTGGGCCTATTCGAATTGTTTAGCCTATGGGCGTTCACTCCTTGCATCCAAGCTGACCATCGGTGTAAGTGAAAATACATTTTGAATGTCTACATTCTTAAATTAAAAATATTTAAAAAATATTTGACCGGGCTACCCCGTGCCCGACCCGGGTAGTACCCAGACCCATATCCGGCTAGACCTAACTGGGTCTGGGTCCGGGCAAGGTTCCTTGCTCGCCTAGGCCGACCCATTTAGACACCCCTAATTTTGGGCCACATTCTCTGTTTCCTTCCCTCCTCAAGCCTCTACCAAACTATGCTGAATTAGTTTGGTAAATCTCTAAAAGTGGTTCGGTTTGCAACCAGGTCTACTTAAAAAGTGTTCTTTTGATTGGCAAAAACTACGGCATAATGCCCAATTTGTTTTAGTTGAATTTTAGGTCTCTTAATCAAATAGTAATAGACTAGTGAGAAATTGGTCCCCAACTAAACTGATTTTAGTCTGAACCGGGTCGGGATCAAGCATATTAATGAACTCTCTTATATCATATGAACTATATATTTCCAATCTTATCCGATTTTCTCATATTCATTTTATATTTACATTTATATCCGTATATGTACTTGACTTTAACAGACATGGATATGAATTTTCTTTACTTAGACATATTTGTATTCATATCTGTGTCCGTAATTAGTAAATAGATACGTCTACGTTAAGTATCATATTCAAGCCCAATTTGATATGTTTGTGCCCTTTTATTTCGGCTAAATTACAAAATTGATTTTTTTGTTGTAATTCCTCCTAATCAGTTTGGTATTAAAAGTTTTTCTGAAGACTTTTTGGTATTTAAAGTCAGTCAAAAAGTGCACTTAGACCTATTTTTTTTCACCGCTAGCCAAATTTACCGGGCGTAAGTGGCACGTAACCTCACGTGAAGTAATTTTAGGTATGCTAGAATGCTGAGGTGGTCGTTTTTAGATGGTATGAAATAATTTTAGATGACTAAGGCGAAGATTAGACAAGAGTAAAACTAATCGTAAAATAGTCACCTCATCTAAAAACAATCTTGGCCTTCTAACAACTTTAAAATTACACCACGTGAGGTCACCTGCTACTTATCCATGCAAAATTTGACCGGCGGTGAAAAATAAGGTCAGAGTGCACTTTTATTTAGCTTTTAATACCAAAATATCGCCGAAGAAGCGTTTAATACCAAACCCGTTAAGATGGTTAAAAAAAAAAAAAATACAAATTTGATAATTTAGCGCTTTTATTTCCTATGGTCTAACCATCCCTCCTCTAACGTCCGACGTGTCAATAAATGACAGAACAAACAATCGGCCAAAAAGTGGGGCCCACTACCCCGGTTTCTAGGCTGTCCGATACCCCGGCTGCTAACCTGCGCCAGCGAGGAACATCGCACAAAAATAATCCAGAGTCGGGTCCACAGTCAGTCGGCCAGTCCTCCAAGTCACTGCCAGCTCGAAACTCGACAGCGGAGGCGGGGTCTCTTGCTCCTCCTCCTAAAAACCTAAAAACCCCTTTTTTTTAAAATGAAACCCTAGATCCCCGATCTCCCTCTAGGGTTTCCAATGGGCTGCCTCCTCTCATCGCTATGGTCCTCAGTCTCAGACGACGACCCTCAGTCGACGGCCGTCGTCCTCAACGTCTACGACCTCACCCCGTTGAACAAGTACATATACTGCTGTGGCATCGGCATCTTTCACTCTGGAATCGAAGGTGAGCTTGATCTTGATCGGTTTGTTATTAATATTTAGCGAGTTTCGTTTGTTGTTGCCGGTGAAAGATGGGATCTTGGTGCTTTCTGCATTGAATTCAGCTGTTTTGACTATTGGAAGGGCCAATTTAGGGTTGGGATTGTAGAAAGATTAGTATTGTTTTCGCTAATTCCTGTCAAAACTAGGTTGGTTTGCTCCTTGTCCTTCTTTGCTTCCTTGAAATGAACTGAACCGTTGGAGTTTCATATATTAGTATAATAATCTCATATATGAAAGAAATTGAAAAGGCAATGGACTCGAATAGCATACACAGGTAGAGATTATGTGGATGTTGGTAGTCATGATCCCGACAATTGAAAGGGTTCTAAGGAATAATGGATTTAGATGGAAAATTGGGATTGTTACATGGCAAATTTAAGTTTTTAAGTCAATTTGTTTCCAACCTATATGTAGTTCCCATCTACTTCTTTCTTGAGAATACAAGTACTGTTTAGCATTTAAAATGTAGAGATTAAAGCTAATTGACGATTGAAGGTTAGTAAAATGCTTATTATTGGAAATTGCTGATAATGATCTTTTTCCCTTCTTAAAATGACCTGACCTTGTTTGATGCTTTAACTTCAGACTTCTGTTCACTTGTCTATTGTTCATTTACTATGAGGATAACTATGGTTATTGATTTTTGACTCCATTTGTGCATGTGGATATGTAGGTTAGGGGTTAATTATTGGTTCCTTTTACATTTAATTGCATGTCCCATTGCTCACTGAAGGTTCATGCATATCTATTAATTCATAGATCTTTAGATATGGCTTTTAAAGGATACTTTTAAGGACCACATAAAACCGTATGAGCTTATATGAGATTGGTGATGTTCCTTTTGGTAGTTAACGGAGATGAAGATGAATTATTATGTTTTTCCATCTTTACTATTGTGAAGCATATGAAGGCACTTGAGACAAGTATTTGCTAATGAAATTAGCATATAATCAGCACATAACGTGATAGATCTAGAGATCCTTATCTGTAACCATTTGGTTGTTAATGGAAAATGAAACATGTCAAATCAGCATTATGCCCTAACGCCTCGTTTGGTATGCGGTAATGGGTGAGAATGGAATGCCCATTCCCACTTCTCATTCATGCTTACTAAACACAAGGTCTTTTTAGAAGCTAGAATCCTCATTCCCACTTCTCACCCATTCCCACATTTTGTGGGATTGAGCATTCCCAATGAGATGATTGGGAATGAGCATTCCCACTTAAGTGGGAATCAAAAAATTAAAATAGCTTCCAAAATGCTTGATTGCTTATTGATTATCCAATACCAAAAATAAAAAGATTATAATTCCCACTTCATTCCTCTGTAGACCACTTTTGTGAACAAAAGTGTTCTTCCTCTGGAGGCAATTTGGCAAGAAGTGAACTTCCCAAGGTCGGATCATAGTACATCTGCTCCAGCTATCACCAGCATTCAGTTTTCTATGAGTGGTAACAAGTCTTGGAGACAGTTTCGTATCAATTCTTCTACTTATTTATGAGAAGAAAGCTACCAAAGGAGAAAGCACCCTTCTATGATTCCCGTGTATCCGTTAAAAGTTCCATGAGTGGTTCAGAGTCCAGTAAATATCTTTTAGTTGCACCTTTCTCATAGGCTCTTGCATATTAGTTGTCCTACCAGGAATATGAAATGCTTGCACTTCTGAATTTTAAATTTATGCTATCCGAAACATATGCACTTTCTGTGCATGTTCTTTACGATTGAAGCGATGTTTCATCTTCATATTCTTTTTTATGTTGCTATTTAAGCTCTATTTGGTGCTCAATTTTTTCACTTGAATTCAAATTGCAGTTCATGGCTTGGAGTATGGATTTGGAGCTCATGAATACCCAACAAGCGGAGTGTTTGAGGTGGAACCAAGGACCTGTCCAGGTTTTATCTACAGACGTTCCATCATGTTGGGTCGTATAAATATGCCTCCCCATCAAGTTCGAATATTGATTGAAGAAATGGCATCAGAGTATCATGGAGATACCTATCATCTCATCTCCAAAAACTGCAACCACTTTACTGACGATGCTTCTTTAAGATTGACAGGAAGGTCTATTCCGGGGTGGGTGAACCGCCTTGCTTGGCTAGGTAACTATTCTTTTTGTAATGGCGAAAACAATATTTTGCATCAGGGGAATTTACATGTTGTATACAGTAAGTATTTCTATTCTATGCCAAACACAGCAGATTGGCAGATAAGCCCTACATGTTCTACTTTATTGGCACGCACATTCCCTGGTTTTTTAAAATCTTGTTTCTTTGGCTAGTTCTTAAGCTTCTGCAGGAATCATGAAATGCGTGATGGCGAGAGTTAGACATTTGTGAAGAGTAGTCCCACTAGATTCCCATGGGAGTTTTAACACTAATGGAAAAAAAAACATGTCTTAAGAGGTCATGAGGGTCGGGGTTGTGTGTGCTAATAAAATAGAATATGAGCAATAAGAAGCGAAACACAGAGAATACAGGGCATGCATATGCAAATAACACAAGGGTTATTAGCATGTACTTGCTGAAGTACACAAGAGGCAATATTTGTGAATGCCATTAAATCAACCTTGTTTTACCCGATGAGTATGCTATTTACTTGAAGAGATTTAGGCTTCTTTTGTTTTAGGTTCAAAGTAAGAGGGTGAGTACGGGTTTTTCTTTTCCATGTCGAGAAATTTGGGTTTATACAGAAGTTTGGGTGCTGTTCTGACAAAACAGTTATTACATTATATTATCCGATTTAGGGAAGAGTTCTAAAGCTTGGATGTGTAAACCTAAAGTGGTATGGGCTTTGAATGGGTGACACTGCTTACCTCCAGATCTGAACTCTGTGGGCGTGGTTTCTTGTCTATATTGGCTGGAAGCCTGGAACAGTGATTAACATCCGCTGAATTATTAAAACAACATCAATAGAAAATTAAGAAAAGAGAAGATAGGATTTTGGAACAGATGATTGAGAGGGAGAGGGGGGAGCAATCAGAAGGAAATGGAGATAATGTCATAAATTTCTTCAATTCCACTTCATTAACTCAGAATAATACAAGTCATGATTCCATAAATTTATGTTGATAGTTAAACTTGCAATACCATAATCCTTGTTCAAGATATTGATAATCCTGCTCCATTTCATGAAGTTACACTTGGATGATTTGTGCTTCTGGTGAACAATAAAATCCAGTTCTATAATACATGAGAGTGCTCTTGCTAACCACTCAAATCTAGTTATATTTGTGGAGGGAGATGCTAAAGCAAACATGTGAGTTCGAATGACTATGTTGTCCTCTGTGTATGTGCGCTGATGCTTGGGTGATTAAGATAGATCAGATCAATCTTACTACCTATCTCAAATATTACCCTATAGGGAAACAGCAATGCACATAAAAAATATGAACTTTCTACTAGTTCTTATTACGGTCTAGGTCTCTTGTACTTAATATAGATCTGACCACTTGTCCCAAAACATAATCCATATTATCAAAATGTGCTGATAACAGTGTAAAAGCAAACTATGCAACATATTCGTTAATTATGGTTGCTATGTTCTTTTTCTTTTTGACTTGTTCTACCTACTATTGCTTTATATCATTGATTTGATGCTACCAGCAAATAGAACTTCACATCTTGAAAAATTGAAGTGCATATTTTCTGATTTTGTTTAACTCTTAAAACTTTGAGCATTAGGGAAATAGCGATGCACATAAAAAATATGAATTTTGTATTAGTTCTTACTGTGGGCTAGGTCTCTTGTACTTAATATAGATCTGACCACTTGTCCCAAAACATAAGCCGTATTATCAAAATGTGTTGATAACATAGTGTAAAAGTGAACTAATGCAACATATTCCTTGGTTATGGTTGATATATTCTTTTTCTTTTTGACTTGTTCAACCGACTTTTGCAAGTGAACTAATGCAACATATTCCTTGGTTATGGTTGATATATTCTTTTTCTTTTTGACTTGTTCAACCTACTTTTGCTTGATATCATTGATTTGATGCCACCAGCAAATAAAACTTCAAATCTCAAAAAATTGAAGCGCTCCATTTCTGATTTTGAACTCTTAAAATTTTGAGCATGAAATTTGTATGAAATACGACTTAGTCGAATGTAATGATTTATAATTATTCTTTTTTCAGGTGCCACTTGTAATTGTCTTCTACCAGAGTGCCTTCAGCTACCAGCAGTTAAACAACAAGTGCCTGAATATCATGGCATATCAGGTTAGTTGGGAAAACATTTCTTTTCTTCCAAAGTTTGCCTTCATAGTTTTTAGGATTAATTGCATACACCTCCTGTAATATGATCTTGTAAGCACTTATAACCCTTCTAAACTTTTTTATTAGCACTTGTACCCTGTTGTACCCTCTGATCCTCTGTAGTATTTTGCCCTCAATTTCGATGGAATATAAGTCTTGTTTCAGTAAAGTGGAGGGAAAAAGATGATTTATCATCACACGATTCTCATGTGACATCTTGTGACATCTCAACCAAACATTAGAAATAATGTCATCTGGAGTTCAGAGAGTATGGGTGCAAATAAAATAGTTTAGAGGGTATAACTGACTACGCCTCCTGAACCTCAAACAACATTAAAATTTTCCCCCTCAATTTAGATGACAATTTAGCCCTTTTCAGTTAAGCTGGCGCAAAAGGTAAGTTATCATCATGCTACATCTAAACTAACTATCAAAATAATATGTTTGAAGTTTAGGGGGTATAAGTGTTAAGAAAATAGTTTAGAGGGACAAGTGGCTGCACTCTCACAACACATGGGGTGATATTCTTTTAAGAATATATTCCATAACAGCAAGGGATGTAATATTAATACACGCTTCTGTTCTAAATCTCTACTTGTTCCTTGCTCAGAAGACGGATCTGAATCATTGTCGGTCATCGTCTCGAATGAGCCCACGGAAAGTGATGATACTGACCAAGACAAGCATCTCCTCATACCATCTGCTGCAACTCATAGATGAAATCTTGTTTAGCCTTGTGAAGCTTTGTGAAAAACAGATTGCTGCCCTTGTTTCATTATGAATGTTAGTCGTAGAGCTTTCAATATTCTTTGTAGTTCTCCAGATTCATTCAGCTCTTTGTACCCATTGTTCCTTGTTTTTGTGAGTTATCCTTCAAGAAATTGGTTCTCTTTGTGTAAATTGAATGTAAAGACAGAAGATTGAGAGAGCTTAAGATGTTGGGAGTATGTATAGTTAGAGTTTCATCTTCTTTCGTTTCCCGTGGATTATGTAAAGGCAGATGATTCTTCCCTTTTGTTCTTAATTTTAAATTCTTGTTCTTCAATCCTTGTTGACGACACTTTATGAAATAAAACCTGTTAGCGTGTGAATGGATAGTTATTTTGGTTTCTCAAGCAGGGTATCTAGTTTTGAGAATTTTTTTTAATGCATTGAGTGATGCATTTTGTTCTTTAGATTCCTTTGGATATATGAAAAAAAAACTAGATGTGATGTAGGATGTGTTCTGATAACTCCTCTCATTTATGACTTCATTTAGCGCTTATCTTTTACTAACTAGTCCACAAGCACTTTATTAACTCTCATTCTTTGGACGTCGAGAGGGAGTTTTATGCAATCTAAGCTTTTTAAAATGCAAACCATAAATAAGTGCTAATAAAACGAGCTGATCGATGATAAATGCTACTGAAGACATAGATAACAAGAGTTGTCCATAATTTAGTATATGAAATATATGTTTTAAGAAGTACAAAAAGGGGGCTAATAAAAATAGAAACAGAATACAATAACAGAAACCCCTTTAGTCATAATTTAAAGTCGCTCAAATTTGTGAACAATTTTATTGCTGCAAGCAAATGGAATAACACTGCCGCCTAATTTGAGAGGTTCTCAATCCGCTCTCAAGATGGTTAAAAAAACTTTTCAATCTTCATATAACAGACCATATATAGAAACAAAGAAATTACATCTCACATCATTATCTTGATGAATAAATAAAATCCCTCCGTCTCATTCACTTTCATCCATCACACCATTTTCGAAAATGTTGAATGTTGCAATTTCTCTGACAACATCTATCAAGTTCTCCTCCATCGCCTCCTTACGCATTTTGAACGGGGGGAGATCATCGCCATGAGCGCAATCATCTAGTTTTCGCTTTGGCACTCGCCGCATGCGAAGTGTTCTGATGACTAGCTGGTTTGGCTTCAACCTCATCCAAAAGGGCTCGAGCATGGCTTTACCCTCCCTTGCCTGTTTACCGAGCGTGAACGAGTTTAGGTTTTTGTTTTTTTTGTTTTTGTTTAGGAACGAGTAAATGTGTTGGCTCTCTATTTATAAGAGTTCGAATCTGAGTCCTGATCGGACCATAATTCGTCACGCAATTGGATTCTAGTTTGTGTCCGACAGGACTTTGAACTTGTGGCTTTTGGAATTGGAATTGGAATTGGAGTTTGACTCGGATTTGGTTCAACTGTAATAAATAAATAAATAAATAATAGCTAAATTACAGGAAGCCCCCCCGTCTTATATTTTTTTATTGTCATTTTTTAAATTTCGTCTCTGTCTACCAAACGAACAGCCTGTTTATCCTCTGTCCCCATCTCAAAAAAACCAGCAGACCAAAAATCAAAACAAATCCCTTAAAAAAGGAAAAAAAAAAATTCAAAAAAATGAGCGTAATCGACATTCTAACTCGAGTCGACGCGATCTGTCACAAGTACGACAAGTACGACGTCGAGAAGCACCGCGGCGATCCCAACGTCTCCGGCGACGATGGGTTCGCTCGCCTCTACTCCTCCGTCGAGGCCGACATCGAGGCCGCTCTCGAGGTACATTTCTCAATGCCTAGGGTTTTAGGGTTAGGGTTAGGGCTTTTCGTTGGGGATTTGTGATGGATCTGGTTGTTGTTGATGTTGTTGTTTAGAAAGCGGAGCTGGCGTCTCGGGAGAAGAATAGGGCGTCGGCGGTGGCGCTGAATGCGGAGATCCGGCGGACGAAGGCGAGGTTGATGGAGGAAGTTCCCAAATTGCAGAGATTGGGGCTTAAAAAGGTCGATTTTGCTTCCTTTTTAGTTTTTGTGCAACGCATTTGAGACATTCATTAAAAAAAAGCATCTTTTTGTGTTTCTCGAATTCATGTGGCATGGATTTATGGAATTTATCCTTCACTTGACTATTTGAGATTGTGGAATCGAGAGACAGGCGAGCAGTTTTCCCCCAGATAATTGGTGAATATCTTTGAAATATTTTAATCTAGGAATTTTTTATCCCCTTCACACGAAACGGACATAAATAGAACCTCTGTTGTCGTAGGAGGAAATTTTCTCCTTGGCTTGACTAAAACACTGATCTGTCAGTTTCTGTCTTGTGATTTAGTGATTAGGGTTTCTTTCCCTCTAATTCTTACAAAGAACTTTATTTCTGTTTGGATGGGGGTGAGTGAAGTATAGAGGGGGAGTTGAGGGAAAAGGTTAACCTTGTTTGGGATTTTTAAAAAAAAATATATATATATATAAAGGGAATGGAGGGGAAAGATTTGGACCATCATGTTATGAATCCAATGACTAAGAAATGATTCCCCTCCATTCCGTTTACTAAACTCCAAAACATTATATTATATTTCCCCTTCCCTTCCTTTTCCTTCCCCTTTCTTATTTTTCCTACCCTTCCTTTTTCCTTGCCCTCCATTAGTACGCTCCCAAACATAGTTTATATTGCTACACTAGCCGCAATGCTAGATTCATTTAAAGATAAAAATGGAGGCTTTATGCAGTCTTTCAATTACTTTTTTTGGGGTGTAACAAAGAGTTTGGTAAGCTTGTTTTGTTTGATTTTGCTAGATTTGTAACAATGCATTCTCTGTTAAATTTACTTCAGGTTAAAGGACTTTCGAAAGAAGAACTTGCTGCTAGAAATGATTTGGTTCTAGCACTGCCAGAAAGGATTCAGTCCATACGTGATGGGACTGCAACTGCAGCAAAACAGGGTGGAGGTTGGGGAGGTTCAGCTTCTCGAGCAGAGATCAAATTTGACTCAACTTCAGGTGACTTACTACTACGTCATATATCTAGAAGTCATCAATGATCTTTAATTGGTCTTCAGAATGTAATTAACCTTTTGTTTTGTTTTGTTTTGTTTTGATTGGTTATCTTTTAGTTCTTTATTTTGTTCTGTGTTGTTTAAGAGGTTCCATTCTGATAGATAATCATGTAATAATCTACAATAGTTATTTTGAAGCTTGTTTCCAATGAGATTACAGGTCGAAATTGAATGGAGATAATTATCTCTAATTGAAGCAGATTGTGGAGATTCATCTGAAAAGCTGTAATATGGTATGTCATTTGACTAAAGATTCCACTGAAGCAATGACTAAGGATTAAGAGATAACTGATGCTCAAAGTTTGCATCAGATTGTTACTATTGTTAACCATTCAGGATTTGGTGATTTGTTTAGCTAAAACGGAGTTTTGGAACTACATAGTTGAGTTTTGTCCAGGGTAGAATAATCTAATCAAGCATCTAATAACATCGAAGACATGTTTTTTGAGTGAAGGGAAGTAAACCATTGTCTGTGTGCTCTGCAGTTTTCAACAAAGTTTACGAGGAATTGAAGGTGTTGTTTTTTCATCTGATGTGAAGAAGATAAAACAACAATTTGACCAACTAGCAGTTTTGCTTTTTCTGGAGAGTTTGCTATCCGAGTATGCATCAAAATGGTCACGAAAGTTGTTTAGAATCGGCATGACCTCTATTTATTTATATTGGATGGTAGTGGGGCTTTTTAAATCCTTAATATGTTCTCCAATAAGATATGAGATTGCTGTCGAGTCGGAACTTCCAAGTAGTTTCTTTCAGACCTTTGTTGATGTTAATTTTAGTTTCTTGGGAAAGGTTCAAATGGTAAGATGCCTCAAAATATTTTTGCTCCTCTCTTGTCTCCACATGGCCAAAGCCTCATACAATGTTCTGGATTCATGTTTGTTTCTTGTCAAAGAAAAGAAACATTCATTCAATGGCATAGGCTTTTTCTTTCTTATTTTATGTCAAATGTTTCCCCTCTTTGAAATGTATTGTTCTCGCACTATATGTAGATGGCAAATTTGATAGCGAGTACTTTCAGCAAACTGAAGAATCATCTCAGTTTAGGCAAGAGTATGAGATGCGCAAAATAAAACAGGCAAGTAGCTGTCCATTGCTGAATAAACATTTTTAGCAGTCTCCTCTCTTAATTAATCTCTTCTGAATGTTGGTGTTGTCATTACTTAAACCAATAATTAATGCCACTTCAAAATTTTCCAGGATCAAGGCTTGGATGTTATTGCTGAAGGATTGGATACACTGAAAAATATGGCCCATGACATGAATGAGGTCCGTCATGTGTATTTTCTTCTCTTTTCTTTTCTTTTTCGCAGAACAAATCAAATCTAACCTTTCAATCTCCACCGCACAGGAAATGGACAGGCAAGTTCCATTAATGGATGAGATTGACAGCAAGGTAAAATCCTGACTTTATTATTTATGTTAAAACTTGGAAAATCAGGTGAAATTCAGGATTTATTAATCGATAGTCTTTTGCTTGAGACAGGTTGACAGGGCTAATGCAGATCTGAAAAATACAAATGTGAGACTTAAAGACACTGTTAACCAGGTAAGTTACACATTGGTAGCTGCCGACCCTAAATTTACACATTTTCTTGTGGAAAGGTTATTATTTTATCTAAACTCTAGTTAAATCTCACATTTCTTTTTTTTTTTAAATCCAGCTGAGATCGAGTCGGAATTTCTGCATAGATATCATCCTCCTTTGCATAATTCTTGGCATTGCGGCTTACCTGTACAAGTAAGTTGCTTTTCTTGGTTCCATCTTCGTGCTTGACGCAGTAAGGTAGTGTCTAGGTCGTGTTTGGCAAAGTGTTAATTTTGTAGGTGGTTCATTAATAAGTATTATTGCAATAAGTGGCGCTATAAGTTGGGTTTTCATTTGGTCGAAAGGGGAAAATAACCCTAGATTTTGTTGCAACTGGTAAGTGTTTTCTGCTGCAACAACTACAATGCTTATAACAATTATGCTGATCCAAAAAAGAGGGTGTCACTCACACCTTGTGTAAGTAAGAGGTTGCAAGTGTTGTTGCACCAAATTTGGCTGTCCACTCACATTTTAGCTACAACCTGCAATACCCTGTGCTGGTTGGAGTCCAACTACATGTTAGCAAACACTATATTTGCATTGTGTCCTAACATTGTCGTAATTACTCTTTGGAAGCCCAGAAAACATCATTCGTTGTGCAGAAATAATTCTGATCCCAAGGATTGGTTAGTAGACAGTGTAAGATTCTTTTACAAAAGAACCAATATACACAAATTGTTAACACCTACTATCCTCTATCCAGAGACTATCAAACTCCTACACCCTAACTACACTTCCATGCCGAACCTTAAGTTCATCAAATCCCTCCTTACCCTAAGACCACTTCTGTACAGAACCTTAACTTCATCAAGTCCTTCCTAACTATACACCCCCCCCCCCCCCCAAGGGGCACAAAACAAGCCAATGAAAAAAACCTCACATACATACACAAAAAGAATGAATGAAAGGGTAGAGGAGTTGGAGAAATTTTGAAATGAGGAGTTGGGTGAAGTTCATGACCCATCATGGTGTAGTCAACTTTTGTGCTGGAGTTACCAACTCTAATAAAAAAAGGTTTTCCACCTTCATGTCAAATAAGGTAACATGTGAATTTTAATTGCATGTCGATATAACATCATATCATAACATGCAGTAAATCCTTAAAAATACGTTATATATGTGTGGGACTTGCCGACTTACATCTATGGTTGACATGACTTCATAATAGAAGTGTTCTTGCTAAATAGAGTCGTGTTGTCATTTGTTTGGTTGTGTTAGCTGGAAGATAACCAATACCTCTCTAACTTCTATATCCAAATGGAGCTAGCATGTCGCTCCATCTTTTTAGCCAAGTTAAAATTTCTGTTAATCCTTAATTTGACCCATACTTTTCTCTTATTCCCCTCCACAAAAGCTAAGGCCTCAACCTCCTCTGCTACTGCATTTGTGAAACAGATCTTGATATTGATTAGGATGCCATTGAGTCATTGATTCTTCTTTTTGTTAGAAACTTCTATTTTTAATTTATTTGTCTGAAACCTGAATTTTAGTCTATACCTGTGTAATGGCATTTTCATCTTCAATCTTGGTTTCCATGTCTGTTGGCATCAGTACCCTTCTCTTTTCTTTTTTCCCCCTTTTTTGACGCTTTGCTATTCTTTACAACGCCTTTCTTTTCGGTGCAGTGTGTTGAAGAAGTAATCCGCTTGAAGAATCGCCTCCGAATATCCTATGCTTGAAGATTATTCATGCCAGAGTATGTTGCATGTATAAATTATTTCAGCCTCTTCTTCTGCCTTCTCTGCTACTATTTGTTTCCGCTTGTGTGTGATTCAGCGTCGGTTGTTTATACAAGAATGTTGTCAGTTGTCTGATTGAGATTTGTCTAATGTGTATGAGAAGCAATGAGCAGGACCAGCTTTAGACCTTGTTTCCGATGAATTTTTTGTATACATTCTTGTTTATTCATTAATTCAGAACTCAATTGTTTTTTTATTAAATTGTTATTATACCATTGAACTTTAGATTATTCCTTGCTCCATTTATCTTGTCACCGGTTTGACTCAAAGAACTATGATAGATATAGATATGAAGAGAAGACGTCTTGTTTTCATGAACTTCCTCCTGGTCGTAACAGTGAACTTCCATCATATGGCCGTTTGGTTCGTGAGAAATTGCATCTATGCTTGTAATTTGTGACGAACATTTATTTTTTGTTTGTTTTGTTATGATTGTAAGCTTATTAAATTTGTGGTTTAAAAGCGGTCACGTCTGTTCATTGCCGAGTCATTTTCGGCAAGTGCTTTGGTTTATTTTTTGTAGTTGCAGTAAAACAAATAACGGTAACTACAATGGTTGGTGATCTTTTTTAGGGAAGCTATTTCTATTACAATCTTTTTCGTTTATGTTGATGAAAGATTTTGGATATAAGGCCTGTGGAACACTCTCAAGTGCAAAATATCACAAATTTAAATCCTTATTGAGGTCAGTAAGTTACGTATCTTCATCTTCAATACTTAAATACTTAAATAAGTAATCTTGGAATCATTCTATAAAGAAACGGCAAATGTTGGAGAGTATTGGGTAAATTCAGAAGATGAATGAAATAGAGGGGAATTTTATTTTACAATTCTGCCCGGAGAGGATGGTTACTTTTTATGTATGTATAAAAGATTGTGTTTCAATAGCTACAAGTTTCCGAAACTTCAGGAGTGTTTTGTGAGACTTCCCAAAATATAGAGGCATTTTCTCTAATTTTGAGAAGGTATGATCCTTTTGTGCTAATCACCTAAAGTTCAGAGGGGTTTTGTGATTTTTACCTATATAATTATCATATTTTCCTCCATTTCACTTCATCCCACTCAAGCTGCTTTTGTAGGGATTTAATTGATAATTTCTCAAGTGTGACTGGTGCTTTATGCAATCTTTTTCTTTAATTATTAATATCATATCTGAAACAGAGATTACTCTTTTTGGCCATTTGCACAAGAAATTAACTAAGTCTTAAAAATTTTTGATGCTTCACACATTCACCTTATATCCTTAAAATAATTTTGTTTACATAGATTACAAAAACTTTTAATGTTTGGTGGTATGATTATATGGAGTAAGAACCATATTCATAGTGCGGGAGAATAACAAACAAATTTATGGATGACAAAAAAAAGATGCCTTTTGCAATAGAAAAGAACAGATATTTTAAACAATAAAATGATGGAAAAATTACGTCATTGCGAGTCGAAATCGAAGGGTTTGTGCTAAATGTAAAAGTATAAAGTTGATTTTCCGGTCAGAGAAAATTAAAATTATTTGAAAATAATTTGGTGCTGCCCAGGATCGAACTGGGGACCTTTTGTGTGTAAGACAAACGTGATAACCACTACACCACAGCACCTTGTTGTTAAAGCGGGATTATTTAAATATGATCTCTTTAAAAAAATTTTCAACGCACCACCCGCCTTTAGCTTCAATGAACTTCACGTCGGAACAAACCCCCTCCCTCCAGCATTCGTTCGTTCAGAATGTTGCCTTCTCTCTGAATATGAGATGTTCTAATCAATTTAGACTTTTTTGATAATCAAGTACAGAATCGAATACAAAGTCGTGGAAAGCCATATTGGAACTTCCACCCAAGTTAGACTTATTATGATGCAATACAAGTTAGACTTATTAGGGTACGATGTTAATAATACTAGATTATCTCCCCAAAAAATATATAATATATACACTTAAATTGGTCCAATAGTGTAGCCCCATTGTTTCTGCAAAAGAGACGAGCGGCAGAGGAGAAAGTATCTCATGGGACAGGTCCATGGATGAATGACAGACCCATGAGATCTCAACCCTTAGATCCAATTGAATCTGGACACAAATCTCAAAATGCAAGAGATTCAATGGTTGAAATTCCATGAGTCTGTCATTCATCCATGGACCTAGCCCATGGGATACTTTCTCGGGGGGGGGGGGGGGGAAAGTATATCATAGGCACAAAAATCCCATATCGCAGTTTATGGCATTTATCTTACAAACAACAAGTATGAGTAGCAATTTTTATGGGAAATCTTTTTAAAACAATGTAGATGGATGACATTGATGACGAAATGTTAATGTGGATGTCTTCTAATACTATTATCTCTGCCATCGTTAGTGTGTTTGCTTGTTTAATGAGAATATGTTGTAGAAGGAAATCAATCACTTATCACCCTAAGGTGAGGAAACAAGGGAAGATAGATTCTAGCGATAGGCACCTAAACTGTGTGTTCAATGGCTATAGTAAGAGTTGTGAGGCTTATGTTAGAATTAGGCCGCGTGCATTTGAAAATCTTGTTAGAATAATGAGATATACTTGTTATGGTCGTGGATATTTTTTTCACTATTAACTCTTGATCTTCAGGAGGATTCCACACATAAGATAAGAAAATGTGTTTAATTCATTGATTATGAGTCGCCCATGTTTCCCTCCACCAAACCAGGAGGGCGACAGGGTTCCTATACTTAGGCCGCACTGACCGAAACCCCACAAATGACTCGAAAGTTGGTGTTAGTCGACCCTCCAGTCGACTACCTCCATAGAGCGACTTAGGCAACGAAGCCAGTTGTCTTCTCAGTTGACTACCTTCGCGGACGACGCGAATGACGGTGTTAGTCGATCTCTTGCATGATCGACACTGTTTCCCACCGAATCGACTTGAGCTTTCATCCCCAGATGACGGTTGTATGAAGTTTGGGTCCGACAATTCGTCGATATCACATTAATTGTGTGATCAGTGCTTTGATTCCCTCATCTCACACAGTAATTAAGATACATCGAACCACTCTGGCTGTAGGCATTACTGACCCTATCCCATTAATGCCGAGGGAACAGTGCTGACTCCTGCGCCAATCTCCAACCGACACCTGTTAAGGCTATCCGGCGCAGCCACCTCTACATGTTTCTATCTAATCATCAAGTTAGCACACGTGGGAATAGGGCTGACTCACACTTCAGTTTATTGCCAATCAAAATGACATAAATGCCCTCCGACTCCCATATAAATAAAGAACTAGGTAATAAAAAAGGGGTAAGTAACCTAACCAAAAAAAGTTTCTCCCTGTCATATTTGGATATTCAGTTTCTTTTTCAAAGAGGACTCATACTAACTTGATCGTCAGAGGGACCACCGGAGATCCCAACTCCATCTTTTCACAGGACTTCCCCGGAGCAAGAGAGACTCCTACATAGCTGAACCACCAGGAATTAGAAGAGGAAGTGGACCTCACTCATCCAAACCCTAGTCTGATAGAGATTATCAACTGTGTGATTTCAGACATCAACAATACCGGCCAACTAAAAGATTCACGAGATGTTAGAGTAGAGGAACAATTGATCATGTTCCTTAATATGTTAGGCCATAAAACCAATATAGAATTGTTAGGTCACATTTCATAAGATCGAGAGAAATAATTTCGAGATACTTTAACAAATGCTTAGAAGCCGTTGGTCATTTAAGGGGGCGGTACATGAAGCAAGCACCAAATGAAGTGTCACTAAAGATTGCAAACAACCCGTTGTACTATCCTTGTTTCAAGATAATAACTGCAGATTAAAACTACTTATAATATAAAACTTAATATTTTCTATTAATAATAATTGTTTAATATATCATATAGGATTGCATTGGTATGATAGATGGAACCTCATATCGACGCCATGCTTCTCGCTAGACTTATGGCATGTTTTAGAGGTCAGAAAGGTGTAACTCAAAATGTTCTGGCTGCCTGCATGCACTCCCAATAAGTTATTTTTGTATGTTCTAGCGGGATGGGAATGATCTGTAAATGATTATAGAGTTTTACAAGTCACGCTCTCTAGACCACTACCTCGCGGATTAAGAGTCTACGACGGTAATAAATCATTCAAATTAAGTATGTTTGTTTAATTAAAGTTAAAAAATTTACTAAATTTCTTTTTGATAATTGTAGGAAAATATTATTTGTGTGATGCAGGCTACACTACTATGCCTGGTTTTATCTCTCCATATCGAGGAGTGTGTTATCATTTAAATGAGCACAGGGGTAGGCCAATCAATAAGAGACAAGAGTTGTTCAATTTAAGACACTCATCTCTAAGGTCTAAAATTGAATCAACTTTTGCAATATTGAAAAATCGTTTCAAAATCCTATCTGCGAAGCCACATTACCCTTTCCCAACTCAAGCCGATATAGTTATTGCATATACTATGCTTCATAACTATATTACCATAGAAGATTTAGGTGATGACTTGTTGCATGAGGACAATTTCATGGAAGGGGATGTTGATAAAATAGTTAATGAGGGTGAATATGGTGTTGTTGCCTTTACTCAAACCATGACGCCAAGGGAGGAAAGAGATTCTAGAAATGAATGGAGAGCAAAGAGGGATCAAATTGCAATTGAAATGTGGGAAGATTATTGTAATAAATATCATGGTGGAGACACAACCAAGATTGGGATGTAATTTAACTAGTATTTTTTTATGCATTATTGTACTCGTTGATGCATTGTCTACTATGTTCATGTAAGATTGAACATGCTTTATTGTAATGAGTAATATGATTGTTATTTTCATACTTTATTGTACTAACATGAGGTTTAACTTTTTAATTTAAATATTTTTATTTGTAACAACTAGGCATGGCAGACTTTGATGACGGTGATACAAGTAAGATTACTCGTTCACCTAGAACACCTAATTATTCATACCTAGAACACCTAATTATTCATACTTCCCGACTCCTCCACCACCCACTACACTATCCTTCCCCCTACCCAATACACTGCTCCTCCACCACCTACTACACTATCCTTTCCTCCTACCCAATACACTGCTCCTCCACCTTCTTATCCATCTTACAATCCTTATGATATTAACTATTTATTTATGACTCAACAACCTATATCATATGTGAATATGCTTAACAATGGCTACCCACTTATCCATACTTCCCCTAGTGCACACAGTAGTGGTACCCACTCATGTGAGACCCATTTTTTGAACAGACCAATTGATATTGGAGATGAAGCTACTTCACTAAGTAAAAGAAAGAAGTGAACAATTGTTAAAGTAAAAATTCAACCAAAAGTCTTAAACAAGAAAGAGAATACGAGGGGTGTGCCTAATACTAAATGGTGTGTAAATCATGATGATATGTTAATCTCCTTTTTTGCTCAGATGGTGAAGGATGGTCTCAAAATTGACAAAAACTTTAAGGTGCTTGCATATTGAAAAGCTATAGAAGAGGTCAATAAAAAGTGTGGCTCTGAATTCACCAAAGAGAATGTCATGAACCATATCAAGTGCTTGAAGTCTAAATTTTTTAATATGCGTACTGTCATGAATATGCGTAGGGCTAGTTATGATCCACAAACGAAGATTATCACCATAGATCCGGAGTGTTATGATAGGTGGACACATGTAAATATTTGGTTAAATTAGTTGAATTTGAATTTTTATTTATGAGTATATTTATCTTGCATTCTTTCATTATACAGTACAAAAAACATGATAGCTCTAGGTTGAAGGACTATTTGAACACTCCCCTCACACACTACGATGACTTATGTTATAACACGAGAGATGACCAAGCAAGGGGTGATCTCACTAGAGATATGATTGAAAAGCTTGGCTCTAAGCATCATATTCTAGTTGATGAGGATCATATAGATCTTAGTGAAAATGAGGTTGATGTGTCCTCTAACTCACATCTTGAGCCCGAGATACCAATTGTGCAAAGCAACAATACTCAGGCTTAAAATTTAAAGAATTCTAGTGGGGTGGCTTCGACATGAAATGACACATCTCATTCTAAGAAGAAGAGTAGCAAGGCCAAATAGGAGGATTCTCTCATGCACGATTTCATTGAGTCAATGTCCTACTTAATTCAACATCAACACATTTTACGTTGGAGTGAGAGCATGTCGAAGGCTCTATTAGCACATGAGGCTGAGTTTCTAGAGGACACATTGGATAAAGTTCTTGATTATTTGTATGATCATGAAATAGAAGCTAGGAGGTTGATCATCAAAAAAAAAATGCTCAAAAGCTTTTTATAGAGAAGATTATCAATGACCAAGGATTTGGGAGCAACGAGTGATGGTTGACCAATAGGTTATTTTGTGTGTTTGCCTTTTAAAAACTTGATATGTATATTATTATTGTAAACTTGATGCGTATTTCACTACTTACTAACGCAAATTAGTGATGTGGTTTGAACACTTATGGAGATTTTGCTAATTATGTAAGAGATGTTGCTAATTATGTAAATTGTATGCAAATTGTATGCTATTTACACTTGAGGCATGTTTATACATCCATATATTATGCTTTCTGATGTTCTTAGTATGATATCTCATTATAACTTTTACAGGTTTATATATCCATATATTATACTACTTGATGCAAGTATGGATGGATATGACACTTGATAGCAACATACATTGCAAGCTATGTATTGGTATGGTTATTTTGTATGAAATTGTTCTTTGTAAGATTATTTTAATTGATAATTGTTTAATTGATAATTGGTTTGAGGTATTTGGCCAATGATGATGGTCTTGTTATGAGAATGCAATCTACAATATCTCTGTGATGTTTAGATAAGGCAATCCTAGATGAGAATGCAATCTACATTGCATTTACAATGTTTAGGTGAGGTAATCTATCCATGAGATTGTAATCTATGTTACAAGTTCATTGTTAGATGAGGCAATCCATGTTTTCAATATTGTACCTATATCTGAGCCCCTACAATAGTTTTATATAATTAAATTAATTGGATTTGGGTCGTGCTAGGTTGCTTTCGGGTTGATAGAACAGTTTTGGATACAAAACAGTCTTATGAAATTCTGCAGACCGCTGTTTTGATTGCAAATGTGAGCTGCAAGAGGTTAGTTCCTCAAGTTGAATTTACTTCCAGCACAATATAGGTATTTTGAGTCTGTTTCCATTATAACCAAACCAATTTTGCTTTATGGAAATGTCAATATCATCTATATATTAGGAAGCTACAAATTTTAATCATTTCATTAATTCTCTAAAATTATTGCTACTACCTTTTTCATGTTGTTAAATTTGTAGTATTTATGCAGAAACTTGTATGGCTTGTGAATTTATTTTTGGTGGATAGTTCTATTTGAATATTAAATGTGGATTTGGAGTATTAGTTGCTTGGCAGGTTGAAGATGAAAATGCTACTTGAAAACAACTGATGAGTAAAAAAAATTATCACAGGGAGATATTGGCGGAAGACAGTTGATTAATATGACTTTTGATGCATTTATCCAAATATGATAGTTTATCAGTGAAGTTGCTATTAAATTGATTGTTATTATTACGTGCACTTAAAATCATGCTATCACTTGTGTCTTCATCCCTAGTTTCCTATATTATTTCTGCTTTATTGTTTTAATTTTCTGATGCTAAAGGTTATTGAAATGTACTGTTGAATTCAATGTGTCAATTTTTGTGTATATCACGAAGAATATATAGTTTGGACATGTTATATACTCCTTTAGTATCACTTGTGTTAGTGATGCGGTGCTGTTGTTTTTAGTCTTTGAGCATTATTTTGTGGATCTAAATATATAGTTTGTAATTTGTATGGTATTGTGAATATTAAAAAAGACTTGTAGATCTTAGTCATGGAAATTATTCAGTATATGAAACCTTGTTTAGTCTGATTACAGCAACCAGTTGCTTGCTGGTTCATTATTTGAGGCATTTGGTCATTATTTAAGCTTGCTGGTTCATTATTTGAGGTGTTTGGTCATTATTTAAGCTTGTTGGTTATTTTGACTCAAGTTATAATTGAGACTTGCTAGTTGCTTTCGGTGTAACTTGCTTGTTGTTCATTGGTGGCTTTGGTGGTTGTTTGCTTTTATAAGATTTTATATTGGTATGGCAATGATGATTGGTCGACTTTTGATAATGCAACCTATAATGTTATTTCGTTGTTTACAAGAGGCATTCAATGATGAGAATGCAATCTAGATTGCATTCATAATTTTTAGGTGAGGCAACTCATTTTTTGAATGCAATCTTAAACGCAATTACACTATATATGTGATGCATTCTGTGTTAATAAAATGACCATTATCTGAGCCTTTTACATTATCATTTATCTTGCATTTTGTTTTACATAGTCTCGAGGTTTGTTTTGGAAATTTGAAATTGATAGACTAAAATTTGCATTTCAAATTCAATACATTTTGCAAGTATAGGGCATAAAATATAGAAATGCACAAAAAAAGAGTACACACATTTTCCAGATTATAATTTGCCGTTCTGCAACTTTTAATTCTGACTTTAATTTCCTGATTTTGAGTTTTTTCTATCTTCAACCAATACTTCATGGCTGCTTTTGTCGATACTCTTCATGCAATTACCATCATCATGAGCCCATTGAAAGAAATTACATTCTTTATTTGGATACTTAGCACAACCCCAGTAGTAACGGCTAATATTTTTGCCATTTTTGCATTGCTTCAAGGGTGTTAGGATTTTACAGTTGCACCATTTTTGCATCTCCATAAAAATTGTTGAATTCTTATATGTGGAGGCTTCTTGCCTTAAAAAAATCATGAAGTTAGTGTAATTGAGCTATGTTTATAGCTATTGTAAAAATATGACCGTTTATAGCCGTTGGAGTTTACAATTTAATAAGTATGATTACCCCAATTATTATACAATTGTTTTGTTCTCTTGCGAGAGATAAGTTAACTAATGTAAGTATATTCACCTATCATTCTTTTAGAAATCCTAAACTTTATTTGATTCAACTATAGATTACAAATTCTAAAATTTATTATCCTACAATTTTGGGTTTGAACCGAACAAGATATTACAAATTGTAGGATTTGTTATCCTACAATAATGTTGAACCAAGCAAAATTTTAGAAATCCCAAGGCATGTAAAAAAAAAACCCAATGGATTTCAAATCCACTATGAGATTACAAATTCTATAATTTTGGCATTTGAACCAAGCAGCCCCTAAAAATCCAAGTAAGATGGCAGTCATTTTCAAGTGTTAATAACTACACCTAAAAGTCATAACAATTACAAAATTAGGTGTCCAACCCCAAGTTGGATGGCAACCGATTCTTTCAGAAGGTTAAAAGCGAAAATTAATTACTTAGCCTACAGACAGTGCTATCAGTAATCTAAAAAATATTTTCTGGAGTGTAGAAGCTGTCGGCATAAAACTTTACTAGTAACTGTAGACGTTGAAAAATGCTTATCAGTACCCGAACGAGACTCGTGACGGTGGGTTGATAATCGACGACCCATCCGACGATGCGACCGAGAACCGCTGATGACATAATCATGCCGCAAAGCGCACAAAGCGAGTCGACGAGCCCACGATGCGAATTGGCAAGGCGCGGAAGTCAGTGAAGCGACGAATCATGGAATAAATCCAACGACGAAGCTTCATATCAGCGAGTTCTAACAAGGCGAGTCGACCGGACTCAAACGTCGACGAGACGGAATCAACTGGACTTGAGTATCGATGGAACTGCAGCGATCAAGCTCCAGAATCAAACAAGATGATCAACTGGATTCAGATTTGACGTCACCGGATGGATTGAGATCGGAGAAATCATCGAACTCGCACGTCGATGAGATCACCAGACTGAAACGTTGACAAGATTGAAACAATCGAGTTCCGAGTCAATGAGAAAATCAATCAGATGCGGACTCGACACGACAACGACACGTTCGGAAGAAAACAACGCCGGAAAAGCACAGGATGAATGAGATCGGAAGTGCGTGCGAACCGAAACAGTGCCTCGGCCAAGGCCGAGGCACCAAGAAGTGCCGGCCACAAACCCCCTCTCTTGCCTATAAATAGGAGAGGGGGGTTTCATTCTTCCAGGTTGGAAAAATTGGTCTCTGAGGCTAGATCCGTGAGGGCTTTTGCACAGATCCGAGCATCTGCAAAGTCAAAAAGTCAGATCCAGATCTCGTGCGAGCGAACAACGCTTCCCACCTCAGATCTACACGGTGAGGAGAAGAATCAAGGCCAGATCAAAGTCCAGATCTAGGTCAGATCTACGATCCTACCCTCTGGATTAAGCTTCGTCTTAATTTCAGGGTTTGTGCGTGACTTCGCTTTGTCGATTCCACCCACTCCGGCGATCATCTCCTTCATGAGTTGATCCCTGTCAGTGACTATTTCCTTCGCGAAATAATCTCTATAGATCTGTAGATCTAGCACCCAGGTCTGATCACACAGTGGACCATGGACAGAACAGAGTCCCCAACATAGGCAAAGATCCCACAAAGCGAGGATCTGATAAACAGATCCCGTGTTTGTTCATTAAACAGAGATAAAGTTGTAATCTTTATTCAATTTTCATTGTAAGCCTAAAAAAGGTGACATTTTTATTGAATCTCATTGCAAGTGACTGAAGTTTGTAACGAATTCAAGTGATGACAATGGAATCAACTTTCCCCACGAACAAGCTGGCGACCACAATGGGAGCCAACGGTCTCAGATCTGAGGTCGTCGTGTCGTAGCCACAGATCTAAATTCCAGTCAAGGAAGAGGTCAAATACGAGTTCGACCAATAAAAGTTCGAGGAGTATCTCTCCTCCTCATCTAGATCTGCCTCTCCCCGCAAGTCTAGAAGGGTCTCTGCTGGAAGGAAGACCTAGTGGACCTTAGATGCAGAGTTCTAAGAGGACAATTCTAACTTCGCTGCTGCCAAAGCTGCAGGTAGCGGTAAAAGTTCCTTGGCGCCGGCTGCCCAAGTTCTCTCAGCGCCTGAGATGACCGCCAATGGTGTGCCCGCACTCTCCAAGAAAGCCCAACAACGTTAACGATAAAGCATGGCGCGTAAACTCGCCAAGACCATGCAGTCAACGGATGGGATCCACTACGAGGCAGATCTAAGATCCAGGTTGACACAGAGGCTTCAACCTCAGATGGTGAGTAGCCCCGCGAAGCCATCAACAAACGAATGGGTCCGAGTCAAACGGAACCGTTCTACACTTCAGGAGTGCATCCGAAAGCGCCGCGCACTCCTTGTGCAGGCACGGGCTTTGATGCAACAAGCCCGCCAATTGAAGAAGGAGAAAGTGGCCCCGAAGCTGCCGATAATCTGCTGAGTCTGGAGGCCAAAAAACAACATTCCAACTCCAGCTTCCCTAGTGCCTAGGCCGAAGTCCGCCGGCACCCCAACTCCAGCTTGCATGGCGCCGAAGCTAAAGTTTGCTGGCGCTCCAACTCAAGTTCCCCAAGCACTGAGGCCATCTCCGGCGTCCACATCCAAACTTCCGGTGAGGCTAGTTCCTGCTCCAACTGGCAAGCCAACAATTACGGAGCCCCTTCGCCCACTGCATGATGATCGAGGCAAAATTCTGATCAAGGAACGCTTGGGTCCGTTGAGGAAATCATGGGTCACTCCTAATGCAGGAGGTCGCACCAACCTCAATGAAGGTAAGAACACCCCTGCAACTCCACTAACAGGACTGAGAATTGAAGTCCAAGAGTCCGTCGAGACCTCATGCCCACACAGGCGAACGTCGAGACTAGTCACTTTTGGCAGTTTTGATAAAGCAGTCTGTCCTCAGAAGGAGACATTTTCATCCGGCGACGACAGCGTTATACCTGAGAAGTCGTGCCAACACACGATGGGTTGCTCTGGCATTCATGTTGATGAGTTGTACTATCGTGATGGGGGTACGAACAGATCCCGAAAGAGGAGTTCTCTTGAGAAGCCTGCACATTGCCTCTATTCCAAGTTGATCAAGGCAGTGCTATCGGAGTCCAACTGCAACAAAATGACTCCAGAAAGGGTATCGGTCTTCGACAGA
>JBAKGM010000279.1:11414433-11436678 GCA_037177215.1 Asparagus racemosus | reverse complement strand
GATATATCCTTTTACAGGACCTGCATCGCGCCAACTGGCTCACGGTTACGTAAATAGTCCAAAAGTACAACAAAACAAGAAAATAGCATTTCTAAACTAGTCTTCGAACTCACTTATCGCGCCTTTGCCCTTTTTTGGATTAGTACCTGCGAGGGATATAAACAAGTAGGGATGAGTATAAGGCATAGTAGGTAATTAAGTGGAAAGTCATGAGTACAACCATAAGGGGATATGAAAGTGATATGATACTGTCAACACAAAATAGTAGATATCAATAGCTAATTGCATCCGTAATAACATCAAGGATTTACATGAAGTTATGAATATCGAAAAGAATAAACAACTAGATATTCATGATTGTACGCTCCCACTTCTGGGATATGTCAATAAACCACGCATGCCTTCATACATGCACCCATCGGTGAGCGTCCTCATAAAGAGCACTTGTCCATATGGGACATAATATGATACTAATCATGAATCAATGGTCATTGTCCAAACAATTCAACACATAAATGCTACTAATCAAAGTGACCGAAAGTTGAGGCAAAAACCAATTATATACGAATTTACCAACTTTCAAAGCATGAATCAAATAAGATAGTTGATGGACGAGCTATCAGCAAACATCCCATGCAGGAATTATTTCAAATAACATTTTATCAGAAGCAAAGAGAATATAAGTGAAATTCCATAGTATAGAAAAAAGAGAAGAGTTACGTACCGGTTGTGGCGAATTCGGCACCAACAACAAATTCCCTGAGGGTTCCTATATACGCATCCACCCACACGTAAGTGTCTAGACGATCATTATAAGATGACTATTTAATTTGTACTAATTATCGTGATATTTTTATGGACACAGATGTATATGATTCTAACATGTGTATTAGCATTGATGTGAAATAAGGGCAGCAAGCAACCTAAAATTGAATTAGAGAATTTAAGATCGAAATAAGGTCCGATTGGCATGAAACTATGCCGAACATTGCATATAGGAGCCTAGTTTCGTAATATTCGATAAGATAGTGCATGGGGTGTCACAGAGCCCTATCACACAGCTTCCAGTGCACATAAGATAACTTTGATCATAAATTAGAGATAGCAAACGACATCGAAAATGAGCCAAACTAATTTCAAAAGAAAGTAACATGAGTATAGTTTCAGCAATAGTAAGAATTTTATGCATGCAAAATATATATTGAGAGTTATGCTCCTCTATAATGAACATGTCTCAGGCAATCTGTTTGAGATACATACATCCACTTCTACTAAGCATTTGAGATAGCAACCGACATCCAAATTAGACCAAACTAAGTTCAATAGAAAGGTACACGAGCATAGATTTTAAAATAGAAAATTTTTACTTGAAAATGACATTCACAGAGAAAGTTATGGTCGATTTACTAACAGGGTGTCATGCTGGAATACATGAAGTTATGTTTTAAAAGACGACATGCAAGCCTTGTACTTGAACATACACTCCATGCAACCATCAACCAGAGTCTCACATCTTTCAAAGTCATATTAGGATCCGTAAATTAAGAAAGATACCATTTTTAATTGATCAAAGAAGCTTAATTTTTCCTAGGTTGCTTAAAGACACAATCTTTTATGATGAAATTCAAGTTTTTCCTTGCATGCAAGCATGATTCTTTACATGAATGGTAAAGAGATGTATAAAAATCTTAGAATATAGCATATAAACCTCTACTAGACTACATTATGAAGATGTTTAAGAATTTTACCTAGAGGTGCCCTAATCTTCTCTTTCCAAGCCTTAATGCCCTTTCTACGCTATATTCAAGCTTGTTCTTGAGGATCTGAAAGAGTTATTTTTATTTTATTTTTTGAGAAGATGAATGATGGAAAAATTGAAGAAATGGAGGGCAGTTGCTGCTGGAGTATGGTCGGCCAGCTGTGTGAGGAGTGAGAGGGAGGGAATGATGATTTTCTTCTTAAAACTTGAAGGGGTTTGAGTGACATGAAAGGTTGAGTGTTTGACTAGATGTGCACATGCTAGATTCCTTGCCTTTTTTTGAGGTTTTATTCGCAGATATCCCCCCACTCCACATGGCTGCCCAAATGCATATAATTTATTATATTAGATTTTCTTGAATTATTTAAGTTAACTAGTTTTATTTCAATACGAGATGTATGATAGACTTATTTCGGGCTATTAATAGACACTTGAATCATGATTAGAGTCAAATGAGGACACTGCTATGCTGATGAACCCATGATATTAGAATATATATACTGGGTTTGCCAGTACATGGATCGGAACCGCCAACAATAACTAAAAAAATCAAGATGACAAGAGTAGGGATTTTACATATTTAATGCTCCCAAGCCTATAAATAGGCATTATCAACATAAAGGAAAGGGGGCGGAGGAAAGATCTTGGGGCTAGTGTTCTTCTTGACTAGGCTTTTGGCCATGGAATTGACTAGGCTTTTGGCCATGGAAGAACAGAGAGAGAGATTCAGATGCCATGTTGATAAAAAGCCCGTCCCTCCTCCATTCTCATTGATTTTTATAGATCATTCTAATTCGATCAACGATCCTTGTGAGAAAGGATTTATTTTCTTCAGCTAGTCATCTAGCTTAATGAAAAGTCCTTGTTAGTACGTCTTTGAGGTAAATAGTAGGATCAGTTAGTATCTCTTTGAGTTAAATAGTTTACTTAGAGATCATCAATTAGCAAAAGACCCATCGTCTACTGCTTGGACCGTCAACAGAGGATAAGAATGACCATGACTATTTACTCAGAGATCGCCATTCAGCAAAAGACCCATTGTTTACAGCTTGGACTGTATGCGGAAGATGAACGACCTTCCATCGGCACATAAAAAAGAACCCAGTTTTATAAATTTTTGTTTCTAGCAATCTTGAGAATTGTAAACATTGTAAATTGTCAATTTTAAACAGTCACGCCTCGGGTTCGTGAGCCTGTTAGCACAATATAAGCTGTGGGACCCTACTGAGTGTAGCATGTTGATTGGCTAAAACCACTACTAAAATCGACTAGCCGATGCTACACTTGAATTTTGTGTTTACCTATTTAAGCCACTCAAACTCTTTATAGATTCCTAATGTGGGACTATTATTTGGGGTGTTACAATTTCCGATGCCCAAGGCTTCTAGGATATATGCATAAGAAAATGAGTAAGAATTTGATGATAATTTTAGTTATATAAAAAAATCGCATTATGTACAGTTAAATTTTTGTCACAAGTTCCATTATCTTATTTAACTTGAACTAGAAGAAAGTTAACCTTCTTTTCCAATTCACGCCGACTTCTTTTCATACAATTGTGCACATGTAAAGGTAAGATGCAAGGTTTTTCTGTTTTACAAAAGTACTAATGAAATTTTAACAGAAAGTAACATTAGTTATTTCATGCTTAAATTTATAACTTATAATCCCTTATTAAGAATTCACAATCTAAATGAGCACCCCACTATCTTAAACCTAAACAGTTTAGGTATCATGGTTTTGAGTGTCTATATGGATTTCTTTTCATGCGCACAGAAATCTTGGGAAAGTCTAGGTGGTTGAAGCTTACATCTCAGGATACAGAGCGTCCAGATCTAGGAAATGCACGAGTGGTGGTCACAGGGGGGAGAGGGTTGAAAAATGCCGAAAACTTTAAGTTGTTGGAGAAGCTAGCAGAAAAACTTGGTGCTGCTGGTATGCTTTCAGATATTTGTAGTTTGCATAAGATTATCTTTTATAAGTGGTATCATAAATTCTTCTTATGAATACTACGTGATATTTCATTCTTTTTATGTAGTTATCTTTTGTCTTGATATGTTCTTATTTGTTCTGGTATCTTTTGCTCTGTGCCTATCATGTAGAGTTTGTTTTTATGAAAATGTAGTTTACTAGTCTTATCTCTTTGCTTCCATGTAAATTGTTGGTTATTAATTGAGTATTCCTGTTGGCTGTTGATTTTCCTGAAAGTAATCTCTACAAAGAGTCATTTTATTTTTTATTCCTGTTATATGTTGATTTTGGTACCAAAATCTGGGAAGCAGTTTTCTTGTGTCAACCTTTCCTGTTTCCTTCTCCTCTTCTGAAGTCCTGTTTTAGCCTACTAGCAGAACAATAATTGAAAATGTTGAAAGACTCCATTTAAACGATTGAGAAAGTATTTCTTTTCAGAAAGTATATCTCAGCGCTTACCGTGCAAATTGAATTGTTAATGAAAGTATTTCATTATCACCACCACCACTGAAGCCTTTTCGCATGAATGAGGGGTTGGTTATAGAGCAAGGCTTCGCAGAAGATATGACAAATTCTTACGACCTGCTATTAACCTAACTTCAATTCCCTTTTAGTTAGAGCCAAACTCAAAACTCCTGATCAAGGAACTAGAGGTGGGCTTATTGTCTTCCATATTACCCTAGAGAGGGAAAGGAAATTCTTTTTTTTTTTTTTTGGGGTTTGGGGGGGGGGGGGGGGAGTTGTGAGAAAAGTTTTTAAGTTCATGGTGGGTTGTGAGAAGTCCAAATTTCTTGGGGTTATGTGAGATTAAAAAAAGTGCAGGGAGTTATGTGCAAAACCCTCCAAAAGTTCGAGGAGTTTTGTGAAATTAACCCAAAGAAAAATGAACTGCTATCAGCTATGGTATTTATTTGATCTTAGCTTTCTTTGGTAAGTTTTCTCCAGCAGGGACATTGCCCTTATGAAGCCAATTGATAGGTAGGAGACCCCTTTTTTTCAACATTGTAGGTCAAAATGTCAACGGGATAAGTTGTTAATCTAACTCTTGAAAGAGTCCAGAGAAAGAAATAATAAGGCAATAGATTAAACAAGAAAAAGCAGATAAACCTAATTGTGTCCAAGGTTGTGTGCGTAAGGTGCATGCATGTGTTTATTGTGAGCTGCCAAGAGATGGACATGTGCTGAGATCTATCCCACTTCTCATATTGGAGTAGATGGACCTCACCACTCCTATCTCATGGTAGTTCATTTTTGCAAATGATGTAGCAACTCATATCCAATATGACATGTGAATATGTGTGTCGTTTTGTCTATGTCTGTGTCGATATGTGTGTGTATAGAAAATAATGCAGATAAGGTCGCGGTTCATTTTGCTAGATGAACTACCACATGATAGACATGTGGTGAGACCTGTCCTACTCTTACCACATCTTGGGTGCCTTTCACCATTTTTTTTTTCTCTTGGTAGCTCATTGAATGAAATGAGCCGCCACCTTACAACCATCAAACCTATATGTGCACGTGCACATGGGCGGGGTTTTTTTCTATTATATAACCCTCAATTGTGATGGAAAAGATAATTTTGACCATTACATTCCAGCCAATTACATCCTTAGCAACTTTAAAGTCAGCCATACTTGATCATGGAGTGAAGAGGAATGAAACCAAAAGATCACTATCATTAGAAAATTATTACACTATAAAGCTTTTATACCCTTGTAGTACCAACTTTTTATTTATCAATTAAGTTTATAGCATGATGCAAAATTCTTTTTGTGCATAATAAATTAAAGATGTTTTCTTATGACAGGTTGTTCTTTCTGCAGATTGAACCCATTCGTAACTTCTTTGCTGCTCTTTTTCTTGCTAGTATTGGGATGCTAATTCGTGTGCAATTCCTATGGAATCATGTGGATATTCTACTAGCAGCTGTAATCTTAGTTATCATTGTAAAGACACTGGTGATTGCAATTGTTGTCAAGGGATTTGGCTACACAAATAAGACGTCGCTTCTTGTAAGAATTGAATCCACTAGTCGGCTTTATAATTATAATATTTGGCTCTTCCATGCATTCTCAGTCCATCAACATGACTATATACGTGTGTAGGTTGGCATATCACTGGCGCAAATAGGGGAGTTTGCTTTCGTTCTTCTAAGTCGTGCATCAAACCTTCATCTGGTTCAGGTCAGTGTTGATCAATTCACATCAGAAGCGGTGGCCAATTGATGGGCCCAGTGTATATAATGTATTCTTATGTCAAGAACTTATGCATCACTTATTTCCTTGGTCAAATCCTGGGTGTGTAGTCTGTTCAAATATAGAGATGAGCTTGAAGCTCAGCTACCAAGCCACACTTTCACAGCATTTTAATTTCACTGAAATATTGAAGCTTCATTGTTACCTAGATTTCTTTTTCTTTTCTTCTTTTTTTTTCTTGTCATATTCATAAGGTACTTCTAGGATAAACATCATTTTTTCTGGGCATATTACAGTAATTGCTATCAAACATCTCCACATTGTTACTGAATTTCCCCCAGAATGAGAGTTCAGCAAATACCTTATACTAGTTGCTAGTTACACCGTCCTTATCCAGTTTGGGCTCTAATGATTTGTTTAATTTCTTTCTACAGGGAAAGCTATATCTTTTGCTTCTCGGAACAACCGCTCTCAGTTTGGTATGCACTGAAAGTTCTCATTACTTTTTCATGGATTTGTACTTTGTATGTCATCTATATTCCCTTGTGAACTTTGTTGATTGATAGGTGTATGTAAGGGTAGTTCAGAACTTCTATCCAAGGTTAACCCTGTTAAAAACAATTTTCAATGCTTCACGTTTTTTTTTGGGTGCAATCTTGATAGTTCGTGGTAGTCTTCTATAGTTTAAAAAAAGTTCATGGTGGTTTTGAGCAAAACTGCCCAAGTTCAATGAAGTTTTGTGAAATTTACCCTTCTCTAAACTCTGCCCTTGACTAGAAAATTTTAGCTAGTCAGCTTTTGCTATTTGGCATATTGTTATGTTGAAAATCGTGTATGAGGTAAATTTGCAGGTGACTACTCCACTGCTGTTCAGGTTGATACCTGCCATTATTCATCTTGGAATCTTATTAAGATGGTTCCCTCCAGACGGCAGTCAGGCCGAGGTAGCGTCTTTCTTATTCACTGAAAAAAATTCATTATGTTTTTAGCATTTTGTGATGTTTATCCCTCGCATACATGATTTCAATCAACAGATGGGGTGTAAAAGTGATGTTCTTCGTTCAGAGAGTGGCAAACGCATAACCTTATTGGTCCACAGCCCTCGTGATTCATGAAACAAGTTTTTAATATAGTTCATGACACGATCTATGGCAATGAGCTTCTTATTACTCCTAAGCACGGGGAAGGATATCTTACTGAAATCTTGATGAGAAAATGAAGTACATCCGTGCATTGTGGTTTTTCCTGGTAAATGTGAACATAATGCAAGAAAAGAGATTTTGTTGCTTGGGCTGTGGTAATTCTTCTCAATTTTGTACAAAGAAGTTTCTCTCGTTTGTTTCTCCTCCTTTCGTTCGCTGTGTAATTTTGTGTTTCAATGTATTTCATTTGTTGTATTGGTTTTGTTCAAGTGTGAATCTCATATCGTTGTCATCCCAACCAATTGTAGAAAATGACAGTTAAGTGTACGAGACGTTCAACTGTGGTGATGTTCACAGTCCTTACGAAGTAAAATTGAAGGTACTATTTTCATGTCCAACTTGTGAATTAGCAGAAGAAAATTTAAATATGGCAAATTCACGTGATTGATATATAATATGGATTGGTTTTCTATTTTTATATGCTACTTGATTAGGAGTACAAATCTTAATACAACAGATGGCATACAAATGGGCTGAGTTATTCATGGAGAAGTAGGGAAATAATTTGAAGATTTTTATTGTTCCTTCTATGGTACAGAACATCTCACTCGCATGCAAGATGATCTAGATATGATCTCGTGACGTTATTGTGTTACATCTGCTAGTTTTTGTTGTTGATTGATTTGAATTGTTCTGAATAATTCATTTAAATTTCAAATTCTTCTTGAGATGTCTACAATTTTATGTGAAAAGTTTGACAATCTAAAGTTGAGGATTTGGATCTAATTCGAGAGCAGATCATACACTTATGAAGACTGTATAATATGCATATCGATGTCAATATGTATGGCTAAATGTTTTTTGCAAAAATAAATTTTAGTAAATGTGCACGCAACATTTATTGCAGAAATCAACTTCAAATTCATTGCTCAAATATTTGTAACTTTATTGTGTGAAATGATTTTCCAAATCAAATTCAATATCCGGGTTTAAAAACGGCAGGTGATAAAATCTTAATGATTTTCCTATTTGGAAAGCACAACGTATAAATGATCTTCCTATTTCGCATATGAAAGATTCTTTTTCTAGGATTACTTTTATTTTCTTTTTAAGAGCCTGCTGCTTTTTTTAAAAAAACACTTATTATAACCATAGGACACACTGGCGAATCTCAACTGTGAAAAAATAACCGGACGGTCAGATTCAGGTACATGCAACATGTCAGTATTATGACCAAACTACCCTCGCTCCTCTCTTCCTCTCAACCACTTCCCTGTAATAACGCGCCAAACGCGGTCTAAAATCGTCATTTCATATTAAGACAGCCATCAACAATTAATTCCCAAAAAAACCGCAAATGGATTAGGTCTCCTCATATTGGACTCTTATCAGTGTAAGGTCGGCGGCTAGGGTTCCATTCTCTCTCTCTCTCTCTCTCTCTCTCTCTCTCTCCAATCTTCTTCTCTTCGCAAAACTAGGGTTAGGATTTTAGTTACTAGGGTTTCTATATGGCGATCGATTCATCGAGCGATTCCGTAAGCTGCTAGGGTTTGTAACAGCATCTCGATCCAGTCCCAGCCCCGGTTCCTCTCTCTTTAGAGATGACGACTGTGAATCCATTCGATCTCCTAGGAGGCGACGACAACGATGATCCTTCTCAGTTGATTGCTGCTGCTCAGCAGCAGAAGGTCGCGGCAGCGGCGGCCGCCTCCGCCGCCGGAGGGAAGAAGGCTGCCGCTGCTCCGGCGGCGGCGAAGATGCCGACGAAGCCGGTGCCTCCTTCTCAAGCTGGTAATGGTTTCTTTATTCCTCCTTAAATTAGAAATATCTAGTTTTGGAGTGTAAATGTAAAAATATGGTTGATTTGGGGGTGTATAGATAAAGTCCATCTCGTCTTTTTAGCCAATTATGATGAAGTTTGGAATCTTTTATATATTAGGAAATTTTAATGCATTTTCATTTAGTTATCTTCCTTAACATGCAGTTTTTGGTGTTTATTAGAGTAATGCATAGCGTTAGGCATAGCTCAAATATCATATTGTGATTGAAAATATCAGGTTATAAACTTTAACTTGTTATCCCGTAGTTGGGAGGGCAAGTTGGAAGCTTTTATATTTCGTTTGTTCATTTATGTGGAATGTTACTAATTATAGGATCAGAGATGTTAGTGTGCTACATCGTTTCCTTTTTTGTTAATTGAATATTGGAAATCACACGATGATAATGAAGCATTTGACATATTGTAAACTTCCTATAGAATTTGGTCTGAATGTGTTTGATATACATATATATATTTTAAGTTGGTTATTCCTAGTTAATTCATAGCTGACGCTGCAGAAATTAAGTGTATATGTTATATTAGCACATTTGGAAGTCCTATGTGGTTTATTGTTTAGGGTTTTCTACTATAAGGCTACTACTATTTGGTGACTTTATTTGCAAATCATGTTTTTATTTTCCTTTGAACTAGTGGTGTATTGTGTTGAAGCTCTTTTGCGAAGAAAACAAAAGAGGAAAACATTGCTTCTGTTGTGTTTCTTTATTTCAGCTTTACATTCAGGATCTTTTTTATTCCCATGGGGTTCTTAGACAACGTCCATGGGAAAGCCCACCCCTAAAATTTTATCCTTATCAAATTTCTGTCTGGAAGTTATTTGTTGTTTTGAAGTTTGATAGAGAGAAGTGGTAAAATTTGCGACACTAACAGACAGTGTTCTTTGGGTCTTCTCAACAATTGGATTTCAGAATTCTGAAAAGAATTGCCTCCACCACCTTGACTTTTTTGAATCAAGCTTTTCTTCCGGTTTGTAATGTCAAACTCCTTTAAACCTGAGAAGAGCCAATCTCTAGTGAGCCTCCTCACACCCCCCACCCCAACCCCGGCGCCTTTTTCCCCTATATGTTGCATTTTTATTTTTTAATATGTTTTATTTTAAAAAATGGTTCTGCTAACCATTGCCCTTAGGGCAATAGTTAACGAACAGAGAAGTGAGGTAAGTGGTGCCTTATGTTCCCTATTGACACACACATACACACTCCCCCCCCCCCCCCCCAAACACCTCTCTTCGTTAATGGTTATCAAAACTCTTTTAAATTCTTAAGTACCCATGTTTTGTTCGCATTTATTGTTTTACTCTACATGCAGTAAAGAAGTTAAAGCAATAAATGATATATAACAAAACATGTGTAGTTTATGGATTGGATTTTTAGATATGGGTTTGCTAAGTTGCTGACCACTGCTAGGCAATGGTTAAAAAAGAGAGGAAAGAGAGAAGTGAGGGAGAAGAGAGTTAGTGGGGAACATAGGGCTCTACTCACCCTCATCTCCCTCTTTTGCTCTCTTTGGTAACCTTTGCCCTTAGGGCAATGGTTAGCAAAACCCTTCTAAAAATGCAAATTAATGCATGCGCGGACAAGGACTTCCGTGAAGGGTTAGCACTTTTAGGCCTAAAAGAGTTTGATTTTTCAACCTGGGAGGAATACTTAGTTTTAAGATGTGAGGAATGCACTAAATTTTTCCTTGTCACAATTCCATGAAATTCCAAAATTTTCAAGAGCTCATTTTTTTGTTTGGTTCTAGGAAATCAATAATAATATGCGTTTTTTAAGGTTTTGTGAAAGTAAGTTCTTACTTTCTATAAAAATGAGGAAGTTAGAAATTGATTTGCAGGTTTACAAATTTGATGGTTGAACATTAGAAATGCTATCATATTATTTTGTAGTATTCTTGTACTCAAGTGCATAACAATGTGGGGCTCCTTCCATTTTGTCTTGAAGATGGTGATAAAGTAAAGATATATTAATCTTGTCATTCTAATAATAGTTTTAAAGTAGTACCAAAAGTTTAATACTTTTAACAATTTACATTATCTTTAAATGTTTCCTTCTCTCATGTTTCTCAAATAAATTATGATTACCCAACAAGGGGTATCGGAGATTGGCTTGTGGCTAAACAGAGAGTGAAGTCTAATGTGAAGCCTAGAGTGTTAGAAGAATGATTGAGGTCAGGTTAGCCGACCATCTTTAAATGGTGGAAGATCTTAGGATGGTTGGCATGCCATGTTTTGATCTCATGGTTGTTGGTTTAGACTAAGTCAGATAGACTAAGGTCTATTTAGCCCACAAATAGTTGAAGACCCTACAAATGTTGATAGTCATGTTGTGATTTGTTGGTTTAGATCAAAGCCAGATTAGCCCACGAATGATGGATGATTCTCGAGATTGTTCTCATGGGTGACTAAGGTCTGGTTGACCCACAGGTGGTACAGGATTAAGTAGCCATGTTTCCTCTTTGTGGTTGTTGGTTCAGATTAAGTCAGTAATGACTAAGCTATGTCACAAATTAAGGGCCTGATTATTGAGAATTTCATGCTAGTGTATGCCCTCATTGAAAAGTTAAGAAGAGTGATTGACTTAAATAGAAAGTTGGAGTTAAATCCTAATAGCTTGAGCTATTGGGTTTTTTTGGTTGGCTACATCTATTTTAGGTACATTAAATGCAGGTTGGGCCATATTTTTCCCAACAGTTTTTTATTGATTGTAGGGCCACAACCTAGAAAAGAGAAAAACATGGTCTCAAAATTTCTTACCTTTTCTTGTCAAATTTTCACGCAAAACAGAGATTTGCTGAATTACTAAGAGATTCGTTTTGAATCTTTGGTCTAGTCATACTTTTATTAGTGAAAATATGGAATAACAAGGCAAAAAGTGAAGGTGAGTCTTCTTAAATTATTATCACTTTCAAGACAAAAGTGAAGGCAAAATATGATATTTGGTCTAATCATTATTTTAATTACTATTAGTCTATTAGAATGACAAGGTGAATCTTCTTAAATTATTATCACTTTCAAGGCTAAAGTGAAGTGATTTTTACCTTTTGTCATTCACTTGGGTAAAAGAATAGTGCAAAATATTGCAGTGTACTTAGCATTTCAAAGTTTGATCATCACATTATTGGGGCTCATAAATCAATCTCTCATCATTTTATTACGAAACAGACAATGAATTTTCACAAGAACATAGAATGGATAAGCTGCCTATTCCACTTTGTAAACAAACAAAAAAAGAGAGATTTTTGAAATTTTGGGGATTTGTAAAAGAATTTTCACTGCGTCATAATTCCAGAATCCAACTCTAAGCAAGTGCGGAGCACATTTGGTTGCCAGTTTTTAATTTGCATAAAGTAAAATAGTTAGGAAAATATTTTATGTGTAATTTGATTGTTTTTTCTTGGATGCAGTGAGGGATGCTAGGAATCCCACTAGCGCTCCATCACGTGGTGGTGATGCTGGGAGAGGTGGTCCAGGACGAGGGAGAGGAGGGAGAGGAGCTGGGATTGGTCCAAATCGAGATTTTGGGAATGGGAATGAGAATGGCGTTACTGGCGGCTATGGTGGTGGCAGAAATTATGGTGGTGGTATTGCCGAGGAAGGAGAGGGTGGTAAGACTTCGGAAAGGAATCGTGGAGGATATGGTCCTCCACGGCAATCATTCCGAGGTGGACGCCGAGGGGGTTATGGAAATGGTGACGGAGAAGCAGATGACTCTGAGCGTCCTTCTAGGAGAGTTTATGAGCGCAGGAGTGGAACTGGCCGTGGGTACGAGATGAAGCGGGAGGGAGCTGGAAGAGGAAACTGGGGAACAGTGACTGATGATGTTGCACAGTTAAGATCTTATATGTTTATTGGCATTTCATTTCTAGGTTTTCAGTTGCTATGTATGATTGCTTCAACATTGATATTTATAACACAACAGAGAACTTGAGGAGAATGTGAATGCTGATGAAAAGATTGCAACTGCTGAGATCCAGCCGGAGCAGGAAGATGGCAAACCTGTGGAGGGCGATAAGGATAATAAGGAAAATGCAGCTACTGAAGAAGAAGCTAAACCTGAGGATAAGGTTAGCTCTTATTGCATGATCTTTTCTATTGTTATTCTTTATTGTTGGGTGCTTGTTTTAAAAGTTTTTTTAGGGAACAATATTTTTTATTGTGATCGGAATATATTTGTCATCTCAAGGGCTTTTAACTGCATCTGCGTGCTATTCTTGCCAATTGTTCATGAAGATTCTCTGTCTGGGCTGAATAAAAAAGTTCTATTGTATAAACATCAAAAATTTGGTATGAGAAAAGCCTGATGCTTGCTATTGAAGTATATTGAAGAATCAGAAAAAGGTTTCCTTTTTTGTTCTTCTACTCTTAAGACAGAAATATCTGGCGAATGGTACTAATATGCATTTATTTCTTCACTTTCTTCAATTTGAATAACTAAGAATTAGAAATAAAGAGAAGCTGCTGCTTGCCATAGAAAGAGTCCAGTATCGTTATGCAGGACAATAGATGTCATTCCTTTGAACATAAATGTATAAAATAAATAGGGAAACCTGAATCTTGATGTTAGCAATGGTTACAAGAACCGCTAAGCTGTTTCTGTTCATTGAAGAATAGTTGAGCTCTTTCTGTTCATTGTCAGCCCCTGGTTAGGTCTCTTTGGCAAGTGCAATATTGCACATTGTTTTTTCTTCTCCTTAACTGTATTTACACGGGATTGCTTTCTCAACTCACTTCCTGAATTCAGCTCTGAAGGTGTTCTTTGAAGTTTTCTAGTGTCTGGATTATCATTAGTTTGATAATGGTTACAAGCTAAGTTGCATGGGTATGGATGCGGGTACGGGACATGGAAAATTTGTAAAAGCTTGGGTGCGGGGATACAGCTCAAACTCATGAGGTATAATCATAATTCTGAGCTATATGTGTAAACGTGTAAACGACCCTTTTAAATCATAGTTCTCAAGGCTGAAACGAACTCGACCCTTATCCAACAAGTGACAAAAATTGATGTGAACTGTTACAAAAATGGATGTGAAATGTAGGATATATATCCAGGAAGTGTATAACGAGTGTTTTAAATTAAACATGCATTGTATACTGGTCTGAATAAATATATGCATATATTTAAGGAGTGTCCAAGAAGTGTTGGGTACATGTACGAGTATGACACGTGTTGGGTACAGGCATGGCTCCATATTAGAAATACCTAGGTAATGTAGGTTACAAGTAAAACTTGAACCCTGTACTACATGTCAGGAGAAGTGGACAACATGTATATGCTACTATTGTCTTGAATGTATTGCAGTTTCTATTGTAAGACATTGCATCTATCCTCAACTTGTGTCTACCACTCGAATATTTATCCGGTCATCTATATTAGGAGACTTTCATTTACAATAACAGCTATGATATCCTTAATCCCTTCATTTATGCATGTTCATTTATGCATAGTATCAGTGCTCATTGTTCTGTCTGTCTAATAACCCTGGCCTCGTGATATTTTAACTATGATTCGAGCGTAAATTGGGTCAGTACAACCAAAGTTTTTCCCACAATGAAAATGTTGGGGGTAAAATCGGACATTTTTTAAAAAAAATTCATTTGTATTTGGTCGCCATGCCTGTGTGCTTATTATTTTGTTGATGACAGTGATAATGATGTCCGGTTACCGTATTTCGTTCTTCTAATAGTTTTGTGCAAGAATTTTGGGTTGTTTCGTTAAACTCTTATTAATGAAATGCGGGGGTAGTTTCCCACCATTATACTAATAAAAAAAATTGTGCAAGAATGTGATCCTATCTCAGAAACTTTGGCAATATCATCTATGTAAATGATTTTTACAATAGAGGAGGGGAGAATGTTTTTCCCTTGTCATTTCGACACAGGGTTAGTAAGAGGATGTGCAATGTTTACTTTTTGTATGGATATAGGTGTTTTCTCGGATAAGTTTATTTCAGTTAGAAGACATATGGAAGCATCTGATTTTTTATTTCTTAAAGGTTTTCTTTTCCATATTGGTTAGTGTATACCTGCTAGCGGGGCTGGCCATTTTTAGGGAGGAGGTTAGTGATGGCGGAGGTTGCAGGTTCGGAATCAGGGTGTTGCCAATGTTATTCATATTGCCGTTAAAAGAACCAGGTGGCTTTGCTTACTGAATGCTACCTGGTTCCGTCGTGGGTCGCAGGCATACAATAGTTCATCCTTAGGCTCTATCTTTACAGTTGCATTTAAGCAGTTTTATTTGCTGATTGCAAGTTAGGTCAAGGAAATCATCTTTAACGGGCCCCTTCTTTTGCTCTGTCATGTCGTATTGTGTTTGGAGTTTTTTATGCACATTTTGGTCTTTTTGGCAATCAATTTCATAGTCTTATTTATTTCTGTGGAATCACCGATGTATTGGCAGTCCAGAGTTTCTTGCATAGTTGAAATAACCCACAACTCACACCATTACTCTAGAGTTTTGATGTGTAACAGAAAGGATTTTCAAGGTACGTACTTAGCTATAATGTACATTCACATTTCCATTATTAAGTTTGTTTCTCTGATATACATTCTACTGTGTCAAGCAGCCAATGCTCTTAAAAAAATATTCTGACCTTTCTAAATAATACCCATGCTTGTTTCATATGTACCAACAACTTGAAAATCTTGGTCAAGAGCTCATCTTTTTATATTTTTTTCTGTATATTTGAAAATCATAAAAAACTTTCATAGTATACGAAAAGTAGTCTGACCCCAACTGGACTGTGACCTGTATCACTTTAAGCAATTTTCAAATTTAGACACTATTCTTTTGATTTAAGTTATTTTGCTCTTTCGAATTTTTTTCCCTTTATTTAAACATTGTTGCTGTCCCAAATGGGGAATTCTGCAGGAGATGACGCTTGATGAGTATGAGAAAATTAAGGAGGAGAAAAGGAAAGCCCTTCTTGCAATGAAGGCTGAAGAGAGGAAAGTTACTATTGACAAGGAGCTGGAATCAATGAAGCAACTTTCTCTGAAGAAAGGGACTGATGAAATCTTCATTAAACTGGTAAGCGCGCAAGAAATTCGGGTATACAGTAGTGCATATTTTTGCTAGTGTCAAGTATCTTACAATACTATTTTTGATGATAGGGTTCAGATAAGGAGTCAAAAAAGAAAGAAACTGAACGTGAAGAACGAGCCAAGAAGGTAAGTACTTTTCTGCAGTTGACTACGTGTAGGGGCCGTTTGGTATGCAGCAATTGTAGATGTGGCAAATACTGCATGCATCGGTGCAGGAAAGTAAACACAAATATGTCATCTGGGTATGTTGTAGAACTGAATGCAAATCCAATACTTGCTCAGTTGCAAAGTTTATTGGATTTGCTTTTCCAAGTTGAATGCAACAAATGTTGTCGAATGCAATTCCCATTTCCAACCATATTGTTGCTAATCAAACACTGGAAACAAAAATTTGACTGCAGAGCTCTACTTGTTAAACACAATTCCATAGTGTTGGTTGTTTTCTTACATTGCTATTGTGTTTTCCAGTCTTTGAGCATCAATGAGTTTCTAAAACCAGCCGAAGGAGAAAGATACAACTCTGGTGGCCGTGGCCGTGGCAGAGGGAGAGGTGATCGTGGTGGCAGAGGCGGCTTTGGTGGTGGTGGTGGTGGTGGCTATACTCCTGCACCGGCAATTGAAGACCCTGGGCAATTCCCTACTCTTGGTGGGAAATAGAGGAGATTTCAGGGTTTGCATTATAAACTTGTGCTTGTCTTTAATTTTGCTCATGATGTTAGTTTATTTTGGTTTCTAGTTTCAGAGAAGTTTCTGTGTCTAGATTCAGTGAAATAATTTTATGTTATTTCCTGTATCTAAATGAATTCCTCCTCATTTTGTCATGTTCTTGTACTCGGACTTTTAAGTAGTTATCTGATGCGAGAGAAGTGTCTATTTAAGAGTAGGATTTTTCTTCATACTGCGGATTTGTCTTAACATACTATTTTGTTTTTCCGTTCTCTTTAATTATCCAATCTCCAGAAGCTGTTTCTTTATTCAGGATGGTATTCCACTGATCACTGATGCCACATGAGACTTGTGCTATCTTTGTAGCTAGAGTTTGTTATTATTTTTAGAGGTAAATTTTAAATTGAAATGGTGAAATTCATATTGATCAGTTTTTTGGACATTTAAATAATCGGATGTTGCGGTAAAATCAAGGTTTTTGGCTCTGCATTCTTTTTTCCTTTGTGTTTTATGGGGTACACCCTGGTCTTGCTTCTACTTCATAATTTCATTAGTTTTATTAATTCTGTTGTGCAAAAGTATAAAGTCGCGAGTAGGATCGAAACGAATTGACTGAAATACCTCGTGTTTGTATTTGTAATTTTTGAAAATTGTCAAATTTGTGAATTCGATTTAAAATTCTATTGCCATTCTTTAAAATTGAATTTAGATTCGAATGCAAATATTTTGTAAGTATTTGTGAATATTTGTTGAATTGCACTATTCATTTATTTAACCAAAAATGATACTTTATGAATTTTATACCATGTGATTAATTAAATACTTTTATTTTATTAAAGAATTTAGGTTAACTTCATTTAACTCCCTCGAACTGTGGGGGGTGTTGTACATAATCCCCTGAACTTTTTCTATCTCATATGATTCTCATTAACTTTGGTAGTCTCACAAAATCCTCTATGAGCTTTGAAAACTCCTCCGCGTGTCATTTGAAAATAACTAAAATTTTCATAAGAGGAAATTCTTAACTTTATCGTTGCCCCCTCTTCTAAATTTTGGAAAATTGGCATGACTGCTAAACGTGGCATGACTGTCTCTAAGTTTAAAACCTATGTCTGTTGGATGACTTGCACGTACAAACAAAAATGCGAGGTGAGTTGGGGCTTAATCCTGGCTAAAAACCTTTCAACTCCAACATTCAAGCTAGAGAATTACAGTTGATGAGAACAAAACTAGAAGACTAAGGGTGTGTTTGGCTATTTTGTAAAATTGGGCCATGACTAAACCTGGCTTAATTTTGTAATGTTTTTTGTTTGTCAAAGTTTTGAGTTTAGATCTGGCCCCATTTTTAAAGCTCAAATAGTGTCACTAAACTGATTTTCATTTGGACTGGAGGGTGTTGGTCCAAATGAAAACCAGTTTAGCACAAAACTGGGCCAGGACTGGTCTTGGCTCAGTTTTGTGCAATTTGCCAAACTGACCCTAAGAGCTTTGAAATGTAAAGGTGTGTTCACTTTGTCCCGTGTTTGTTGAAGATCTTTTTGATGGATTTCTTCTTCCTTTCTCTTGGTTTTGGGTTTTCCTTCATAAGGATTGGGATCCCTAGGATTAGTGAGGCATCTCCCTTTGGACGGGAGGGTGGTAATTATTTTCTGATGGAGACATGTCCGAGATGGCCGGATGAGATGTACATGTATGTTTGGTACATGTATGATTGGCAATTTTTGATTATGATTCACTTAACTTAGAATTCACAATTAGCTTATAAATCAAGTGGATATAATCCAAAGTGTCTGGTAAATATAATGGATTATATTCTTTTTCTAATGGTGAGAGTGTTTGGCACATGGGTAGATTACAATCCATCCTTGTTATGAAAATGATCAAAAAGGGATTTAAGATAGAGAGAGCCTTTGGGATTTTCTTGAGTGTCGAGGGGTAAAACGGTCTTTTACTTTGTCAAACTCTGCGGCTTATAAGCCACGAAAAATAAGTTGTTTGTCAAGCACGTTTCAGTGGCTTAAAAGCTATTTTGACTTGTTGCCAAATAGATGTAGTATTCGTCCATCAAAGAGTGGTGTTTGGCGGCGATGGATCTGGAGGCGTCTTTATTAAAATGAGATAAATATATAAAAGTATCTTGTTTGAACTGTTATGTTAAGGTAATTAGGCGGTTCGGGCTTTATGTATATGCCTTAACCATATGCATTGTATAGTATCTATAAATTCCTGCACAGTGCGAAAAGTGCGCTTTTCCTGCATGGTTCAACGACCAAGGGCATCCGCCTCACCCTTTTCATCAGACTAACTAGTAAATATACTTTATTATATACACGTTTTAAGCCCCTGCTCGCACGGATCGATCTCATTTCTTTTATTTGTATTACATTGGTTATTATCTCAATTTGATTACCTTTCTAAATTAAATTTTCCAGAAATTTCTTCTTTTTTGCAATTTTATATTTGCAGGAAATGTTTGAAACTTTCGGATTTTCAGGTGGTTGATTTATAGTTTTCAAATATTAAGGGGTTATTTTCATTTTATAAATTTGTATAGAGTTGTTTGTAATTTTAGACATTTTGAGGTTGTTTGTAATTTTTGAATTTTTTATGAGGTTGTTTGTAATTTTCGTATTTTAAGGGTTTGTAATTTTTAGAATCTTTAGGATGTTGTTTACTTGATTTTTAAGGGAGCTATTTATAATTTTCTATTTTTTTGGGTGTTCGTAATTTTTAGATTTTAAAGTGGTTTTGTTGTATTCTAGAATGTAAAGGGACTTTTTGCAATTTTTAGATATTTTAGGGGATTTTTATAATTTTTAGACTTTTCAAGGGCTTTTTGCAAGTTCTGATTTTTCAAGAGGTTGTTTATAATTTTTAGATGTTTAGGATTTTTTGACATATTTTTATTTTTAGGGGGGTTGTTTGTAGTTTTCATATTTTAATATGTTCTTTTGTAATTTTTAGATTTTTAGTGGGTCGTTGGTAATTTTTAGAGGGTTTTATGTAATTTTTTTATTTCAGGACTTTTGTGTAATTTTAAGAACTTTTGTAGGAAAAAAATTATTTTCTTCCTTCATCAGCCGTGAGGATGGTTTTGTCCATGTAAATTTATGGAGTAACGCCATTATGGGTGTTAAGTGCAAAAAATCAAAATATTTTGGGGGTTTTATTGAATTTTCAATCATATTTATTGGGGTTAATAATAGTTTTATAATTCTTTTTGCGGTAAGCTGCAAAACATCAAAACTTATTGGGATTTTAGTTTAATTACACACAAAAAAGTTCATGTTTGAGGTGGCGTTTTCTACAATATATTCTAACTCGAAGGGGGTTTTCTTAAATTAAAATAGTTAAGAGGCGTTTTCTAAAATTAGCCCATGATTTTATGCAGTGAGGCGTTTTACATGATTTTTATTTTTAATTTCTATATTTAAAAATATAATTATGAGATTTTCTTAATTATAGATAGTTAAAACTAATAAGGATTACAAAATATTTGATTAGTAGAATTTTCTAATTATGGATAGATTTAATTTGATGAGAATTCTTAGGTGAATATAAATTAGGTGTCCACATGTCATATTTTGATAGGATAAAAAGACATGTGGATACTTATAACATAACATATTTTCAACTTTTTATATCTTTAAAATATGGCACATGACAATTTTCCGCGCGTTTAAATATTTCACCAATTTCTCTTTATATATGAAGTAGGGATATAGAGAATTATGCTTCTTTTTTTAATCTACACTTTTAATTAAAGTGGAATGTTGTTTTGTATTGTGTCATGACTTTTATTATTTTAACTATATATACTCTATGGCTATACGAGCCATGGACAATATGTTGAGTGTTTCGTGTATGTCGTATGCATGGAGGACTAGGGGGCAGAAACAAACAAAATAATCAAAACAAATAGTTTCTTAATTGTTGGTCTAACTATTCAGTCATATTAAATTCGGCAGTTTATTTAATTATAAATAAATTCATTAACAAATAGAATTTAATTAAATATATATTCAATTCCTTTAATTATCAAACATTTGTTTAGAGTTTTATCTCTAATGATTTGCATTATTACATACACAACGTTAAGGTTTTGACCCATTAACATTTTGTAATTTAAATTCTACACTTATTTTAATAAACTTAAAGAGCTTGCAGTGACGGATCTAGAATTCCTAGAAATTAGTGTGACTATGTAACTAATAGTAATAAAATTTAAAATTGTTCTTATCGAGTTTTCATATATTAAAAAAGAATTACATAGTAACATTGTCAAATACAACTTTTTCAGCTAGTGGCTAAATACAACTAGTGAGGTGATATGAGATTTAGTGGGACTACCAAAAGTGAACCTTACACTTTTGGTGGTGTATTTTTCTAGTGAAGGTGGCAGGTGGGTTTGCAAAATGAGTGCGTGTTATTATAGTATGTGGCTGTAAAGTTTGCACCATATAGATCCGCTAATGGCTCTATGTCAGTTTTAAAACCAAATTTCTTTACAGTATCATTTTAATTACATACTTCAATATTCAATATCTATATAGATTATCAATCAAACAAATATACCATTATATTCAACAGATATTCGCGTATGCTCGAAAAATATTAGGATAAATTTATAGAGTGGTACCTGTAATCGGATTCGGATTCGAAGATTTTAAACAAATATGAATGCGAACACTATAGTGTTTGATTCGATTCGTCTCCCCCGTGGAGAACCATTGAAACTTAAAAATGGAGTCAAACTTTGGATATAAAAGCAAATTCACTAGTATTAAGAATATCCCATTTTTCTCCTTGGATTACGTGAGAAGATCCCAGCATAAAGGACAAGGTAGCATGGCGAAAAGCCTACTCAATGGCACGACCAGGTGAACTGAGACTCTAGGATAGGGAAAGGGTCACGTATGTCCAAAGGGAGTTTGTTACGTATTCTGTTTTCAGGAGACGAGGGGGAAAAATCGCATAGAGGATCCTCTATAGAACATCACGCGTTAAAAAAAAATGCATGTAAAAAAAAATGTATCTAACATGCATTTTTTTAATAAGAAATACCTAAGGTGTATTTTAAAGTTGATAATTATACTAATATACTAGTTTGATTATACTATTACATATTGATGATGCTTCGTATTGATTAAATTGAGATTAATTGTACTGATATTATATGTTGTATGTTTTGATTTAGAATTTATAGTGAAATATGTTTCGCCATATATTTCGTCCTTATTTGATTGTAAGGTTAGTTGTGGATAGTATGGATGGATCGCCAGTAGTTCTATTTGTGTGAATAGCCTCTCCGAGTGAACTTTATTATTTATTAAATATTCTTATAAGGGTAAAGAGAAATTCACCTAGGAACCTATTCAAACTTGGGCAAACAACACAAAGAGTTCATTTGCAATCCACACTATAGTAATAGAACAACAGAGGGTCTCTCCTCAATTAGACGATAGTACAGGGTCTGTCCACAATTAACCCCTGATTTTATACACAGGGTCTTCCATAGTTCTATGAGATTTTCCCTCTTTAGATTTAAGTTTGCCACAGGGCCTCCTCATTCTTTCTTTTGGGAAAATTGTGAACTGGCCCCAAAAATTGAAACTTCATGTGCTGCAGCCCCT
>JBAKGM010000279.1:11369211-11379477 GCA_037177215.1 Asparagus racemosus | reverse complement strand
TATTTATTTCTGAGGTAACAGCTCATTTTACTAAATGAGCTATCAAGAGATAGAGTTGTGAAATCCACACCTTTTGATGTGACCAGAAAGATGGGCCTCACCACATAGTTGTCTCTTGATAGTTCATGTAACAAAATGAGTCGCTACCTCATACGCATTATTACGTCATACACATTATTTCCTATATATATGTGTGCCGATTACACACTTGGGCCATGAAAAACTATTTAATTGAACTTGACCTTTAGGCTTAGTCCACTTAATAAATCAAAACAATTTTTGATTTGATGCATAAGAGAGGTCCCCGTTAACATAATGTTCACTCATACATATTTACATAACTTTTTAAAACTTTCTCAAAACTTAGGCTTAACGAAAGTCTTAGTTGAAAATAAAATTTATATTATTGAATTAAATTCAATAACTCATAATTAATAATTTAGACTCTAAAAAATTATACAAAATTTATGCGATCATCTATAGTTAGTGCCAATTGCATTTATGCGATCATCTATAGTTAGTGCCAATTGCATGAATCCAAACTGAACTAGCACGTAACTTATTTCGAGCTTAACCGCTTCCAGCTTAGACTATTCAAACTGTTTGCATAAAACATCCCAAAAGGCTGTTCAATTAATAACTCATAAAACATCCCAAAAGGCTGTTCAATTAATAACTCATACTTTTAATAGTTATACTTATGATTAACTTTGAATTAATAGATTTTAAATTACATGATTTCTAATAGAAACTCTCAAAGATACTGGAACATTGTAACGACATTTCACAAGCATTGCATTCTACACCCTTTCAGAAACTTTTTGCTCTCAAAACTTCTCAATACACATAAAAAGGTTAACTAATGCTCATGATTGTTTAATACATGGCTCTAAGATGGGTTAAACCTGGAAAGGTTGCATATTAAGACAAATTGGGGTTCTATTTGCAAAACCAAAACTTTCAGTGGTTTAAATGCAAAAGCATCAAATCTTTGGCTCATATGTTTTTCTCAAAATACCATTTAAGTTTTGGTATTGAAGATACAAAAAAAATTCCCTTGAGACAAAAGATAACTTCAACCACCTCATGATTAGAGGGTTCAATATGCAAAATAAGGATTTCACAAAACTTAATGGCTTAACTGCCAAATTCACACGTACCAAAACATGAGCGCAAAAGTTGTTTATAACTGTATTTCAAAATTCTTGAAATTGAAAAGAATTAAATTTCTTTGTTCTCAAAAGATACTTTGAGAACTTGAAATGTAAAGGGTTCAAAAACAAGAGCAACCTTTAAAAAGTATAACGCTCATGTTGCAAACCAACACTTTTACAATTTCAAGGGTTTAAATGCAAAAGTTTTCTCTTTTTTCCAATTATAGGAAAAAATATTTACTTGGACTAAGTTGCTAAACTCCAAGCATCATAAGGGTTTATTTGCCAAGAAGATAACCGCAATGTTTTCAAGGGGTCTAACTGCAAAAATACAATGACAAGAAAAGTCAATTTGAAAATTCACAGCTCCAAAAGTGTAAAAATTTATAAAGACTCAACTGCAAAATTCTAATAACGAGGAATAAAATTTGGAATTGAAATCCGAGATGAACTATTTGGAATCTAAAAAGCAAAGATAAAGCTTAGTCAAATCCTTTGGGGATACAAAAGGCTATAAGGACTCAAAAGACTTCGCAAAAGTTTTTACTGTTCAAGTTTATGGTTCACCATCCAAGACACTCTAAAAAGACTTCTCATAATAACTTCTACGGTTCAGAATAACTAATAAAACTCAGAAAATCCATTGTTGATATCCAACTCGTATAGAGAAACACTAATGCTTGAAAATAAAATATCTCAAGGGTCAAGTTGAACCCAATATTATAGCTTGAGTCTAATATATAGACACTAATAACAGATAAAAGCAAAGCTCTATTAAGAATGAAACAATATTGCTAGAGAGTATAAGCAACACTACCAACACGGCTAAATGTAGTATGGCGAGATAACACTCATCTTTACTAGAAAAGAAAACTAATAGCATGATAAGCTAAGAGATTCAAAGCTTCTAAACATTGTATCCAGAATAGGGTTAAGCAAGCACTTGTAACCACCGCAAATATTCAAACATATGTACATACAAGATATATGGTTATAAAATTTCAGAAAACTCAATAGGGGTCCTGAAGAGACAGCAAAATATATGAACCTGCATATAGACTTAAAGTCAACAAAGAATTTCACCTATCAACAATATTTTGGTTATTCAGATCAAAAAATATCATGCTTCACGGTGTGAGATCATATAAAGTTAATGAAAATTTTCAAAAAAAACCATAAAATTTCATAAAATATAGGATATCATCCACTCTACCACAACATCATCATCATATCACATCATCGCATTAATCATGAAGTAAATTGCAAATTCAAAAATACAATTGCATTGAAGAGATATCATTTTAAACTGATCTTTAAGTACATACTTATTTGGATATGCAACGACTGAGTATGTCAACGTAAGGTGGTTACACATATTCATACTTATAATTCATAAATAGGCACTTGTCTCATAGTCCTCTGGCCAACCAACTCACCTTAAGATACGACTCACCTTGTTACTTATCCTCCATCTTTGTGGTCATTTAAAGTATGTTTTGTACATATAATTTTATGCATTAAATCCCAATCTTTTGAAGCGCTGACCATAAAACTAATTAGGCATTATACACCATCATCGATATCATGGTTGCTAGCTAACTGTCTGGCGCGAACACATGTAATCCCTAACCTAGGAGATCAAATATCTTGCAGTCTAGGAGTAGGTTACGAAACCTGGATATATGTACAAGGGTTAGCAAAACATCATATCAATAATCATAGTTGAGCACTATACATCTTGTAATGAAAGTTATAAAGTTATTTAAATCATCGACATCATGGTTGGTAGCTAACCGCCTGGCGCGTATGCATGTAATCCCTAACCTAAGAGATCAAATATCTCACAGTCTAGGAGCATGTTACGAAACCCGTATATATGTATATTTATTAATTTATTTTAATCTACTAAGTTATTTGAGTGATGAAACACTCCATATATTCTATAGGCATCTCATAGAACTACTCCTACATCTTCAAATAATTAAGTACTATTTCGAGTCATATTACTTATAATAATATTCTAATTTCTCATTAATTTTTAAGTGTCAAGTCTCTTCAAACATAAATGGATACTTTTGAAAAATTAATCATATAACAACTCAAGTTCGGTTGTTAATCAAATACTAAGTTGAGCACTTAAGAGGATTTAAAACCAAAAATCGTCCATCATACCTTAAGAGTATTTTGGAGAGTAATATAACTCTATTTTGAGTTTTAAACAATAATTCATCCTCATTTGATTAAAATAGTTGAATGGTTAAATCAAATGAAATTAATATGATACGAATACAACACTCCTCAATTATTAGGGTATGGTATTCATAAACCAATATGATAAAAACAAACTCAATAATAAGGGTTCGAATAATTAACGCCTCCAAAGAATTCACTATACATGTTGCAGTCAACATTACGTCATAAGATGGCTCAAGTGAATGATCGCTTGTATATATACATTGGTCATTTTGCTCAAATTCAAAAGTGAGAGCAAACATGCCCTACTTATGGTCTAACGTATTCCATTTGGTAATATTTGTCTCCCACACAAATCTTAACGACTTAGGCTTCCAATAAGCTGAGAAGTGATCCGGTCCACTTGCTCCTTGTGTTTGTTTAGCTGAGTTCTTGACCTTGTGTTGATAGAGATAGATCGAGATCTCCATTTAGTGATGATTTGTTCTGGTTGTGGTTGTTGAAATGTATGTACCAATCTATCGGATAGACTTAAGTATATACCTTTAGGCGGAGTTTGGCCTAATTGCATATTCTATCTAGCCTAGTCACGTACCCGTCAAGTGATTTCGAGACATGGGGCGTGACATTTTATCTTTACTGTTGCCCCCAACAGTAACATAACATCCTTTCTTTTTCTTTAGGATAAAAAATTTAATGATATCCCCCGCCATGTGCTTTGAGCAGCCCGAATCCAACTACCACATATTGATATGTTCCCTAGCCCGCCAACTCGCCTACAAGATAAAGTGTATTTGTGATCTTGGGATCCAAACAGGCCCATTCTTGTTATAAATCATCTCTTTGCAATCAAAGCAAGTTTTTCACCTTTTGGCTTATTTATGAGAAAACAATATTTCAAAACATGACCAATTTTACGACAAGTAAAGCAACTTATAGTAGACATTGTAGAAACGGGTTTTGAAATTAGCAAATGATCCTTGTTAAAATATGATTTTTCAAAATATTTTTGAAAAATAGTGAAAGTAGGCATAGTTTTGCAAATAACCATAATTTGAAGGGTATATGTGCAAATAACCCTATGATATAACCTACTTCTCGACAACAATGTGGTTGTTTTAGCTTTGTTACGTCATACCAAGTGGACCTATAATCTAAACACCTTTTTCATAAACTATTAACTTAACACCTTAAAACACTAGATTTAATGGGTCCAGTATTAAGCAATGTTAACTCATATTTGGGCTTTTGTTTATTTAAGAGAAAAAAAATTGACAGTGGTATTGGTGTTAAAATTTGAACACGAGCGACCGAAGATACTTTTTTGAGGTTCCGCATACATACCTCTCAAATCTTTCATTTTCACAAATTTACCCTCCAACTCTTGGTATTTGCCCTAATTCTCTTACATTAGATTTTTCTATCTCTCTTACTTAAAAATAATGCTTTTTAAACAGGACGGTGTCAAAATTTTCTAATAGGTTAAAAATATTCTCTGTTTAAAAACTAAATCGTCAAGTGAAAGAGGTAAAACTTAATGTGAGAGAATTGAAGGGTAATTTTTGCCAATACCAAGATTTAGAGGATAAATTTGCAAATATGAAAAATTTGAGGGCTATATTCAAAACCTTAAAGAAAAGGAAGGAACCGAATAAATTAGCTACAATAACGTGAATGTTAATAACCTATACACTTTTTTCATAAACTATTAACTTAACACCTTAAAACACTATTTGGGGTCTTTTGTTAACTTATATTTGGGTCTTTTGTTTATTTAAAATAAAAAAAAAATTTGATAGTGGAATTGGTGTTAAAATTTGAGCACGAGGAAGCGAATATATTTTTTTGGGGCTCCGCATACATACCACTCGAATCTTTCAATTTTACAACTTCACCCTTCAGATTTGGTATTTGTAATATTACTCCCCAATTTTCTTACATAGGACTTGTCCATCTCTCCTACGTAAAAATAATGATTTTTAAATAGGACAACGTCAAAATTTTCTAATAGTTTTAAAATATTCTCTGTTTAAAAACTAAATCGTCAAGTGAAAGAGGTAAAACTTAATGTGAGAGAATTAGAGGGTAAGTTTGCAAATATCAAGATTTAGAGGATAAATTTGCAAATATGTAAATTTGAGGGGTATATATTCAAAGCCCCAGAGAAAGGGAAGAAACCGACATAATATATACAAGTTGGTTATTATTTAATCTTTTTCGTTTATTCCCCTAATTCAAGGGGAATATAAAGTCCTAATCAATGTACGCCAATCATTTGCTTTCCTATTTTGTCATAAGTTCCCATTGGGATCTAAGGACAGGATTTCTTAATTTCTTGTTTAGCAAAGATTAAAAAAACTGAAGCAAAGCTTTATGTCCCAAATTCATGACATAATATATACAAATATAAAAGATTATCCCGTTAATATAATTTATGTGATCAGGTCAGATGACAAGATTTAGGGTGTGTTAGGTTACTCTCCACTAACTTGGTTAATATCTTATCATGGTTAGTTTTGATCTAAGTAGGGAATGGTTCAATCCTAACCTGGATAAGGGACTCAATTTGAGCTAAGAAAATCAAATTTAATGTTGATCGAATTTTAGCTAAAAAAACAATTCAGTCTATTAACTAGGTTAGCTCTACTAACTTGGATAATAAGATAGTTGCCAAAAACAACTTTGCTCTATTGACTTGTGCTTAATACATTTGAGTTAGAAAAAGGTCACGTGCCCGAAAATGAGAGTGGACCCATGCCTAACAACCTATAGTTAGACATCATGCTCAACATGGGCGGCCGCAAAATACAGTGAGATGCTCGTGACAACCTAAAATATTTGTCCACGTGGCCCAAAAACAGATGATGAGATATGCTATATTTAAATTTGCTTTATTTAATCATACCCCCACGAAAACCAGATACGAACTTTGTGAAAAAACGACAGGACAGAAGTAGGATGGAAGTAACGTATGTTACTCAACTCAAATAGAAGATGGTAGCTATTGTATACCTCTAGTTGGTGGCTAGTATAATGCAAGTAAATGAATATTATACAAGGGGTCAGTTTTCATAAAATATTTTAACAAGTAACCCAATTGGGCTAGCTATGATTTTAGACGGTGGGAGAGAAGAGATTAAGAGTATAATAACAGAAAACACGTAATCAACTATCAAATATTAGTATATATAAGTAGTATGGTAAAAAGGAGGGAAATATATAACTTGTTCCCCAATATTAATTCCTAAATAAATTGCTTTTCTAAATTATGATACTAACCTAGAAAACACGTAATCAACTATATTTCATTGGTTATTTTAAATGAGCTTCCCCAATGTGCATAAGCTATTGCTATTAACTTGTCATTATAATTTCTTTTCTCACTCTGGAATTAAATGGATCATTGGTCACTATATTCATCACTTAATTATATCTTCATATCTATGTTTTAATTGCTTGGATGACTAATCATGTAAGTAAATAGTAATTAGTTTTTTAATCACCTCTTATGCTTTTTGTCAATTAACATGACGGATTTTGGAGACCTAACATAAAAAAATCTTTATCATCTTATGTAACAGATTTATTCTTATGTGTAGTATCTTAATCACTTATAAAAGTGCAAATTTGTGACATATCGAGCAACTTCAATTGGACAATTATATTGCATTTGATATTTTGTTCTTAAAAATATTGACTTGTGATATATTAAGTAAGCTGCAGTGTTTAAACTGAATGAAAATATAAAATTATAATTGACAAAAAAAAATTAGAAGTGACTAGCAATACAATTAGTATATGACTACATGACCATCATCCAAGTAATTAAACAATAGATGTGAAAGTCTAACTACAAGATAAATATAGTGACCAATGATCCAATTAACCCCTAGCTTTAGTAATTTTACATGTTCAGGACAAGTAAAGAATTTTGTTGGTGATCATGAGGCTGGTATCATAGTCCTGAAAGCATGGTGGTAGCTGCCTACTCAATAACGTTGACATCAAAAATGAATTTGTGTCTAGTTTTTGTGCATTTTACAGATATTAATGATAAGTAATTGATAAACACATAATAGGCATGGAGAATACTCTATATATTTTTAAAAAGGGCTTGTTATTTCGGCTATTATGTGAAGCTGGGGTGAATAGGCCAATCCCAGGCCAACATCCCATTTCCCATATCTGGCCAGAAGTTTTCAAGTGGATTGGGACCGGGCCTAAGCTTTAATTTCATTTTAAAGGTCTAATATTATACTTTGTGTTAACATTCGGAAGACATGGCGTAAAAATCTAATTTTACCGATTCTATGGTTTCTATTTTACTTTTGACATGGAATCATGACATTCAACCTGTCATAATTGAAACGGATTTTATAATATCTGTTTTATTGATTCTTAAGGTAAATGCGCTCAACCTGCATTTTGACATCATTATCGAGATTCAAGAACAATTGAGTAGAGATTGATTTTGCAAGGTGAGAAATTAATGTACTTATCGGATAGCTGCAAAGGCAGTTGACAAAAGGTCATGAACTAATTGTGACCATGAAGCTACCTGCCTTCATAAAATTGTTGCTCTGGAAAGACTCAATTGGAGTTGCCATCACTAGGGTGATTTTTGTTACTTCCCTACCATAGCACACAATACACACACACACGCACAAGGTCTGATGGGTCATAAAGGCTATAAGGGCTAGGGTATTGAAGATTTCTGACCGTGCATTTAATGTTAGGTCAATCGGCTGGCCAGGGGTTCGACGTATTTGCCCCCTCTGACTCGTCTGGGTGAGGACCTACCAACACCGTCTTTTCACTCGGTTACGCGAGTTGTCGGCCAATCGAGTTGGTCGTGAGAGTAGTCGGCTGATCGGGTCGGCCATGAGTGGGAGCGGCTGATGGTTGGTCGAGTCGGTCGTGAGGGGCATTTTGACTCGGCCATGTAAATCGGCTATAAGAGTAGCCTGAGTCGTTTAGGCTCTGAACTCGTCTGATTAGAAGAGAAGCAGGACATGTTGGCTTTTTAGGAAGATTAACACTTTAGTTTTTTGAGGGTCATAACAATTTTATATGGAAAATATAATTAACTAACATCTTATTAACTAAAATTCTTATTAACTAATCTCTTATGGATTAGAAATATACAATGGATAAGAGAAAAGTTCTTATTTTAAAAAAATATTATTATAATTATTCCAATCAAGAGTATGAATAAGGGATACCTTTTATGACCTAAATCTAAACCCCTAACACTGGCCATAATACTAACATAAAATTTATTTAAAAAATTAATAAACTAAGAATATAACAATTTAATGAAATATTTTATATAGAAATATACAAACAATTACATTATAGGATGAAACTACAATGATGGATTATTACGGGCAAAAAGCAACATAAATATGTAATTTAACTGCAATAATTATGGTAGAAACAAAGATATGGCAAAAAATAAAAAATAAAAAATACTAAACTTAGTACCTTTAATTGTTCAAAATAAAGAGAACAACCTCAAACTACAAATCTAAAAGATTTTCTCAATCCTGAGAAAATTTTTTAAAATGTAATTTTTATTAGATAGAATTAGTTAGATCCTACCTTATATTTAGGAGCCCAGGTCTGCAAGTCAAGAGCATGTGTTGCCTGCAAGAAATATTGAGGAAACTTAGGTGTAAAATGCAATACTTTAGAACTTAATTTTAAAGGTATATTTTCTAGATCATGTATAATGCAACATCTAAAAATATATATAACTTCTAAGAGATAATGTGCCTGCATCATCTCAAAAATGATATCATGAAAATCGATCTACCAAAGGAATGATGGTTCTGAGAATAAATTTTAACCAAAAACCACATACTGCCTATTTTTAAAATTAATTAACTTCCTATAAGATCTTTTCCATATAACACGCACAAAAACCTCAAACAAAATATTGGATTTGCCCCCATAAAACTCTAATCAACTATCTACCGTGCTCGTCTCTAATGGCTCATCGAGGGTGATATCCTTCAATTCTTTTTCTACTTCTTCTTCAAGCGGAGCATTTTTCGATTATTTAGGGATTGCCTCTTGTTGATGCAGGATTACAATTTTCACCATCGGAATGCTGTTGTTTCTTCCGTTCAAAAGCAAAGAGGAGTACATTGGATTTGACTGATCTATGAAAAAATAAAAAATAAAAAATAAAATAAAGTAAAAATAGAAAAATGTCAATCACTAAACATAGTGAGAAAAACTAAATTTTTTGGATTCTTATAAGCTATCTATAACACCAAAATCAAGATAAAATCTCAACTAATATAGTAAATAATCACCGACTTGTTAATAAAGTGTTGATGTGATGTTTTATCGCAACTGCACAGTGTAGTTGTAGCTAGCACCGACAAATATGAGTCAATCCCACGAGGACTATTTGTTAACTATCAATTATTCACAAACTAATTATCCAGGAAATTCGATGTATAAGTGATTTAGAATAAAGTACTGAAATAAGCTAAAATAAATAAACCTTGGAAGAAATCAAATGATGAAGAATTTAGAATCGTGATCCACCACAACAACGATTATCATGTTTAAGTAATGATCCTCTCTCAAATACGAATGTCCACTCTTGTAGGAAATTATCCTAATTTAATTGCTATCTTCTCTCGAAATATAACAATGTATTCAAGAACTAATCAATCCCTATTCTCATGGTAATTGAATTTGTTCAAACCCATTAAGAGCGATGATAGTTCTTAAAACTCCTCAAGAAACCTAAATCTACTCTCGTGATTTAGAATTTCAAGTACTATTCTAGAGTTTTGATATTATAACTTCACCTCTAGGTTCTTCGCCTAATATCTAAATCATGTAAATAAGTGGCAAACAAATTTACAAGCATAAATCACACTAGAATGAAACAAGAGTCATT
>JBAKGM010000279.1:11344184-11355711 GCA_037177215.1 Asparagus racemosus | reverse complement strand
TTTTTTTGGGGCAGTGTGAATAGCGGTTGAATCAAAATTAAAAGTTCATTGTGTTTGGGTTCAACACACAATGAAAATAATATGCAGGGTTTGATCACATGCTGCTGTTTTGATTTTTTTTGGGGCTTGACACAATTTTTCCAAAAACAAAATATGCACTTATTCAGTAGAAATTTTCTTTATCGAGATAGAAGAAGATTCTAATCAATATCTCCCCCTTAAAAGAGACAATATGGTAAAGAAAACAGTTTATTAATTCACCTAAATTACAAGGATTTGTTCTCTTGGACTCATATGACTAACTGGAATCTGTCTTAGTAATACAATAATTTAAGGAAAACTGAATATAGATATTTATTTAATCAATTATTGAATTAGAGATCTTTTCTATACTTACATCATGTGAAACCTACATATCATCGAACTTATTGTGATATTAGTAATTTAATTACGTATGATTTACACGTGCGTTTCAAGTATTATATGACTTCAAGAGAAGTGAATTTAATCTTTATTGCAGGGACACATGAAAGATGACTTCAGAACATCAATTTGTGATCAAGAAGGAATCTTCAGTCCTTTGTCTTTCATATGTATTGACCTCTAGTAAGGTACATTTCAAAACTAAGGACCCTTTCGTTATCCAAAGTAAAGTGAGGACTAAGGGTTACAAATTTATAATTTAACAAGTCTTGAGAATTTGATCATATTTTTCATGGATTGAACTTTGAAAACTGAGGTCGAATACCATCTTAATGTCTCTTCTACTGAGCCAAAAATTCTGAACTTAATAATGAAGATTGAGGTCTTTAATTTTATGTATTAACAGCAATGTGGTTTTCTACTGTCATAAGATTTGGAAGAAATGAGAATTGTTTATGATAACTTTTTGGTATATAGAAGAAAGATCAATCAATTATTGATATCTAATCAATTAACGGAGATGGCAAAATTCAAGGGTCACTGCGGGTCGAAGATAGATTTTGGACAATGCGGTTATATATAAGAAACGATCAATAAAACATAATTTCTTCTTAAAGCATGTCCATAGTAGTTTAATTATTAGGATATTAAATGAACGAAATATGAGCATTCACATATTTGATTCATTTGCCTATGTAAGGTTTTGTTTAGAACTTGATCGCTTGTAACTAGCTACTGTCATTACACGCATGCTGTTATGTTTTAACACTCGTACATATTTTTTCTAGTTTAGGTTTTATGCTAAGTTTGAGATCTAAGGGTCCAAAACTAAGTTTCTAGCCAAACACGTGTTAAAGTATTTATAGATAATAGTTATAAAGAACTAATTCCGGTTATAAATTTAAATATTATTTAAAAGATCAATTACTTAGCCAAACGAAAAGTATTTCTGGAACCAATTAGAAACATCTCTTAAATGAATATTTTTCATATTCATAAACTATATAGTATTAATCAAGAAATATGTTTCGTATCAGACAATTATAGAACAAAAATTTGCAGGATAATCTGTATGAATTTTGATTCGAAGAAATTCAGACAATTAAATAAATAGAATAAAAGAATTACTTATATAGACCAAGTTTCGAAACAAAGCAAAAAATTTCTTGTAAAAAAAAGCGCTGTTGGCTACCTTCTGTCAACTAGCTGTGAGAATTTTCCGAGAATATTCACATGAGCTGTCTCATGTGACTAATTTACGTGTCAACCTTAGTTATTGTATTATTACTATATTATACTCTTCAATTACACAAAAATTCTTGACTATCATTTTAAATCATAACATGTTTGTTCAGTTCGATTATCCTTTATATAAGTGGCTCAAAGCTATGAAAATATTTATTTTATGCTGCATCTAAATCGACGTATGATCCTTTCAATTATATGGACCAAAGCCTTATCTTTATTTGCTTTTAGATGTGTATAAGATCTTTTTTGTATGGAGCAAAGCCTCCAAAAATATACTTTCGGGTGTTTTTGAGAATATTTCCTAGTAATTTGTTTTTCCCACTTAACCATAGCTTTTATAACTTAATACTCCTAATTCTAAGTGTCTTAGATAATAAGCCCCTTACCCCCACCCCACCCACCCCAACACCCCACAATAGAAAAAATATTTTAAAAGTTTTCCGCTTAACCCTCACTCAAATAACCCTAAAAAAGTTTTGTGGGAAAAGGCAAAAGTATAGGGGAGTTATCTGAGACACTTTAGGGTTTTTGGAGTGAATTGGGAAAAGTAAACGTATAACGCACTTTAGAGTTTTGCAGATTAAGTGGTATAACAGAATATAGGGGTTGTTTTGCAAAATACCTACAAGTATTGGTGGGTTTTGTGAAATTTACCCTATTTTTAATCTGTTTTAAATGTGTGACGTTAAGATTGCTCTCATATTTTTAATCTGTTTTAACATTTACTGGGTCCTTTTGAACAAAATTAATTGAAATTTTATTTTTCTTTTTCTAATATCTTTCTATTTTTTAATGATTTCTCTATTTTCTACTTTCATGAAATTACTTAATCATTCACAATTACTTGCCTTCTCTCATATCTGTTCATTCTAATTGACATTAAAAAGGAGACTCGTCATTTTCTTCAATTTCAGCAAATACATTAGATTCGACCAGCTTAACATAATCAGTTTGCTAACAAATACATAATATCAACATTTAAATATTAATATAATCATTACAATAGATATTTAATATGTATAATTAGTTCTAATACCTCTTTCCAGCGCTTTACTTTACATTTTTTTACCCTTCGAGCTAGCTTCATCATTTTCCATTTACAAAAAGAATTCGGAACATGCAACAAGTACATCCACGTGCAAAGTACGTGCATTATACGAGTATGTATTAAGTTGCTATATTTTATTGTAAGGTGCTATATATTTTAGTGGTTCTATATATATTCAGAGTATTTTAAACTAGATGTTTAAACCAATTTTACACGCTAATACGCGGCAACGCGCGGGTCAGTTTTGCTCGTTATATCTAATTAAACAGACCTTTTAAGCAGAAGATACAATAAAATTTATTTTGCCATACATTACCATAACATAGTACATGTAATTTTCACAAGGTTGCTGCTTAACGTTATTCACTACTTCACCATAATTCAATACATCATCGCAGCAAGGCGCACAAAACACAATCAAAAATCTAGAAACACCAAGCAAGTTATACCCCAACACTATGAGGCATTAGGGCAAACTCCACATTCTACATGTTAGGGCTCCACACAATATCATCTTGAGGGAGAAAGTGGCACACTGGAACTGTCCCAGGCTTGACCTTGAGCCCCCTCAAGTACCTTGCCGGATCCGGTCCAGCCAACGCAGTGTGGCATGCCGCCACTGCCTCCACTGTCGTCCCATCCTCGCCCACCATCGACGCCTGATACGCCGTTATACCCTGCACCGTGTGGCAATAAAACACTGCGTACGGATATTTTCTAGCATGACAGGCGACGAAGTTCGATCCGGACATCTTCTTCACGCGTGATAGCACGTATTCTTGATCCGGCGCACCTTCTTTCGACATGACAGTCGATAGGGCCGAAACATCACGGGTACCGAGAGTGGATGTGGCATATTCGACCATAGATTCGAGGGAAGTAGCACAGTACTTGTTCTCTTCGGCTACAGCAGGCTTTTCGCACTCGTGTAGGGTTTGCTCGATGGATTGGGCGGTGACGGAGTTGGGGTTTACGGAGAAGTGAGTGAGGATGGCGGGCAGCGAAGCGGATGAGAAGGGAATGGAGGTGGCGGCTTGCCGGGATAGGAAGGTGGCTCTGGAGCCGGCGGTGGTTCTCATGAAGTGCATCTTCACTTTTGTGCCGGAGAGCATGTCCTTCTCCAGGACTGGACGGTATCCAAAACTACTGGGGTCATGATATCCTACGATTTTCACTGCATAAAGGTGACAAAAGAAGAAAAAAAAATTATGCACACTTTAAGATCTAATGAATATGTACTGAACTCTGCAATACAAATATATGAAAGCAGTGTTAAGAGCCTGTCTGGCTATGAAATCAGTTTAATTCTTGGTCCTAGTTTAAGCAAAAACCTCAACCAGAACTTAAAATTGGTTTTTTTAAGGCAAGCTTTTGGCCAAAGCTCTTCTGTGCAGAACTAAACTGATTTAGGTCAAAACTAATTTAGAATGTAGTTGCCAAGTACTCTCTAAGACACGTGATTTATGATAGAAATATCGCAGGAAAGATGTTTTTTTAACAAAACGTATAGAAGACTATGGACGTGTCACGTATTATTTTGCAAGTACACCCCATGAGTGACTTTTTTGACCCTTTTACATTCTGGTGATTTGTTTGTTTTAAAAATAACGGTTTCTTCCTAATAGCAATCTTAAAATTAGGGTAATTATACGAAAACCACCTTTTATTCTTAATTTAAATACAAACTACCTTTGAAGTGGGTTTTTGTTGCAATTAACCACGCCCCAGTTAAAATTTTCACTAAAAACTCAAAATTATCATTGAAATTGCACATTCAATGCATGCGACTCATTTTTTTAGTGTTTAGGTCTTGTTAGGATACAACTCACATAACTAGAACTTGAATTTTTTAAACTTATTTTTGATTTTTAGTGAAAATTTGGCTGGGAAGTGGTTGATTGAAATAAAAACCTACTTTAAAAGTGGTTTATGTACAACTTGAAAATAAAAGGTGGTTTTCGTATAATTACCCTAGTGTAAAGGTGGTTTCTAGGGAAAAGACCCCCTAAAAACAAATTTTCTTTCAATGAGGGTAAATGGGTCAAATAATTTCACTCAGGGGTCCATCTGTAAAAATTAAAACTAGAAAGACAGTGAGAGTTCAAAAAAAATCAATGACTCTAAAGGGGTTATATCGGTAATTAACCCTTAAGAATGATAGTTGTTACAATATATTTAGAGAATGATCATAGATAGTACTCTATAATAGAGCGAAATGCAAAAAACGACTAATTATACAGTCAGTCCCAAAAATATTTATATGCAGCCAAAATTTTTATTCATATATTGTTTGCTGGCAACGTACGGCAAAGGAATATTACTACTGAAATTATTGACAAAAAATCTTGGAAACCTGATCTTGCAATGGAAGATGGTTGATATTCTCAAGATTTATTCTTGAGAAAAGAGGGGAAAAAATGCACATTAGAGGAAGAGATACCAGGGTGTAAGAAATCTTTGATGGCTCCTGGCATCGGAGTTTTGGGCAAGGCTTTGTTCCAGTACACTTGAGCTGGTGAGGTTTCATGGCTTGCTGCAACAACCTGCAAAAAATAAAAATCATTTTCTGCTCATTATATAGTGATAACCAAAAAGGGGTTTTTTTAATCTCTCGTCCATATTAGTCCTCCAAACCATTCAGAGTTTGAATTAGTCCCTCAAATTAATCTTCATATTTTAAAACTAGTCCTCTGTATCTTTTAAGTTTTAGGAAATTAGTCACTCTGTATATTAATCATCCCAATTAATTGTTAAATACGTTTGGGTTATTGGTTAACAACCAAGAATATGATAGTTACCAAATGACCCAGGTAGAATACTCTATCAAATCACGTTCGAAATCAGTGGATTCAAGTCTAATATTGCAGAATCTTTCGCCAATTTGTGTTTCAATGAAGTTTATTAGAGTTTGGGTTTGAATTCATAAGGGTCTAATTGGTATTACATAGAAAATATTAAAGATGATGACATATTCTCTTAATCTCAACCAACCTCTAACTAGAATTCTAATTTCATATCACTTAAAAGATTAGGGAACTAATTTTAAAATATGAAGATTGGGTGGACTAATTTTAGACTATGAAAGATCCGGGGACTAATTAATATTGGAGAAACCCAAAATTGCATAGCAAGAGATTGAAAACGAGGTGGTATCTGTATGTTTATCATACCACAAGAAAGGAAAGGAGTAGAAAGAAGGGAGTCATATTGTGTGACTTGAAGTATTTTTTGCATGGGATAGAAGAAAGAGGGGTGAATTTATAGAGAAATAAAGGAGAGGGATATGAATAGAAAATTGCAAGTAGCTCGCTAAGTACAATTAATACATTGAAGACTGTTTAATTTACTTTGAAATAATTTGTCTCTTTCATTGCGAATTGCATGAGATTAGATTCCTTCTGAATGACAAGGCTCCTGCGTGCGTAAGCAATACGTGATAATATATATAAAGTCGTGATTATGCAATTATCAGACACACATGATGATATTAAGATGTAATTAACTAGCTATAAGATGCGTTGATGAATTTATTTGAATTTTAGAATATTCCTCTTTAGAGCCGAGAGCATATTTTATCTAGCTCGGAAAACAATTTTGTATTGCTTTGTTTTGTTTTTTCTTTTCTCTTTTGGTTATTTCTTGGTGGTGGTTTTTTTTTTTGGGGGGGGGGGGGGGGTCGCCTTCTTTGCCCCCCCCCCCCCCCCCCCCCCCCCCCCCCCCTCACTTAACTATAATTATTTCTTCTAAAGAGAAGTAGCAGAGTCTAGAGAGCTAGCAAATCTCACAAAAGTCACCTAAACTTTGAATGAGTTGCAAGAAGCCCTCCGGATCTTTGAAAAGTAGAAAAAACCACCGTCTAAAGATCCTCTACAAGATAAGGTTCTAGAGGATCCGGACTCACCCTGCCTAAGGATGAGTCCAGATCCTCTATAATGTTATTTGTAGAGGATGCCTATAATTAGATGCGTGGGCTAATATTATTAGTTGGTTTGTTTCAATGGGCCTCATAATTAAAAGTTTTTTATATGGGGCCCACTAAGTGAGCACATATTACGGGTGGATTGTAGCGTTTCTCTACAACCACGTCCGTAGAGGATCTTTAGGCAACTTTTGAGAGTTCCACAAAATTTTTAAACTTTCCGAAAGTTCTAGAAAATGAAATAGCTTTTTTTTAAAAAGAATAATAACAACCTCCTCTCTTAGTAATTTGTGAAAATAAAACTCCCTCACTCAGATTTTCCTATTTCCCTCAATCATCTCCACTCTGGCAAACCCTAGATTGGATTTCGGCCAACAGTTCCGGCTGAGCTTTTCGAAAGTTCAAGGTCACTTAGTAGAAATTTTTCAAATTTCAGGGGGTATTCTCTAAAGTCCATGGGTATTTCGTGAAAGTTATCATATAGTTAGGAGGTGAACATCGATCTTTTTACAAATTAACTCTATTTCGTCAGGTAAAATGGTTGTAAATCAAACTTCATATGATAGGTGAGGTAACTCTAACTCATAATTATGATACAATCTTTTTTTTTTTTGGGGTAGGCATTATGATGTAATCTTTACTTATGAGTATTGCTGTGCTTACAACTCAGATTTGACATTTAGGTTAACCATACCACATCATGGCAGAATGTTGACTTGGTCAACTAGGTACATACTTTAACTCACTAAAGTATGAGACATCCTCTCTCAGCCGGTCTCACCATGGACCTGACCTAAAAGCCTAGATATGAAGATATAGGTCCATGGTAATCAGGCTCAATAGGTCGGCTACCGTGCTTGGCCCAGTTCCAACAGCAGTCTGTCTAATTTTAGATAATTGGTTTGAATTGTATCACATCCTCAACATACTATGTTAGAAGATATCAATCGAGTACCCAATCTCTCTAATTACCGACTTTTGGGTACTACCACATACTTCGGCTGTATCATCCTATGCCAATGAGTTATTGCCACATGGTCCTACTTGTCACCCAAGTAAATACCTTAAAGGTCAAGTATATACCATAACAACCACGCTCGTTAGGATGATGATGCATGTAAAGGTTGATATGCGCATGACAATTAGTATAAATACCCTCCTACCTCAGGTAAAACAACAGATCAGATCTTGACCTAGGCTCATTACCGCCGACCTGGGTTAATGATCGTCTTTCTCGAAAGCCCTAGCCTAAAAATGTTTTTTTATCTCTTACTGCGATGGTTTGACTTAGGCATCAGAGGGATGTTGGCGGACAACCCACCAACGTTAATCTGACGCTTTTTCTGTGTATCATAGGCCCACTAAACAATATCAAGTAGATTTCAAAAGTAGAATCCTCTTCAGGCATCTAAGTTGATGATCATGGGGGCCTTTTCAATGAGTCCAATCTCACAGACTCAATCTAGTAAGTTTTTACTAACATCAACATGCATAAAGAGTTTAGATAGCTAAGAGAATATAAATAATAATAAGTAACTAATATAACTCAACCTCATAAATAGGTTGTAACCTTTACTGAACAAAATAAAAAACAAACTAAAAATTGTGTCAAGGCCCCAAATTAAGACCCATGTAGCCTAGCCATTTTCCTATGTGCCAAAGCCCTAGAAAACTAATGTTCAATGTGATTTAGCCCTTCCACATATATAGCATACACTTTGTTTAGTGTATTTCCTCAAAATCCCAAATTTACCTTTCTATCCTTCAAATCCCACAAAAACTCCATAAGCTCCTTCTTCCCTCCCAAAAACCCCTAACTTCCTCCTACTCTTCCTCTCCTACTCTTCAAGGCAAGCTTCTCACTTTCGACCTACTCTCCCTCCTCTTGATTCTCAACTACTGCCTTTGCAAATCCCACAAAAGCTCATCATCTCCCTCTCTCCTTCCTAATACCCTACTTCTTCATCCTCCTTCTTCGCCTCTTTAAGCTGAGTCACTCACCTACTTTTCCGCGTCAACCACCGCTGTAAAAGCATAAGACCCAATCACCTCCCTCTCCCCTTCCCAAAACCTTAACTTTTTTTCTTCCTCCTCCTCCTCCTCCTCCTCCTCGACCTCCTCTAGCTTGACCCCTTCCCCTTTGCCCCCTCCTTTACTGCCTTCATCTCTAACTCTGTCCTAAACTCCCACCCCTATCTCTCCCTCTCTGTCTTCACCTCCATGCTCTGCTCCCTCGCCCATCCTAACGATTTCACTATCCCCTTTATCCTCAAGGCCTCTGCCTCCCTTGTTGGCCCTTTCATTGGTTTCCAAATCCATTATTTCTCTGTCAAGGTAGGTCTCATTTAATGACGTCTATGTTGCCTCTTCTAATAAGGACATGTACCTCAAGTCCGGGTAGTAGTAGGATGCAAAAAATGATTTTTAATGAAATGTCGCACAAGAAAGTTATTTCTTGGAGGCTATGCTATTGAAGCCTAAATTAATTGAAAGAAAGAGCTCAGATTGCTTTGGTTTTGTTGGTTTGTTTTGTTAGTCGTTCGTAGGATACAAGAGATATTGTTGAGAGGATTAGTCTTTGTTTGAAATTTTATTGTACCTAGGCCATTTTGTTGGCTTAGGAATTGTATGTAGTTTGTACATAATGCTTTGGTAATTGAGAAATAAAAGCTTACATTCAAAAGTGTTCATTTAAATTAATGGATGTATGGTGTTTATTTACAAACTTGAGAAATTTTAGGTTTGGGTTAAAAATTGAAAATGTTTAGGAAGGTGGTATAAGACTATGGTGTAATGTTCTATGTTTTCCCCTTTTGAAGGGGAGAGTGTTAAACTTATTTGTAGACAACTAAACATGTTAACTATATCATTCTTGTTAACATTTTGGAAGTACATGTTAAAGTTCTAGCATACAAGTTAAAATTAGTCCATATCTATTAACTATATCAAATACATGTTAAGTTTATATTATAGCCGTGAGGGTTATGCAATACATGGTAATTTTGGTTTCAATGTTTATAATTGTAGTGTACATTTTACTATTTTTATTTAACTATTAAGTTAATTTTACTAATTGTACTATTAAGCATTTAAAAAGAGTTATGAGACAGTCCTTTATCCCATACCAGATTATCAGTATATGTTGAATATACTTTGTATCTATAAATTATATCAAGTATTTATTAACTATATCAAATATCTATTAATAATATCCAGCATCTGTTACATGTATCAAGCATCTATTAACTATATCCAATATCTATTAATTATATTAAGTATCTGTTAACTATATCCAGTATCTGTTAACTATATCAAGTATCTATTAACTATTTGTAGTATCTGTTAACTATATCAAGTATATGTTCACTGTTTGTAGTATCTGTTAACTATATCAAGTATCCATACCTATATGCAGTATCTGTTAACTATATCCAATATCTTGTTAGGTATGTCATGTACCTGTTAAACTTTATATATTCCTGTTTGGTATCAAGTAATTCTTTACTATATCACGTACAGTTGATATTGTTAACATCTATATAAGGTTTAGTTTATATTTTGTTATTCTTAATTTTTAGTTATAATCACCGATAAAGCCATCAAACAAAATAATAACTCCTGCCTTAAAACACGATATATGCAAAATACAACAGAGGATCAAATTAAGAACAATTTATATATTACTACTATTAACTAAAGAAAGATATCCCCTTGAAACAAAAGCAGAATATATGCAAAATACAACACAAAATTGATAATACAAAGTTAGTGTTCTTCCTCCAAATAAGACTAAAATACCCAGTGATTAACTGCACAACATTAGCAACAAAGGCATTATCCCAAATTTTTGGAGAGATGATCAACTACAAACCGGAGTAAGTATATCATTCAATTTATCAATTTATTACATCCTTCTAAAATTTTAACAGAAATTTCACCTGTACATACAACATCCCAATACTCAAAACTTTATCAAACTACTCAAATTACACTAGGTAACATTAAAGCATAACTTACAAACCTAATAAGGCATGAATCTTCATTTATTTAACCCACATGCCCTCAAGCTGAATGTTCATCTGTGCATAAACCTCAGATGCAAACTCTAGGGGAAGCTTGTCGAAGACATACCTACAGAACCCCACAATTCATAGCAATAACAGCTTTCTCATGTTCAATTCCTCTCTGTTGGAAATAGAAAAGCTGGTTTTCACGGATTTTTTGAGGCAGTTACCTCGTGCTTTTCACAAGCTGAGGGGTTCTTAACCTAAAAAGTTGTGTAAAATGTTAATTGCTCACAATTTTGAAAATAACGCTGAAACTCATTTTTTAATTAATCTACAGTAGATTAGTTACATAGTAGATGATGATCTCAGCCATCATGCATAAGAGTTTAGAGGAGGAGAGGGAGTGATCAAGGGAGGAGAAGTTGGCAGTGAGCTCGGAGGAGGAGATCTTGTCATCGCTGTTGGAGTCAAACTAGTTGACGGTACACTCAAGGTCGGTGTTGGCTGAGTGGGAGATGGGAGAGGGAGACAGCAGGGTTGAAGGGTGCACTTGAGGTTGGTGAAGGTGGAGGGGGAGGCGGGAGAGGGAGAAGACATGGTCGGAGGGGAAGAGGAGGAAAAATGAGAGAGGAGGAAGGTTAGGGTTAGGTTTAGGAGTGAGCAGAATAAGAGAAAGGGAGGGATGAGCAACCATGAAGGTTAGGGTTAACGTTAGGGTTAGGAGAGAGGAGGAGGAGAGGAGGGAGTAGCAGCAGTTGTAGGGACGGCACCGGCAGTGGAGGCAGGAGAGGAGGATGTAGTTTTGAGGCAAGGGTCTTGAACTAAAATATAAACATGAGCATTTTTAGTCGATGGAGAATAAAAGAAGGGGTAATTTGGAAT
>JBAKGM010000279.1:11322956-11341912 GCA_037177215.1 Asparagus racemosus | reverse complement strand
GGTGAAATCTTAATCTTTGATTTCATTGGTTGATGAGATTTGGACATGGCGTTTGGTGATTTCTTAGCCTCTAGTTGTGTGAGAGCTCTCCTGATTGCTGAGTGGTGTACGTTCATTTTCATGGCAAAGTATCACTAAGAAATCTAGATTTTAGCCAATAAGAGCCTTGGAATATCTGCACACAGAATTGTGTATATCCTTTGCATGTCCTAGTTAAAACTTAGAGCTCAGTATGAGAAAAAGAAGGCATTGGTGCCAATAAATTTGAATAATAATAACAGGGTAATTTCTAACTAAATGGTAAAAGTGCAGTGCAACATATTCCTTATACTGCAACTATAAGTATAAAAATGACAGCTACTGAATTTTAACCGTCCACTATAATATATCAAATATTGTTTGCCTTGAATGAAAAATAAGAATCAGTATAATTTACTAAAGTTAGTAGTATAAATTGTATGAGAATTGTCTCAGGGCAGAGGCAAATTGTGAAATACTTTAACAGTGGCTGTTCTCTTCTTCAATTTTCAGTAATTTGAGACCTAGGTAGTACATAACGTTGTATTATATATTAGTACAACATGGCTTGAAATGAAGTCTATTGTTGACATGTGCAATGAAATAATCTTGGAGGGGATTGTAATCAAGGAAAAATTATATCATTAAAAACATTTTCCCCCTTTCAGAAGCTGAAAAGGATTTTGTTCGGATATGCAATCTAGTATGTCTCATTTAGACTAAGTACATATATATACATACACAAAATGAATTGTAAAGAGAACGTAGTGGATAAAGCACATTTTCAATCATATATTCATACTTTTTTGAATAATATCTAGATTAATGGAATTTGTCTCTAACGTAATTAATATCATTAACCATCACAAATTGCATTCTTTCTAAAATTTTCAGCCAAAACAAAATTTAACTACAAACCATGTACCAAATCTGATTCAGAAGTAAACCCAATTTACTTAATCTTTTCTTCCTTGAACAATTTTACTTAGCACTAGTCCATTCTCATCAGTATAAATTGTAAACGAACAAAAAGCCACAAGGCCCACTATCTTCCCTCCTCTCACACATTCAAACCTTCAGCTCTTTCCACCATGACCTCCGGCCATCCACCCACAATACCCCCCGCCGCCACTGGCTGCTGCACCTCCTCCTCCGGCAACCGCTCAAATGACGCACTGGCAAACAAACCCGCCATCACCACCACCGGCCCCACTGCAAGAAGCGGCCCCACTACACTCCCTCCCACAACCTGCCCCTGAGCTCCGGCAAGGAAAACCGTAACTCCGCCGATGGCACCGGCCGGCGAGAAAGAGCCGACAAGCGACAGGATCTCGAAGCATCCGCGGAGCTTGACAACTGTGGCGGCGGTCGAGGGATGCCGCAGCGTGACGTTGGCAACGCAGCCGCCGCCGCCGCTGAGGATGCAGACGCCACACATGCGTTTGCGGGCGAAGGCGGCGATGCAGCCGGAGATGTCGCAGCCGGAGGCGATCTCGATCGCGTGGGTCCGGAGCGTGCACGGGCTCTCATGGGCAATGATGACAGGGGGTTTTGGCTTGTTTTTCAATCCAGCTGGCCGGCCGCGAGGCCGCCGGAGGGGAGTTTTGGGGGTGGATGGAGAGATGGGGACAATGGCTGATGTCGGGTCGGACATTTTTTTTGTTGCAGTGGTTTCAATTGGATTGTTTGGAGAAGTTCGGAGTATAAATGATTAAGGAATGAGATTAAGATAATGGTGTTTAGGGTATTATGGGTAAGGGGTAGGAATGAGTTTATTCTCATGGTATTGGTAGGGTAGTGTGAGTGTTTGAATTGCCTAATTAAACTTCAATTTATTATTTTGTCATGTTGATTGCCTTTCCCACCTAAAGAGGAGTTAAATTTATAAGCTTGGTCACAATGTGTTTACCTTGAAAGTTGCTAGAAGTATAGGTGAACATACGTATTATCAATGCAAAAGTATAGGTGAACATGATTAGTTTCATGCAAAAACAACTAAAATGGGAAGCTATAGTCCATGGATTTTTTAGCTACTTTTTGTGTTTCTTAATTTGCTCGAAATGTTTGAAGAGAAAATTTCACATCTACTCTCCCATATGTCAACTCTTTTCTAATTTACTTGAAATTAAAAATTCTAGCACACCTCACTCAATGTAGGGTTTTTTTAATTGGATTTGGGGAAAATAGCCATCGTTTTACAAATTTGTGGGTTTGCTGTTAAAATTATGGTTTTCACGTGTATCAATATTTATTGCATCCTCATACGCATTGTATCCTTATTAAAATTACATTAACAGACACAGCATACAAGATTTAGGAATACCAAATGGTAAAAGTGGGGAAAAAAAACTTTTCGTAATCTACAAATGAACCGAAATTTAAGGGCACCTTTACAACTTCCATCTTCTTATCTATTAGAATTTTATAATAACAATCATAAGAAACTCCTCTTTCTATGAAGAAGAAAAGGTAAGAGGTAAGAGAAATATACTTGATTACAAGTTTCATTTATGGATAGATTTTTCAAAAAAATTCTAAAAATTCTTTTGGTTGCAGTTATTAAACCTAGAATGGAAAACCAATCTGCTCAAGGAATGATGGGAACTGAAATCCAGCTTGCTCAACTTCAAAATGATGATGAGGTAACTATTGCTTTCAATTATATAAATTTAAACAAAATAATTAAATTACCTATAAAAAAAAATAAATTTTACATGTGCATCAATATTTATTCAGATGGAACAATTCATCACCAATCCAGATAACTACGTCAACTATGAAAAATTTGTGCTAGAGCAACTGCAGAATAACAAGCACATCATCATCGCCGAAGTCAAATTAGCTTGCCCTTTTTGCAGCAAGGCCAACAAATGGAGCTGTGATGACCTGCTAGATCACGCTAAGAAAAGCTACAGCTGGAAGTCCACACTACCACAGAAAGATAAGGCTAAACATGATCCACTAATAGACTTCATGCTGAACGATCTCGCAATTATAAACTATATGTAATAAGATTCTACTATTATGTAACTCCAACAATGTTTTTCCTAGAGTAGAACTTTATATATTATGCTGCGATGTGGTGCTAACAGGTTGCATCCTCATTTCTAGATGAATAATATAATAGTTAGAGTTTCTTTATGATAATCTCAAGTACCTTCAAATAAGGCATGTTTTATTATAGATCATCAATTCGTTTAAACTTTTATATTTGAGTTAAAATTTGTCATTTCATTTAAAGGCTGTCATTACATTTGGACTAATAATTTTGAACTTCAGCAATAATTTAGATTTTTTTAATAATTATTGTATGAATATTAATATAAATATTGATACATGCGCATTCATGTTTGTGGTAGAGTTCATGAAAGGACATGTTTTGCCTAATTTTCTTTGTGGTTGAGTGTATTCATATATGATGTGTATTCAACTCAGTTATTCAAGTTGTGTGCAAATATGGAGTTTGTTCAACGTGGTTAAATGTATTCATGTATGGTGTTTATTCAACTTGGTTATTCTAGCTGTGTGCGTACATGGTGTTTATTCAACTTGGTTGAGTGTATTCATACAAATTTCTTCTTTGAGACATTACCACAAACAAGTTATGTGCATATGATGTTTATTCAACTTGCTTGTCGTAGAATTGTATGTAATTTTCTTCTTTGGGGCATAATGACAACCAAGTAGTGTACATCAATATAACACTTACATTAGAAGATAAATTGTCAATATTACCTTAGAACAAGCTTGAAACACTACATTTTGATCACAAGCAACAAAGTAAACATCACAAATCACCCAACAAACCAATTGGAACTCTCTTCCAAATACATTCTCCAACCCCACAATATTCTCTCTCTCTCTCTCTCTCTCTCTCTCTCTACACCTCATATCTTCTTAATTCAATTTCTTTGTCTCTTAATTTGGCTACGCTTTCAGTTACCTCGTCATCTGTAAGCTTTAATTTCTTCCATTCTTCTTTAAGCAATTATTTCTCACTTATTAGCTTCTTTCTCACCTATTAGCTTCTTCACAATGACAAACTTAGAACAAGCGCTTGAAACTCTAGAGATTGACTTCATGGTTGTCGGCATTGAATTGGAGAAGATTAAGGTCGAATTTGGGGAATTAGATTTTTTTTTGGGGGGGAAGAACATTGAGGAATTTGTGGAGGGTTAAAATAGAACAAGAAACTTTTAAAAAGAGAGGGGGTGGGTACAAGTAGTAAACAATGCAATCAATAGGGTTAAGTTCTATTCAAGTAGTAAACATTTTCTTTGGAATATTCCCTTTTTTGTTAATAGAAAGTAGTTACTTGCTAAAAGAGGGAAACTTTATGGTATTTTGTTGCTGGAAAATACAACTTATGGCATTTTTATGCTATATCGTGGATAATTTATGGTATTTTTATGCAATTAACCCTAAATCTATTAATAATTTCCATCCATCCAAACATGTTATAATTTTCAGACTATATTATAATTATAATATCCAAATTCTTTTAGAATATAGGGAAAAATGCTTTTAGCCCCTAAAATCAAGAAGCAAATATGCCCCACCCAAAAGACTAAATTAACATGCCAAAAAGCCACAAATCCATATTTTTATGCTCCTAGCCCCCAAATCTAATGACACCTAACTATTACTTTTCTTTTTTCCATTGTGCCCCTACTTCATAGGGCCTCTGTGTGTGTGTGTGCCCCCCCACCCTCTCTCCCCCTTTTTCTCTACCAGCACAAACCCAAAAAAATTCACCTTTCTTCTTCCTCTATCTTTGTAAATTTCTAAAACTAAGGTTAGGATTTTTTTTTCTCTGTATAATGGCGGGAGATGATGCATCATCATTGAATCATCTGCTACATTACTCGCCTTTGTTCCCACACTATTTATCTTCGCTTCACCTAAATTACCATTTTGTCCGTCCCATTGCTGTACTATTCTCCACCTCCTTTGCCAACTTCACCACCGTCGCCGCGAAATTCATTGCCTTCCCCTCCCAAAAAACAAATACCACTACCCATCTCCTCTGCCACTGCCAATCTCCTCGCCACCACTTCCTCGCAATTCCCTACTGCCTCTACCACCCTGCATGAAGCCTCCACCACTGCCACCGTGTATGACTGTGTTTAAAATATCTTATGTTGAATGTGTAACATATAACCAGCTTCCTTGATGAATATTATCTCTCAGTACTATCTCAGCTTCTGGACATAAGTATCCAATTTATTTTGCTGCCAAAACCCTTCTATCATGTATGTACTTCATGATTTGCTTACGTATCATCTCCACCAAAGGTAAGATTTGTAACATTCGTGATTTTCTTACCCAACCGTTGAAGGACTCAGCAAAATTTGAAGTAACATAGCCATACCTGTAAATCACATGAAAAAAAACTCATAAGTTTGACGACTAATATGTAACCTAAATAACTAATGTGTAATTTAGCAAATTAACTGTAACATTAATAACTAACAAGTAACTTCTAAATTGTATACTTAAAAACTAACGTGTATCATTATCAACTAAACTGTAATTTTAACAACTATGCTGTAAACTTAACAACCAAACTGTATACTTAACAACTAATGTGTATCATTATCAACTAAACTGTAATCTTAACAACCAATATATAAACTTAACAACTACGCTGTAAACTTAACAACTAAACTGTAACCTTATCAATCAAGCTGTGAATTTAACAACTAACATGTATCCTTATCAACTAAACTGTAATCTTAACAACCAATATATAAACTTAACAACTACGCTGTAAACTTAACAACTAAACTATAACCTTAACACCCAAGCTGAGCTTAACAACTAAAGGTGTATCCTTAACAACTACGTTGTAAACTTAACAACTAAACTGTAACCTTAACAATCAAGTTGTGAATTTACCAACTAACATATATTCTTATCAACTAAACTGTAATCTTAACAACTAATATATAAACTTAACAACTTCAATGTAAACTTAACAACTAAACTATAACCTTAACATCAAAGCTGAACTTAACAACTAACATGTATCATTATCAACTAAACTGTAAGCTTAACAACTAATATATAAACTTAACAACCATGCTGTAAACTTAACAACTAAATTGTAAAATTAACAACCAAGTTGTAAACTTAACAACTAACATGTATCCTTATCAACTAAAATGTAACCTTAACAACTACGTTGTAAACTTAACAACTAGGATATAAACTTAATAACCAATCTGTATGGTTAACAGCTAAACTGTAACCTTAACAACTAACTAAAAAAACTTAGCAACAAACTAAATTAAACAATATCATACATTACACCAGGGAAATAAGTATTTGCACATCTTGCTAGGGAGCAATTCATTGCAATAACATAAGCCCTTTGATCTATCAAAATCAATTCTTTCATGAAAATTTTCCTTTATCGTCAGTCTCTCCCCCCTTCCCCCCGAAAATTTTCCTCTGTTGTCAGTCTCAGTTCAAACCTAATGCATGCTTTTTCCCAAAGTCCAAATTAAAACAACCCAAATCAACCCATCTTCATCAACCTCTCCTCAAATTCTTTAGACCACCAACGCATTTCAATGATGTCTCAAGCTCAGTCAACCTGCATCATCTCCATCGGCGACCTAAATCAAACCCATCACCACCATTATCATCATCGTCATCATCCAACCAATGTCATATCCACCTGCAAGCATAGCATCATCGCCTTCATCCCTCGCCATTTCTACAATCCTACTCTGATGACCCTCGCAGTGAGGATTGACAGGAGAGTGGCGATGACGTCAAAATAGGTATTGGTTAGGGTTTTGAGGAGGAAGTTGATGTTGCCGGAGGAGTCGAGAAGGAGGAGGCAGGACACATTGAATGGGTTGTTGCTGGCCCTTCTAGAAACTTCTAAGACGTGGATGTCCTTGTGCATGTAGTAGAAATGGGCTAGGGTCTTGATGTCGTCACCGGTGATGGCGGCGGTGGAGGTTTTAGCGAGAATGGAGGTTGAGAAGCATTTTGTTTGATGAAATGACCAAGGAAGGAGTAAGTAGAGACTGATGGTGTTCTTTTTTCTTTTTCTTTTTCTTTTTTTTTTTTTGAAGAGGGAAATTGCAAGGGGAGCTTTCTTGTGAAACTGATGGTGTCGTTGCTGGCAGCGAAGCTGGGTATGTGGAAGAGGAGGAAGATCACGATAGGAAGAAAAAAGTTTTGTTTAGGGCTTTTTTTATTTTAAGGGAGAGGAAGGAGGGGGCATTTTGAGGTTTTATGAAAAAAGTACACTGATGGGGATGGATATGAGCTGGAAGGGGTTGATTGCTTATAAATTTTGATTTTGGGGGTAGTAGGCTTATTGACTTAGTTTTGAAGTGGAGGTGAATTTGCTTTTTTGTTTTTTTTGGGGGGGGGGGGGGGGGACAAAGGCCTTTTTCCCTAAAATATATCAAAATCATGTCTAAAGTGACACTTGTTGCTTTTATGCTACTCCTATAACAGAATCCTTGAGTGCCATATCGAAACTCACACTTCCTTGTTTAATATACATGCATAAATTTATTGGGTTAATTATTGAAAACCATCCTGAACTTTGAGGGAGTTGCACTAAACCCTCAACTGTTTTTATTTCCACCAATCCCCCCGACCTTTAGGATTGAGTTATGGTGCATACCCCCCTAAACTCTTTTATTCCACTAGATTTCATATTAAAATTTCTCATTTGATCTCTAAATTAGCGTCATCGATTCTAATATCTCATGTGGCAAACATGTGCCAACAAAATAGTAATAATAATAATCATTTAGTCCCAAAAAATTACCTAATTTTCCTTTTTAATAAAAGGGCATATTTTGGGATTAAGAAGGGGTTTTTGTCTTTTGTTTGTTTATTTGTTTGTTTTTTTCTTTGTCATGTGTTTATCCAATGACACATTAGAATTAATGGTGCTAATATAACATGCTAAAATGAGAAATTTTTAGGTAAGATATAGTGGAATAAAAAAAGTTCATGGGGGTGTATATGCAACAACTCCTAAAATTTAGAGGTTTAGCGGAATAAAAAAAAGTTGAGGGGATTAAATTTAGTGAAACTCTCCTAAAGTTTAGGGGGATCCTCTGCAATGACCCTAAAATTTTACTACTAGCTAGAATAAGAAAAGCACAATCAATCTTATTCATGTGTGAAGAATCAACTGTCGGTGAGTGAGTCATACCATTTTATATCCTCATCGAGGTCTAGCTCACCGGCAAAGACACAAGATAATATTTGAGATATTTGCGTTGTTCATTTCTACACTTCCATGGACACAAGGACACACAATCTCCAAAAAGAAACAAAACACATTAATTTTGTATAGTGTAATACAAGTGTTATTTGTATAGTTCTGACGATTGTTTATAATTTTTAAAATTAAGGGGGTGGTTGTAAAGTTTTCGGAGGGAGGACTAGGGGCTGTTTGTAAAGTTTTTATGAGGTTAGATGTAATTTAAAAAAATGTTTGGGGGATTCTCATAAATTTTTTAGGGGAGTTTGTAATTTTCAATTTTCAAGGGGTTGTTTGTAAAATTTTAAGGAGTTAATTTGTAATAATTTGAAATTTTTAGCACTGTATTTGTTACTTTGATAACTTTATGGGGTCAATTGTAAAATTTTCAAATAATGTCTGTAAAATTTTCAAGGGGATATCCAAAATTTTTAAAACTTTTAAGGGTTTCATTGTAAAATTTTAAGGGATTGTTTGTAAAACTTTAGGGGTCTATTTTTAATTTTTTAACTTTTCAAAGAATGATCGTAATTTTTATATTTTCTATGAATTGTTTGTAATTTATAGATTTTAAAGGGGCAGATTATAATTTTCTAAATTTTACGGTGCTATTTGTAGTTCCCATATTTTTCAAGGATTTATTTATTGTTGAATCTTAAGAGGTTGTTTGCAACTTTCATGAGGCTATTTGTAAATTTTAGATTTTTCATGGGGCGTTTGTAATGTTTAAAGCTTTCAAGGGGATAATAGTTTAAAATTTTCAATAGATGTCTATTAGTTTTGTAACTTTCATGGGAAAGTTGTAAAATTTTCAAAGGTCTGTTTGTTAAATTTTTAGGGGAGATTTATAAATTTTGAAACTTTTAAGGGGCTGGTTGTAAAATTTTCAACGGGTTATTTATAAACTTTTAAGGTGCTATTTGTAATTTTTAAACTTTTCATAAGACTTTGTCTTTTGGGTTTTTTAGGGATTTTTGTCATTTACCGATTTTAAAAGGGACTATTTATATTTTTTTGAATTTTATGATGCTATTTGTAATTTTTGGATTTTTTAGGGCTTTATTTGTAGTTTTGGAATGTTTAGAGTTTTATTGTAAATTTCTTATCTTTTAGGGCCTATTTGAGATTTTAGATTTATCAGGAGGTTGTTTCTAATTTTTTGATCTCAGGGGGTAGTTTGTAATTTTTTGATTTTCATGGGGTTGTTTGTAATCTTTAGATTTTGAAGGGTGAAATTGATAATTTTCTGTTATTGAAAAATCTTTTTATATTAAGGGGGATTTTTAATAGAAATTTTAAATTATGTATAGTTTTAATTTGATAAGGATTCTTTGGCAAAGAGGATTAGAAATGATTAGGTGTCAACATATTAATTTGTAATAAGATAGATGGATATTTATTTTGCCACATGGTATGTTTTTGAGCTTTTAGGAGTAATTCACGAGATATGATTATAAGATTTTTTTTTAAATTATGGATAATTATAATTTAATTAGGATACAAAATATTTGATTATTATAGCTTTCTAATTATAGATAGTTTTAATTTGATGAGAATTCTTAATTAGGTGAAGATAAATATAGGTATCCACATATCATCTTCTAAAAAGATAAAATGACATATGAATATTTTTTGATATGACACAGTTCATGCATTTAGATGACATATATCCGTTTTTTTAAACCTTTAGAAGAGCCACCAATTTAGAAGGATACATGAATAATTTTTTTTATATGACACATATCATGTATTTGGATGACACATGTCAATTTTTTGTACCGTTAGGAGAACCACTAATTTCTCATTATATATAAAGGAGAGATATTAATTGTCTAATGGAATTAGGATTTTTAAATATAAGAAATAACTTTTAGGAGATGACAAGGTGTAACTTGGTGGTCAAAAGATTTATTCAATATATTAATGAAATTTATGTCATATGTGATTAGTTTTGTAAAGTCTAAATTACTAGATTGGTATTAAAAGTAATACATAATAATCAGATTAATATTAAAATTAACGATAAGATAACAAGGTATTTCAATTTGCATGATGAGACAAATAGGTAAAAAAATTCCACCAAGTTTCTCCGATAACAACTCACGTGATCTATTGTGTGATGCTTAGTCACACATCTTTCAATCAAACCATCATTTACATTCAAACTGCTTTTTAGACCAGTGATTTCATCTCTCAAAAGTAAAAAAAAATTGAGTTCCCACACTAAACATAGGCTTGTCAACCCACGCTCACAATTCACAACCATCAAATGATATTATGCAAAGCAAAAAAAAAAAAAAAAAAAAGAAAAAAAGGGATGACTTACATGTTTGCCCATTGATGAGTCTTTGTCTACTTCTTCCATTGCTTATGCTTGTCGCTAACCATAGGCGGGAACTTGAGCTTGAAGAAGCTGTTCCTCTGCAATGGAGAATTCCCAATTCGGAAGAAGAGGAAGAAGAAGCCCTAAAATTAAAGGTCCCTTTATTTTTGCCCTAATTTAAAAATGTCCCTTCCTAACAAAATGAATGATGCGAACTCCGCTTCTAGATGATCATAAATATGCTACCTAAACATCACGTGACAGATCACATGAGTGGTTAGTGGAGAAAATTGACTGGAATTTTGTTGGACATATATATCTCATCATGCAAGTTTAAATATCTTGTTGTTGCTTTATCATTAGGTACTAGTTTTAATACCAACATGATAATTTAGCCGTTTTGTACATTGTTCATTTAAATATAATTAATCTTTAAGATTTTACATTTCAAATTAGTATAAACACTGTTTAAATATTTCCTATATATAAACCGTGCTTAAAAGAATGGAACAACTACTTTTTCTAAATTTTTTGTTTTTGTTTCTCAATTAATACAAACTAATGTCAAATCATATGTTTTATGCAACAAATTAATTATTCGGAGTGTGTCAATACAATGCCCCATGAGCATAATTATGATATCTTATGAGTATAGAAACGATTCTCCTGAAGTTTTGACATAGGAGAAATTTCACAAAATATCCTAATTAATCTTTCAAAATTCTATTCAAAGATGGTAATGTGTGGAGTAAAAAGTAAAAAAAGAAAACGTTATCCGGCTACTGTACATGAATGTTCTTCATTCAAAATTTTCAACAGAATTTTTAGTCATAATTCAAACTTATAAGTCTATAATATAAATATAATAATAATTTTCTAAGATAAAGTTGTGGGTAGTATATGACTGTTTCCTGTTCCATGCCAAAAATTGGATAAAAAGCCAAAAGAATCACTTAACTGCCAAGTCCCATGCTACCCCACCAAAAAATCAGTTACAGAATTCTATAACCAACGTAGCTCCTGAACCAAAAACCTCGTGCCCTCAACTCCCTCTTCCACCGCCTCGGCCATCGCTCCCCCTTCTCTATATAATCCCCAATTCCTAATCCCAATTCCTCAATCCCAATCTCAAAGATGACAACTTTAACCAAATCTCTCTCCATCTTCATCCTCCTCTTGCTCCCCCTCCTCTCCTCAGCCGGCGGCTTGAGTTTGATCCGCGTTGGGCTGAAGAAGAAACCCCTGGATCGATCGATTCAAGCCCAAGATCCGAGAAAATACGGGTTAAGATCTAATTTTGAGAATGTGGGTTCCGAGGAGGACGTAGTCTCGTTGAAGAATTACATGAATGCGCAGTACTTTGGGGAGATTGGGGTTGGCACGCCGCCGCAGACTTTTACGGTGATCTTTGATACGGGAAGCTCTAATCTTTGGGTTCCATCGTCAAAATGCTATTTCTCGGTGAGTGATATATTCTGCATGTGTTTGATTTTGATTGAGAGAGTGGTTCTTATTGGTTTTGGTGACTGTATGCAGATTGCTTGTTATATGCATTCGAAATATAGTTCGAGCAAATCGAGCACGTATCAAGAGAATGGTGAGTCTCTGAAACTTGGGTTGATAGCATATCGAATACCAGCTTTTGGGTTAAATTTGGATTCTTGTTATGGAATTTGTTGGGTTTACTAGATTGGCGACCGATCTTTTGTGATGATAGGGTTTTAATTCATGCTAGAATTATGGCTGAGGGGTTAGGGATGATGATTTTGCAATTTGTTTTGCCTTGTAAAAGTAGAAGGGTGACGATGAGGCTGAAAATGACATTTTATACCGGACAAACATGAGATTCCTCTTATATCCAATAGCTCCGAGAGCACTACATTATAATCAGGAGATCCTTGATGACATGCTATATCGGGTGGTGGTCATGCTTCTGGGGTCAAATCAATATGTTCTAAGGAAAATATATATATAATTTTGTATTATAATATGATAATTTTGAATCATAATATGATTTTGCATTTTAGTTATAAGCTATATTTGTTTTCAAGATTAGTATGGGCAGGTGCGTTTGACATAAGTGCAACATCTGTGTGACGGTTTGACCTATAAACAATGACTTTTTTTTGTGTGTGTGTGTGATATCTGGCATTTTAGTGGATTCCGTCCTTGTTAACCAATCCTTTAATTACTATTTTATTATTTCCACTGACAAATAATACTTTCTAACACCTGTTTGTGGTTCAATCCTTAAAGTTTGCTCACGTAATTACTTGTTTGAACAGGCAAATCTGCTGCAATTCAGTATGGAACAGGATCAATCTCGGGTTTCCTTAGCCAGGATCATGTTACAGTTGGTGACCTGGTTGTCAAGGATCAGGTTTTAAACTTAACAAGAAACTTTTTTTTTTTTTGGGTTACACAATGCATTGAGTTCATCACTCCAAATATTTATTCTCAGATTTTCATTGAAGCAACTAAGGAGCCAGGCCTCACTTTCTTGATGGCCAAATTTGATGGCATTCTCGGACTTGGATTCAAAGAAATATCGGTTGATGATGTGGTACCTGTATGGTATGCTCCTCTACGTTGATTATGGATATTTATGATGGCTAATGAAAAATAACCCTTCATCACATAATTGTTGGAAGAAAACAGTAAATATACTAGGGGAAAACATCAGGAAAAAAGACACAAACATTGAGAGGTCAATTGGAAGAAAACAGTAAATACAACATATTTAATGCATGTTAAGGAAAATATCACTTTCTAGTATGTTTTGAAACGCCATGTGCTGTTATGTCTTACCTGTCAATAGTTTGAACTAAAGATAAAATATATATTAGATCAACTGTAATTATAAATTTTTAACCTGCATAACTGTTCCTTTATCTTTGGTCAGATGCTCTTGGTAAATTCAGATAAAACCAAAGTAATTTAGAGATAGGGATGGTTCCAGAAATGTTTTCCTATGGGGGCACATATACAATTATAATATAAATTGATAACTTATATAGTATAACTTCTACCAATAGAAAAACATATCAATACAATAATTACATAGATCTCAACACATAACAATTTCCATTACCATTTTCACATCAATACATGAGTATTTTTCATTTTCATCACAAAAACTAACAAAATCTTCTAAATTACAACAGGTGTCTTTCATAATTATTTGTTGACTTGTTAGAAACTCTTAGGGAAGCCTTGAACTGGAAGAGTTGAGTTTAGAGAGGTTGAAACGTAGCCATCAAATAAAGTTAATGAAGCTGGATATAGTTATAGGCCCATTATACATCTAAGAAAAGTTAAAAACAAGAACTATAATCTCCACCTGAGTTTGCTTCAAATTTTAGTTATAATTGAAATCCTTTTTTTTTTTTGGGATAAATAAGTGTCAATAGTGCTACATTTTGCATACAATTTATCTACTATTCCAACAGGTATAACATGGTTGGCCAAAAACTTGTCCAAAATCCTGTTTTCTCCTTCTGGTTGAACCGAAGAGAAGGGGAATGGCAGGGAGGTGAACTTGTATTTGGAGGTTCTGATCCAAATCATTTTAAGGGTGATCACACATATGTTCCCGTAACTCAGAAAGGTTACTGGCAGGTGAACACTCGAATATTTTGTTTCAATGGAAGAACTTCGTATTTTTCTCTCTTATTGACCACTTTTTTTTTTTTTTTTGTGGATATATTTACAGTTCAATATGGGAGAGGTGCAAATAGGAGGGCAGAAGACTGGTAATTGTTGCTTAGTCTTCATATCTATTTTTTTCTCCAGCATTTGAGTATCTTATAGGTGCTATATCCCCTGCATTATATACTGACTATAAGAGTGTAATTTGCAGGATTCTGTGCTGGAGGTTGTGCGGCAATAGCAGATTCTGGAACTTCCCTAATTGCTGGTCCAACAGTATGTGTTAAATCCAGATGTTTATTCACCGATTACGCTTATCTTTCTTTTATTTTTCCAAATAATCTCTGGCCAGCTTTTCTTCCGTGAACCAGTACCAACATTCCACTTGTCGTCGTTCTTTACTTGATACCTATCATTAACTTTTTTTATCACTGGAGTAGTCAGTTGACTCGGAGGCATGGGACACCTTGATTCAAGAAGTGACATTAGTTCTTTTACTCTTCTAATCTTTCATCTTACATCATTTTGTTCTTCCTCCTCCTCTCCACTCTTCTTTCTCATGTATATTTTGCGCTACTTCCTGTACTTAATAAACTCTCTGGGCACCTTGCACCAGTCTCCCCCCCCCCCCCCCCCCACCAAACTGTATAAATGCATCTTTTGTTAACAGTATCTTTAAATTTACCACTTTGAGTCTTTCATTCAGCTTGATGGGGGGTGAGAAAGTTCACATGGACGTATTCTTTGTTCGATGTGTAGGGATGCAACGGCCTGTATGTGTCTCTTTAGAGTCATAACTAATTGCAAGATGATCATATTTAGGTATATAATGAAGGTAAGAATAAGCACAAGTAGAATAGAAGAGACACGAAGGATAAAAGGATAAAGGTCCGTCATAACTCATAATTGTTTGAGACAAATCTGGCTTCACATGTGGACCACATCACACAACCAAATAATCCTCTAATAAAATCATGAGAGGAACAAAAGTCAATATTTCATAAGACCCTCTATACCCATCAAATTAGTGCCTGAATTATGGACATAATTGTGGAGAATCTTGTTTAGCAAAAGGAAAGACTTCAATTTTCTAAATTACACCTCAATTATTTTATTGGTGCAACCTGTTACTCCTAAGTTATCTTAACACTTAACTTCACTTGATCTTATGTACAGGCAGTCATAGCAGAAATTAATCAAAAGATTGGAGCTTCTGGTGTTGTTAGCCAAGAATGCAAGGCTGTAATTGCACAATATGGGGAAAAAATTCTTACTATGTTGGTGGAAAAGGTCAGGATTTCTTGTGACATTGATTTTGCATTTAATTTGATTTAGTTTTCTACATCTTTATGCATGTTAAATGTTCTGAGTCCCTGTAAATTTTTGCAGGAACAACCAGAAAAGGTTTGTTCCAGGATTGGTCTGTGCACTTTTGATGGATCTCAAGGAGTTAGGTTAGACTTCCTTTTGTTGCCTTTAAAAAAACAATTTCCACATATGAGTTTGATTTGATATTAGTCACAACAATAGTGTTTAATAGTTTATTTTTTGAGTTTTCCGAATACTCATCTAATTTTCATGTTTCACAAGTAAATACTAACTTGATACCAATTATTCTCATGTCTCGTGTACTCAGTGGCGTTATTGAGAGTGTAGTAAATGATAAAGGGGATAAATCAACTGATGGTCAGAGTGATGCTATGTGCTCTTCTTGTGAAATGGCAGTTTTATGGATGCAGAATCAGCTTCTCCAGAACAAAACACAAGATCAAATACTTAATTATACAAATGAGGTATACTATATAAGTTACTTTCAACTTTTTGTAGTAAGAAAAGTTTGAAGTTTTATCATTAGTCTAAATTTCTGTTGCAATTGCAGCTGTGTGATAAGTTACCAAGTCCAATGGGAGAATCAGCTGTTGACTGTAATAGCCTTGCCGGGATGCCTACTGTTTCTTTTACTATGGGTGGAAAGATATTTGATCTGACACCAGATCAGGTATGCTTGATGCACCTATTCCTTTAATTGCTTTTCATGATCATTCCATTACGTGTATCAATCACTAATACAGAATTCTCTACATACAACTTGCTGCTTTTCCAGAAATAACAAATATTTGACAAAGTATCACATGGAATATCAAAGGGTCACATGGAAAAAGTACACATTTGAACTTTGTAAAAATTTCACTCTGCAAGGAACGAGAATGATCAAGATTTAAATAGAGCAATAAATACCAACTGGGTAAGAGACAGATACTGTGAAGACATATATCAGTGTACGAGTGGAAGAAAGAATCTGAGAGACTAGACTGAATAATAACACAGAAACCAGATATAGTATAGGAATAGAAGAAGTAGGTAGTGATCTGAGACAGAGTGAAGGATAAAAATATAAGTCAAAATTCACCAATTCATTTCCTGAGCCCTGCAATACATGCCCTTGTATGAAAGCAATTATAACTAAGCGAACATAATAATGATTCCTATTCCCAGATACAAAACTGACAAAATATACAGCATTATTGTACAAATCCAAAAAATGCTCAAAATCACTTATTCCCTAGGCTACTAATCGAACCGCTTAAACCACCAATTAATCTTCACTATGAATTTTCAGCTGAACTATCTTCTTTTATCTTGAACCAGCACTCTTCTTCTACTAGAATTATTTTACAAAAAAAATAAAAGTTAAAAGTGCCCTGGAAGACACAAGAACATTGTGATGGTCTTAAAATATAGTTATCCTAGAGGAAAAAATAACCCTAATTTCTCTTCTCATCATTTCTCTATATACTTGTCCCTGCTCTCCATTGCAGTATGTTCTTAAAGTTGGTGAGGGAGATAAAGCGCAATGCATCAGCGGATTCACAGCCTTGGATGTACCTCCACCAAGAGGACCTCTCTGGTATGACTACTCCACCCGATTTGCTCTCCTCTCACAATGCTTGTTTACTTGGAAAAACTCATACTGATGTTATCTATATACAATATACAGGATATTGGGGGATGTCTTCATGGGAGTTTATCACACTGAGTTCGACTATGGGAAGTCGAGAATTGGATTTGCAAAAGCGGCATAACATGGCCTATCTTTATACTGGTCTTGATTTTCTGAAACTTTGGTTCATATATATGCTACGTTTGTGTGCTATTTATGTATATATGTTGGATGCATCAGGATGTACTGTGTTATCTGATTTTTCTTAAATGTTCTTTACGGTTCTTTACAAGTCTTGTTCCTCAAAAAATTAAACTTCGGGGGGTTTTTGCATATAAACGCTTGATCTTTATTTATTCTACTTATGTGCCCCATTAATTTTGGGGTGTCACACTTAATAATCCTTGAACTTTGAAGTTTTTGCATCACGCCCCTGACTTTGTTAGAATTTATATGATCTTAAAAGATCTAAGGGGTACATAATTTTCTATGATAAAAGATAGTAATTTTTTTAAAAAAAATTATATCATTTGAATGAAATCCATTTTCCTTGCCGGAGCTCAAGGGCAGGTTGTGGGAGGGAGCGTTGTGGGGCCGCTTGTTGCAGTGGGACTGGTGGTGGTGATAGCGGGTTTGTTTGCTGGTGCGTCATTTGAGCGGTTGCAAGAGGAGGAGATGCAGCAGCCCGTGGCCGCGGGGGATTTTGTGGGTAGATGGCCGGAGGTTATGATGGAAAGAGCTGAGAGTTTGAATGTGTGAGAGGAGGGAAGATTGTGGGGCTTTTTGTTCGTTTATAATTTATACTGATGAGAATGGACTAGTGTTAAGTAAACTTGTTCAAGAAAGAAAAGAATAAGCAAATTGGTATTACTTCTGAATCAGATTTGATACATGGTTTGTAGTTATATTTTGTTTTGGCTGAAAATTTTAGAAAGAATGCAATTTGTGAAGGTTAATGATATTAATTATGTCTGAAACAAATTCCATTCTTCTAGTTATTATTCAAAACGCATGAATATATGATTGAAAATGTTCTTTATCCACTACCTTCTCTTTACAATTCATTTTGTGTATGTATATATATGTAGTTACTTAGTCTAAATGAGACATACTAGATTGCATATCCAAACAAAATCCTTTTTAGCTTCTGAAAGGGGGAAAAAATGTTTTTAATGATATAATTTTTCCTTGATAACAATCCCCTCCTAGATTATTACATTGCACATGTCAACAATAGACTTTATTGAAAGCCATGTTGTACTAATATATAGTACAACGTTATGTACTACCTAGGTCTCAAATAACTGAAAATTGAAGAAGAGAACGGCCACTGTTAAAGTATTTCACAATTTGCTCCTGAGACAATTCTTATACAATTAGTACTACTATCCTTTGTAAATTATACTAATTCTTATTTTTCATTCAACGCAAACTATATTTGATATATAGTGGACGGTTAAAATTGAGTAACCGTTATTTTTCTACTTATAGTTACAAATTAGCCTATTATTATTATTCAAATTTATTGGCACCAATGCCTTCTTTTTCTCGTACTGAGCTCTAAATTTTAATTAAGACATGCAAAGGATATACACAATCCAGTGTGCAGATATTCCAAGGCTCCTATTGGCTAAACTCTAGATTTCTTTGTGATACTTTGCCATGAAAATGAATATACACCACTCAGCAATCAAGAGAGCTCTCACGCAACTAGAGGCTAAGAAATCACCAAACGCCATGTCCAAATCTCATCAACCAATGAAATCAAAGATTAAGATTTCACC
>JBAKGM010000279.1:11245531-11258558 GCA_037177215.1 Asparagus racemosus | reverse complement strand
GCCGAGCCACCAAGAGGTGGCTCGGCCACCGAGCTACCCATGTGGCTGTGTTTCGTCGATTCCCTGAATTCGGTTGTCCAGTTCCTTTGATACTCGAGTCTGGTTGGTTCAGTTCCATTGATAGTCGAGTCTGGTTGGTTCTGTCTCGTCGATATTCGTTAATCTGAAGCTTCGTAGTTGGATTTATTCCACGATTCGTCGCTTCGCTAACTTGCACACCTCGCCGACTACATCGTCAATGGCCCACCGCTACCCCCTTGACCCCGCGCCCGCTAACCAGCTCGCGGGATCGCTGAAACTCTGCATAGGGCATCCATGGTTCGCCAACTGTCAATGGTTCACCGTTGCATTGTTAGATAGTTGTTGATCGTCAACCCATCGTCACGAGTCACATTCGGGGACTTATAGGTAATTTTTCAACGCCTACAACAGATGCAGTGGCAGATGAAGGCCGAAGTAAATGTGGTGCCAGTACATCGGCACCAAGTCACTGTTGTGATGATAGATGGCATGATCCTTTGCTAAAACTGACAAGATGAAGGCACTTGGGATATCAAAATCTTTAGCATATTGTTCGAGATGGGTCTAGAGCACTGTCAACTTGTACTTACAGAGCAGTGCAATTCTGACCTCATTACAAATAGTGGAGGGTTGAGCGCTAGAGGCCAACGGAGTGGTCAAAGCAGGTAATCTGAAGTAGCCAAAAACTCAAAAAGGGCAGCAAAAGTGTTCGCCGAAAAAGTACAAAACTTTTCTAGGATTTAGAAAGTGAGAGAAGGCATCAGAGGGGTGGATGTATATAGGTGTGGGCAGTTGCTCTCAATCTGAGTGGCTGACTCGGTTCCCTAAAAAGCCACTGATGGTTTTCAAAACTGAAGCGACTCCTCGTCAATTGAGGCGTCCCCTCGTCAACCAAAGTGCCATATCTTCAAACTGCTATGCACGATTTGTGCTGATGTTAGAATGTCATATCAAAGCTATCTTCCTAAAAAACATTTCAGATCTTTGAGGCGGTGAAATGGTTGAACAATTCAGTTGCTCTCAATCTATATTTCCCCGAGTCTGAGTGAAAGGTTGAACAGTTCAGTTGCTCTCGAACTCGACTTCTCGTGTCTGAACGAAAGGTGCTGGTGTTATATCCTGAGAATTAGTAAGTCTAATAAACTTTTTAAGAGTTAGCCACGTGTCATGATTAACTAGCCGAGTCCTATAAGTCTGAAGGCTTGACCCTGGTTCGAGCATCACCAACCTCCCTAACAGTCCAAATTCGAGAGGAAAGGCATATTCTACTCGGGCCCTCATTAAGGGATGTCTAGAACGATGAGACGACCTATCAACGTTAATAGTCATACTCAGCCGCCCAATCACCATCGCATTTAATGCTGGGTCAGAGTCATTATGACTCTTCGGGCTGATGTTATGACCCCTCAAGCAATACCAGCACTTCAGCTATTCTGTCATTATCGTATTAAACGCAAAGGTGACTCATTTAACTGATGCTGACACATGTAAAGTGCGGTCTAATCAGCCTACTGCACCGACCCAGTCAAATTACTAATGTGTCCTTGCCAACCCTCTGTAAATAGCAGGCAATCTCTACCTCTATAAATAGTAGGCAATCTCTACCATTCTAAGGTATGCAAAAATTACTAAATAACAATCTAAAACTAGATTATGCAAACTTGTTTAATCTATTACTGACTTGAACATCGGAGGGAACACCGGAGCAACAAACTCTAGCCCTCTAACGGGTGTTTTCTGTGTAGGAATCTACTTCCTTCTGAATGATGAGCTATCAAGAAAGATTAAGAGACCCTAAACTCCTCTAAATATCCACTTACCCATACAATTAACTTTCTAACATAAACAACAAGTATACCGCTTAGAATTACAAAGAGAAACTGAACAAATTGAGAGTCAAGGAACATGAAACTTAGAGCTCAGAAATTGCACAAGCAAACTTATAATAGAAAAATCTCATACGCATTGAGAAAAGAGAATTACAAAAGTTTATTACATATATAACATAACAATTTAGGTATCTTACAAGAATATAAAACAAATTAATTTCAAGTCTTACACAATCCAATTGTTCATATGCAACATAAAAATAATATTACAATGTATGAAGAACCAATTTAAACTACACCTCATTTTTTCCCCTCCATTTTTTCTTATATCAGCCACTCTGTACACTGATAACTTCAAAATTTTGGAATCATTTTTGTTTCCAATTGAGGCATAACTTAGACTCTGTTATTGAGGTGTATATGTATACCAACGAATAGTATGTGGATCACCATCAGAAATCATTCACATATGGCCTCGACTGCAATCTTCTTCATAGTTCCCGGGCAAGGATCTCCTCCAAAGACTTTAGGAAGAACAACTACCGAGCAAAATTGTTTACCTACACAATTCTGCAATAGTCTCTCTTATGTTAACATTCTCGAAAAAGAATGGATAACAAATGCAATTGTAACTCATAAAAATATCTCCAAGTTCATTTTATGCTTGTTGGGTATAATGTATATAAACAACAAAAACTTTATCCCAAATTTTGTGGCCAGCTACTTGAAGCATATTCTTTCATTATGTTATGTTTAGTCTTCTCCTAAGTTAACCAATGCCGGGTCCTTAATTCCTCCCAACCAGGTTCCTTTAGGTTTATCTCAAGTCCTCTTTATTCTATTAATTACAATCTCATCAGTTCTCCTAATTGCCGGATTTTGTGGCATTTCCTAAATAGGAGCAACTTCTAACCTCCTACGAATGTACTCATTTATTATCATATCTCTTAATATGTATTGACAAGTTCATCATAACATTCTCATTTTTGCTACACTTATTTTTTGTGTTCGGGTATCTGTTATGTTGAAAATTTACCTCCTCAAAAGCATCATAAGATTTGTGTGCATGACATCTACCCTCCGAGAAGCTCCCACAAGTGCCTTGAGGAGTTCCAAAGCTAGCAAACTTTATGTTAGTAATCTTTTGGCCTCGATCGCAAGATAAATGAACCTTTGGTCTACCATATGCTTTGGTATACCAATTCTCCATTGTTGGTTGCCACTCCTCAACTTCAGCACAAACACTCCCTACCGATCTTTTCACCATTGATATCCCACTCGGGTCACCACCCCATTCCTCCAACACAACCAAAAAATTCCCCATTGGACTCAACCAAGAACGAGGAACATGATACCTAAACAATTAAGAAACAAAATTAGTTTATTACATTCATAAACTTACAGAAGGGTAAATTTCATACAACTCCCTAGAGTTTGGCCCACTGAGATTAACCCCCTAATTATAATTGTCAGTTAACCCTCCTAACCTTTGGTGCTTGTCTCAAAACCACCTAAGTGTCTGCAATTTTTCAACATATCCCCCTAACGGCACAATTGGGGGGTTTCTGAAACTTCATCAAATGTTCATGGGGTTTTTTGAAAATAATGTTGGAAGTTTGGTGTTTTTGTAAATAATGTTGTAAGTTTTGGGTTTTCCAAAAATAACGCTGAAATTTAGGGGGGTATGTTGAAAATTTGGGGGTTACACAATTTGGGGTTATGTTGAAAAAATTGAAAACGTTTGGAGGGTTTTTTGACAAGTCCGAAAGATTGAGGAGGTTAAGTAACATTTATAATGTTTAGGAGGTTTATCACAAGATGGGTCAAACTTTGGGGCTTGTAAAAATTGATGAAAGCTTGGTCTCTTACCATTGTTGAGAGGCCTCCCCGCAATTAGTTTGGCACTTATTAAGACTATAGGGCCCACGGTAATCACAAGCACCACAAGAACCGGATGCTTTATATGCAGGCCAATATCTACCGATACTTTGTCCATTTATCCAAACTTGGCCCTTTCCCATGCTACCCATATCTAAAGCCAACGGTTCGTTCCCTTCTGGTGCATTGAAGAAAGTCTGATGGAGAAAACAAAAAACAAGCTTAGCCTACATTTTTATGTATAATGTTGAATCATCGATATTAGTTTGATTGTTATTACCTTATACCAGGTTAATGGCTGCTTTTGAGATGCTTCTCCCCACTCGACATTGGAACTTCCAGTGAGAGAATGAAGATTCAAAGTCTCTCCGTGCAAACCAATCTATACCATCGTATAAAATTATTGATATTTTGATATATCATAACAATTGACAAAGTAAATTTAATTGTATTCACCTGATAAGTCCATTTTTGCCATGAAAGATCTCTTTTTCCCTCGTTAAGGCCAGTTAGCGTCACTGGGCCAAGCACCCCTGTGTTCCAAGTTTCGAAATGGTTTCCTACATTCTAAAATGAACTTGACAATTTTGGTCACATTTATCAATTATTTTTATAATAATGATGGATAATCATAAATAAACAACATACCGATAGCCCACAAGATACACTCAAAATAGAAATCTTATTACTGCCTTCCCACAACTCTGCACTCCCGGTATATGTCAGTTTGGGATTTTCCAGACCTCCATATGCTGTCCCTGCCAAGAGTAAAAAGGCATTAAGCATTTGAAAATCAAGAAGAAGTGTGATTATTAAGTATTATTCAAACTCTCGAAAATTTTAAGTTTAATTGGAGATAAGGCTGAATATGGTTTGTTCTCTTGTTTGTGTAATCGTTTGTTTTTTTTAGTAGTCATAGTAGCTTACCGCTCCATCGCCCATTGATGAACACGTGCAAAGAATGACCAGCTGACATCACTGTCAGGTAAGGATATCGCCCAGTCTTTAGAAATTCTTCATCTTTGGCTATGTTGACACTAAAATGCAATGTATAAGAGCCTTAATTTTACTTTCAACCAGAGGAAACAACGGCTTTTCTCACTCTGGTACACAAAGTTTCCCCATTTTTCATTTTGGTACCCCAAACTATTTTTGAACACTTTGATGCCCGCAAACTTTCAATTCCATTTCATTTTGATACCCCGGCCTGGATTTCATTAGATTTTCTGTAAAATTTGTATTACATTTAGGTTCATATTACTCAGTTGCTAGGGGTTCACACAACCAAATGTTCCCAGTAACTGTGGATGGGGTATCATGTGCTAAATACATGGTATAAATTTAATAGAAAATCTAATGAAATCTGGATGGGAGTATCAAAGTGAAATAAAGATTGAAACCATGGAGTATAGAAGCGTTAAGAAATACTATGGTGGTATCAAAGTGAAAGAATGGGTAAAACTTTGGGGTACCAAAGTAACCCAAAGAAAAAACAAAGATAATGTATTAGATACTCACTATGTTGTGTACCACAAATAATCCGAACTATCCCATGTTGTATTTAACTGCTCCAACAATCCAACCTTTGTGAATGTCTTATCGTTAAGAGACTCGGTATCTTCAGTGTATGCCTTCCAAGAAAACCCTCCAAGCCTTTGCATTTTCATAGTTGCAGACTGAGATCCTACCTGCATATCACATAAAATTTTTAAGAAACTAATAAAAAAAGTAACATATAAAAGGGCTAACTGCAGAAACACCTCTTGTACTATGCATATGTAGCCACCCATACCCCTGAAACTATTTTGTAGAATGTATACCCCCTAAACTCTGGACAACATTATTATCCATCTTAGGTTGAGATGTCACTCATGACATGTGATGATAAATTACCATTTGCCCTCAGTTTAACTGGGACAAAAAAAAAACTAAATTTACAAGGCGTATATCCGCAAACCCAAAAGGAGAGTATAGAAATTAAACAGGACATATATAGTGCAATAAAGTAATTTTTCCATCAAATGTTTGAATTTGATTTCTTTCTTACCCTTGCAGTGTTAAAAACTGTAGTTTTACAATCAGGAAGGATGCTAACGGACCAAGGAGGAAGATTGTAGTGCATTCCATTGAAAGCAACTGTTGCATAAGATTGTGAATCAAAGTTGGCAAGAAATGCTGCACAAGATGATTTTGACCTGTAGACATGAGACTAAACAAGAAGCAACAAAAATATTTTAGCATTTAATAACTTGAAAACTTTTTAAGGAGATAGAAGGTCTCGAAGTAAACCTCTTGATAATGTCCGAGCTCTGTTACTGTTGGATTGCCATAAACCAGAGCCGGTTCACAAAGTTTGATTGCTTTGTGCAGGTTTCTCAAATGGCCCCATTTCGGTTGCCTCAGTAGACCTACATTATTAAGAGTTCAAGTTGATACTTAGTAATATTATAGGAAGAAAGCACAATATGGTGACTATATTGAGTAATAAAAGGCAGAAGAAATACTGAAATTGATTGCATCCTACATTAGAATGTTACTTTGATTGGTTATATGGTTTGAAGTGTCAGAAGAGTTGACAAAGTGTCAACTAGCATGTAGTTTTTAAACATTGGATGCATTAAGAAAGGAAAACTCTTAAGAGTATTAAATTTTGAACATCAGATGCATTACTAAAGAAAAACTTGGGAGTGTACAAATAAACACCACATAGTTTTATGGATACATCAGTTTTCTTTTTATTCTTGAATATCTAAGTATCTATCCAACAGAACCTTGACGCATCTGAAGAATGTTGATATTTTTCAATGTACAATTTGTCTCATATTCATATCGACATGGAGACAGTTTGGCAGACAAAGCACATATCAGAAATATCAGAAACAACTAAAGTTCAGTTTCAAGCAACTAAATTATGAATTTGAAACTGCTATTGATGAATATAAAGAAAGATAGACTCAAATGTATACCATATTCGTCAATTGGAGCATCATAGTCATAGCTAGTTGTGATGAAAGGACCACCAGCTGTCCGGCCAAAGTTAGTTCCTCCATGATACTGAAAAATAATTTAGAGCATAAGCTATTTCCAGAGAACTAAACTAAACATTGGATGCCATCGAAGTATTGATTCTTCTTACCATATAGTAGTTAATGAAAGATCCACCTTTCTGTACAAACCTTGCAACTGCAAAGGCTAAGTCCTCTGCGGGTCTATGAGGGACTGGACCACCAAAACCAGTGAACCTGCACAAAAAAGTATAAGATAAGAAATGCATTGTTAACTGAATGGGTAAATTACGAAAAAATTCCCCTAATGTTTGCATGAGTGACGAAAAATCTCCCTAAGGTTTCGAAAGTGACCATTTGAACCCCCTCTTCATTTTCTACAAAATTAATTTGGAGACAAATATTAATGGTTACATTAAAAAAGTGATGATTATTTGACTAGGAATTGAAAATGAGGGGGATAAAATGTTACTTTTAAAACCTCATCATGGGGATTTTCTATCATTCCCACAGACCACAGGGGAATTTTTCAATTAACCCTTACTGAAATATTGATGAATGTATTTGAACACCAAGAAACAATTACCAGCCACTCCAAGCCTCAGTCCACATCTTGGGCTTGTAAGGCTTATTCGGTGAGAACTTATCACAGTAAAAACCATTGCATGAGTTAATCTGTCATGGAAAATTCCAAATGTAAAGTTTTAGAAAATGAGTGGGAAAGGATTCTCATCAAGAAATATGCAAGTACAAGGAGTGAAATTTTTTTTTGGGAAATGACAGTACAGAAATCCAGAGCATGGCTTTCTGTTGGTAAAGGTTAAGGCGACCAAGAGAGAGTGACGTTTGAACAACATAAGCAACTAGCAAAAGTGCAGTTAAAATAAACAAAGTTTTCAAAATCATGTGTTGTGGGACCTCAAAATAAGTAGGAGGTCAGTCTTAACAGTCCCTTCCACTAAATTCATGGTGAGGTTGAAGCTTGAGGCTATTTTATGCAATCATATTTTTCAAATCTATTTTGCATATGCGTCTGGCGTGTTTTAAATTTGGTTGCTCTGATATCATCTTAAAGTCCCTTTCGTTACATCGAAATTCCAATAGACGGTTGAGGATTAGCGAACTTTGAGAGGGAAGCTCAACCTCTCATTACATAAAAATAGTAGGAGGCTGTCTTGAAGTCACTCTCATGGCATCAAAACTCCAGGTACCGCTGTGTGAAGCTAGCCTAAATTTCAACACATAAAAGGGAAGCTCAGCCTCTAACACTACACCAAGACTATGAAGTTGTGATGAGAAGTGTGATAATTATAATTTGGATAAAATTTCACAAAACTACCATGAGATTTCAAGTGTTTTGGACATAACTATCATAAACTATTTTTTTATTAGAAAAAACTAGAATGAACTATTTTCACTCCATCACGTTTGACAACAGTTAAAATTTTTCCTAACAAAAATAATTTTATGGTCGTTTTGTGAAATTTATCCTTTTATCGACTAATCAACCTGCACAAAGCATGGATTTCAATGGAAGAGCAAAGATAAAGATCAACATACAACTGGATCTGGAGCATCATCTTGCTTGCACATAACCCATGGGACTCCAGTTTTGAGTCCAACCGCCATTTTCGCAGCCCAATAGGAGTATGATTTCCCTGAGGCTCCATTGTAGCTCTCCAATGGCCCGTACTCATTCTCAATCTTCCCCAATCAAAGAAGAAAATGTCATTTTCTTCTTCAATCAGATAACTGTCACAATTGAGATAAGAAATGGATATTATATTAATACCTGAGAGAGGATAATAGGACCACCTTGTGATTCATAAAGACCTTCAGCTTTCATCATTGATACAATCATTGCTGTAAACTTCGCCATTGCATCCTATTTCACAATAAAACTCAAAGAATCAACAAATTTTGCTAGTAAAATTTGTATTGATAACGAATGATTCTGACCTTGAAAGGGCCATTGTCAGTTCTGAAACTGATCCCTGGAACATATTTTAACCAAATTGGGAAACCCCTGTTAATCAAACAGAAGAATTATCAACAAAATTTCATATTAAATTAAAATGGGTCTCAAAAAAAAAAAATCAGAAGTTTACCCAAAATTCCACTCAGCGCAAACATAAGGCCCAATGCGGAGGTGAGCATAGAGGCCGGCTTCCTTCACAAGCTTGAGGAACCGAACAAGATCATATCTTCCACCAAAATAATACTACAAGAAAAACCCAAATCAAATCCATTGTTTGCAACAAAACCAACATTAACAAAAATTGAACTTTTTATTTTAAAAAAAGGGATTTTTTGATACTAGTCCCTCAATCGTTCATTTTATTAAATTAGTCCCCAAATCATTGAAATTTTTATTTCGCTTCTCAATTCATGTAAGTTACTCCAAATTAATCTTAGATAAACTAACTTGTTGGACCGAATATTTGAACTTAACTGAGGATTTTCCAGTTATACTTTTTCTTCAAATTTACATCTAAATCCAAGCCAGTTCTTTTAAATCCAGACAAGTTCGTGATTAGGGGATAATGAAGGAATTGAGGGTAAAACAGTAATTTACCTTGATGGTCAATTACTAACCCAACAAATGTTTTTAAAAAAAAATTGGACAGAACAACTTAGATGGAGACTAATTTGAAGTAACTTATATATGACTTGGAAAAATAAAAGCAATTTCAGTGATGTAGAGTACTAATTGAAGAATATGAAAGATTTAAGGGACCAATATCTAAAAAAACAAATGAAATTTGCATACTTGGCCAGGCGAAGGCTCATGCCCATTCCAAAACACATAGGTCTGAATTACGTCCAAGCCACCGTCTTTAGCCTTTTGTATGAGATCAGGCCACATCTGAACAAAACCCACATGAACAAATCAAACATCAGCACAAAAAAAGACGATAATTTGGTGAAAAAAAATTAAAGACCCAGAAGCTGCATTGACCTCAGGAGTGCTCCTGGGGTAGTGAATGGAGCCAGAGATGAGGATTTTTCTCTGCCCGTTGATGATGAAGGACCTGTGGTCGTAGGTGACGGTTGCGGTCACCGGGGGTGGTGACCATACCGCCAGCAGAGCCACCGCTAGTATCACTAACTTGAGAGCCATTGCCAAGGAGAGAGAGGATGGAGAGAACAGTGGAGGGTTCATTTGAAATAAAGAGCAAGGTTTTGGCTCTCTTTTTGTAATCCCTCTTTCTTGTTGCATTGTACAACTGTAGCTGCTATTATACTAGCAAGAGGACAGAGGGGAAGAGAGGTGGCCTTTGGAATCATAGAAAATGCTTGAACATAAATAGAGGAGGGAAAAAAATTCCTATAGAAGGACCACTGTGCATATAGACATAAAGGGCAGTCTTGTACACGAAGCTCTTGCTAGGAGTCAAAAAAAAAAAAAAAAAAAGAGTGGGATACATGTGTTACCCAATAAATTTTTGGATTAATTACAATCTGATATCTTGAGATATATGGTGCAATTACACATATATAAGTTTAGGATTTGTGTATCTATATGAGTAACTCCGAAGTTATTGATTACATTTACAGCGATAACACTAGTAGTTGTTTGTCGTCTGGGCTTCAGGGTCATCCTTGTAGTTATAACTTGTAATCTCAAAGTTACTCGTCTAGATACGTGACTTCAAAGTTACCTCCATAATTACACCATACATTAAGATACCATATTGTAATTAATCATAAATTTTAAATTGATGTAAATGATAAAACTGAATGCGATTCGGTAAAAAAAACATCAGTGCAAAACAACATACACAATATGTTTTATATGAATCGTTAATGACAACTATTAGAGTATAAATCTTATTAGAATTTGCGCGCATGAATAAAGTATTTTTAGTTATTCATGAAGAGACGAAGAGAGTAGGAGGGTGATATGGGGATTATTACTGTCTTCTTTATGATTCAAAACGTCTCACTCGTTTAGAGGCTATTATGATAAAATTTGTACTCCAATAAATGATTGTTGACGTGGATGGAGTGATCATGTAGTGAGTGAGTTTTCTCTTTCTATTTAATTTTTCATGTGATTTTAGTTGGGGAAATTTTAGATGAAAAAACAGTTGGTAAAGTTTCAGATCAGAATTTAAGGAAAGTTGTTTCAAAAAGGTAAAAATTGGCTGTCACTTTCTACTTTCAAGCTTCCTTTACCTCAGAGATATTTGAACAAACTTATAAGTGATATGGTGATGGTGATAAGAAAAACAGGGGTTACATTATAAATCCAAATAAAAAGAGATATATGATTTCTTTATGCTAACCAGTTAGATTGTTAATTATACACTTGTTCTCATGATTTTTCTTTTTTTTTTTTTTTCCTTAGAAATGTCTAGATTATTAAAATGATAATATCTCGAGTCTCAAGCGACCATTTGTTATTATCATCCAATTTACCACTTTTATTCTTTTTGTCCGTCACAAATTTCAAATGACATATTTGCCCATATTGCATAACTCCACTGTCAATTAACTGTGCTACTAACTAGTAACTAAAATTCTAATGAAGGATTATCCAAAAAAAAAGGGAGAGATCTAATGAAGGAGGACAAAAATGTGAAAGAAACAACTATTATTAAAACGCTTGTCCTTACTTGAACCAAATATAAAGTTTCGTCCTAAATGACGAAAATGGCCTTCCGGAAATTGGACGCGGCGAAGCAGCAGATAAGCCCGTGATTTCGTTTCATTCGCGTCCATGGCACTAGTTATAAGTTACCGTGTTCCTAAATTTGCTTGAATTGTCCACCCTTCCGATGGACATCTATTTTATGAAATAACATTTGGTTGGGTCCAGAGTTGGGAAATATGGTTTTGTTGGAGCTGTTCCAAAACAGTAGTTAGTGTTAGGATCTTATCCGTACAAAAATATTTTGTTTGAGTAATAACAAATATTCATTTGATTTTAATCTGTGTTTGAGATGATTAGTATAGGTTTAAACAAGGGTCAAGTTTGAGGCAAAACGGAATGTAATTCAGCTCAAAGAGGAGTCATCAGCAAGTTGATCATCGATGACCAAGCTGATCATAAATGAGAGCTTTTGGTCATCACAGATTCAACTTTATAGAAAAATATATTTTATCGATGACTCATGAACTATCGATGATAGAAATATCCAGATGTTTTATAATCATCGATGACACAGTGCCCTCATCGATGATCGATGATTGAAATCGATCATCGATGATTCATGTACTGACTCTCAGGTTTTAAGATTGAATCACAACCATTCGTTGCAGCTATGTACAAGGTTTCTTTCTCTCGTTTTTTATAGATGTTCCTGACCTATTTTGAGAAAGAAAAAGAAAGATAACAAAAATTATAGTGATTTTAATACTTAATAATGATATGCTGTTATTTTGAGGGTGAATTAAAATTATACATTGAGCATGGTAGAAAATTCTACTCCTCTCTACTAAAAAAAAGAAAAAAACAATTAATGTCGCTTGAAAGTCCCTTCTATTACAGCAAAAGTTATGGTGAAGACCGAAGATTTAGACTTGTAATTTAACCTCTATTATATCCATAAGGTTGCAAGTCCTCTTTATGGAACAAAAAAATATTTTGATATCACAGTATCTATTTTCAAATTCGGTTTAACTACGAGAACGATGAGATTTGAATTTGTTATGACACTAGGTTAAAGACTCCTTTCACTTGTGACACCCCAAATATTATAGGCACGCATATGGGATAGTAAGAGTTTGAAAGGTTTATATAGTGAAGTCTAATGCTCAGTGTAGTATCAGGTAGTCAATGTTGACAGTAGTTTGAACTAAAAAAATGTGTTGTAATCAGTGGGTCTCACAGCTTACTCTGCGTCGACGGGCTCACAGACCAGGGGTGACAAATGGTATCAGAGTAGTTTATCATCCAGAAGTGTGGAGCTAAGTGTTATACTGGACTAAAATGCTACACCACATAAGCTAGGGGTCAGCGTGGGTCGGGCTAGTTCAGGCTCGTGGCCTGGCCCACCGGATTCAAGTTTGAGCTAGGTCTAACTTGGGCCCGCGAGGGTCAAAGTGGGCCGAGCCTGCTTCTCTGATCCTGGGTGTAGGACTGGGTCCATCCCAGCCCACGACCCGCTTAGGAGAAGACTGGGACGGGCCCGGCCCACAGCCCATGAGTCGTGGGTTGACCCATGGATTTTTTGACCTTTTTTTCATTTCTAAACTATATTAACTTTGTATTCATATTTATAAAATTGTATTTAATTTATTATTTTCCTATTTCAAACACTTTATTTTAAATATTATATATATGTATAC
>JBAKGM010000279.1:11191440-11226461 GCA_037177215.1 Asparagus racemosus | reverse complement strand
ATTATTGTATGTGGATTTGTTCGCATTTTCTGATCATTTGCATTCATTCGCATTATTATTATACTGCCATTACTTGTAGGATCTTGCCGTGTGTTATACAAGCTGACGTACTCTATTCTCTTGGTGTACGTCAGACCTAGATGACGGACAGGTCCAGCATACAGTCGCATCTGAGCCAGAGTTTCCATAGCACGAGTGCCTCCCAGATGGTGGAGAGGATCCAGTAAGAGCATGATTAGTTTACTTTTATTTCCTGAGTTGATGAACTTTAAGGATGATTTAGTATTTTCATTTTAGTTGACATTGTTGGATTTCTTTTTTTGATTTCTTTAGCTACGAGTGTTAGTTCAGATATGTGGACTCTTTTATATTCCTGGACGTTATTTCATTTTAGTGATATGTATCCTGGAGTTCTAGATTTATTTATTATATTCTATCATCTGTGATTCTGTGACTATGATTTGGAGATCTGTGATATGAATTACGATGACTTAACGCTTGGCGTAATAGGTTGAGAAGAATAGTTTTTATTTTATTCCTTCTCAATCTAATACGTCACAGGCTTGTTCGCGTCCTGTTTTCATGTATTCTGGGAAGCGGGGCGTGACACTTTCAGACAAAATAAAGAGCTCAAGGGGTGTCTTACTTTATTGAAAGTTTGTGTGTGTGAGGGACTTATTCTAAAACCAAGATTATGCGAGACAATAGCTTTAAATGGATAAATTCCACTTGGTTGCAGCTAAACACTTTAGAACATAGCAAATGCATAAGTATTTTTGAATTATAGTAACGGTATTAGATGCTAAACTTTGATCATTCATATAGATGGAATGTCTAGAAATGCTATGATGAGCCCCAAGCAAGACAGTTAGATTTTTATACAACCGAGCTTGATCATATGAAGATTTATTAAGTATCAAATTCTACTTTATCTATCATTAATTTTTAACGATATACTAATATGTGAAATATTTTCTAGTTCGAGTGGGAGCCATATGGAGGGCAAAGTTATATGGAGAGTAAGAGTTCCTCTTGTATATTTTGAGATTGTGGAAATGCATGTACCGGATCGCTTGCTTAGACAATTTGGTTTGACATAACACATTCTAGAAGAAAGTGAAAGAATAGAGAGAAAGGCCAAGAAAGCTGGGCATTAGATAGACTGAGCAAATATGCATCATCAGTATATATACAGATAGGATGATCAGCATTTGAGTATCATGGAGCAAATTGATCCTCCTCTTTAGAAATCAAATTACATCACATGGTATTGAAGGGTTACTAGAAGATGAATAATAAACTAGACCACGGCTCTACTCGATGAACACCAACAACATGCCCTACAACGGAGATACATGCATATGGGTTTAGATGAGAGACAACTTGTAAGCTCCTTGTAGATGGTCAAAATATATGCTCAAGCATAGTCCAAGATGGAGAATAAATATACATGGTCTAAACACTTCACATGGGCCCAAGCATGGCCCATATTAAAGCTAACCCAAGCAATGGTGAAGTTCGCCCAAGATTCAACCGAACTTCGCCCCTCGAGATATACATGGACCACGTCATCCACATCTCAAAGAACATGGGTTGTCCACCTTCTAGTGAAGTTCTCTAGAGCAAACTTTGCGTAAAGCCACCTAGTGAGCTTCACCCAGAATTGTTCAGCAAGCTTCACCCAAAATTGCTCAGCGACCTTTGCCTTTTGCCCGTTGTAAGCAAACCTCACCATTGACTATTTCAAGAGCTATTTTCAAGGAAACGGTTCTTCCCATTATCTGCCAAGTTAATGGCCCACTCAATCCACATTTAAGGGCCACTAATTCTCTCACTCTCTTAGCCTATAAGAGGAGAGGATATTACTCATTTTGGTGCAACCTAGAAGTGGCGCTAACTAAGATCAAGGCTTGGCATCTACAACTGACTTTCAGTCAACTTCTTTAGATTTTAGCATCTTCGGCAAACTCTAATCAGGAAGAGACCCTCTGTCTTAGTCGGACCATCAACGGAGCACAAGATCGACACTCTATCGGCACACAGAAAAAATCCTAGGAAATATATAACTTTTCTTTGTTTCATTGTAATCTTTTGAATTTTAATCTGTGTTAATTGCAATACAAGAGACCCGAAATAGGATGATGACTCTACTAGAAACTTCTTTCTCATCCAACGAGAAGATTGTGCTTAGTCTGTCACTAAGACCCTTGGGTCTTTCATTGAAATGCTAGTCATTGAATTTGACCAAACAAAGTTTGAGGAATTCATTTCCTCTAACAAGTAATCAACGAGTACCACTACGAGCTATTGCAAGATTCACCACAATGCGAAAACTAGTTCAAAATCGAGCCTCACACCTATCAAGGTGAACTTCGCTAAAAACAACTTGAGCTTCGCTGGAAGCTAAATGAACTTTTCCCAGAGCGAAGAAGTATCAACCCATGCTTCAATAGAGGGCCAAGACGTTCATATGTCTTCTAATTTTGGACATCAGTTTACAACCCCTTTAGAGGTTTGCTTTAAAGCATCTCGTGATGCTCACTATGCTTCCTTAATTGGAGCAAAGAATGGGGTAGTCCTCCATCACATATCCTACAAGGGGATAATATCACCCATGGTGATTCCTCGTCTAAATCACAAACTTTGGCTTCTGATAAGAACTCGATTGATCATGCAAGTCGAAGGACAAAGCAACATCACCATAAGTGACATTCGCATACTAAAATCAAAGCAAGCGAGGTTGCCCCTATTGGGAGCAATTGCCTAAACTGAGTTGGAACTTCTACTGATTTAAGAGAGTTCCTATCTCTAAAGAGATCATGCTAATGTCAACATTGTGCGACTCTAAGAAAAGTTATTACTATAGTTCAAATGAATTGCCAATACAAATCTATTCATGAAAAGAAATCAGTTTCAATCATCTCAATCAATTTCTCGAGCCTTCAAAGCTTAGGATTAGAAGACAACGACTAACCCAAAAGGTAAAACTAATCTCTAAGAATTCACGATCAACATGACCGGTGTCATCTCTAGAGATGGAGAAGAAGTTCCCAATAGTCCTTTTGATCCCATATACTGTCCTAGCATCAGAAGTATACTTCCATATGGCTTGTATCGTCACATGAGGTCGAGACATGAGGCCACAATTCCCTTTTATTACTCCTCCCTCCAGATGCGTGCTCCATGAGCCTCATCCCAAGTCCACCAACTCTCCACCAGTGACACCAATTCTGCTATAGCGTTAAACGTGACCCCCAGCTCAAGTCAAGAGCAAGGATGTGTTGTAGGTATGATGGAGCAAGAAGCTCATGATGATCTTTTACAACAGATGGAGGCTCAAAAGAAAGCGTCAGAAGAGCGGTTCGAGCGATTGGAGAAGATGCTTAACTAACTCTAGCTAACTTCTCAACCCCAACCAAGCTCTTTAAAAGGGAAATGAGAAATTGTTGGGATCTTTCCGAAGAAAGAGCAATCACATAATGAAGATGCAATTTCTATCCATTTAGGATTAGAGGCATCGGTGCCTCCTAAACTAAGTCACAAGGCAAAGGTCCTTGATGACCCCCAAAAATAGCTCAATGCTCTTACACAGTGAACAGAGCTAAAGAAGATTAGAATTACTCGACATTATCCCATCGAGTGGGATTCTATTCACTATCTGATGAAGTTCAAGCTGACAATGTTAAATATGTTTGATGGTAAAGGTTCTCTGAACTAGCACATCTGCTACTTCCACCAACAAACATGGAATATAGTAGGGAATGCCGCCATCAAGGCGTGACTCTTCATTGGCACCCTTCAGGAGGTAGGCTTTGATTGATTTCAAAATCTGCCCAATGGTCAGTTAACTCCTAGGATGATTTGGAGGCTCAATGCCTCTCATAATTCCATAAGGAACAATCAGATGTGACCATGGCTAGACTTCTTTCCTAAAGGCAAGGGGGTGATGACTCGGTCAGAGACTACCTTGAACAGTTTTGTAATTTGAGCTTGTGCTGCGAAGACATGCCATTACTGATACTACTTCAGATGTGTCAGCATTATTTCTTGAGCCGTATAGAAACTTACATGGGTGTTGTTAAAGCTCACACTTGAAAAGACATAATAGAGCAAGCTGATATTGCAGAAAAATTAGCAGAACAGTTCAACAAGTTTGATCCCCACTCAAATGAAAAAGAGGGCAACAACAAATAGGGAGAATCGTCCCAGTCAAAAGCAAAGGAGACTTTTGCCGTTGAGATCAAAAAGCCTGATAGTCAAAAGAAGGAGTCTCGAAAGAGTAATCAACGACCTACTCCTTCAAAGATGAGCATACTGTTGCCTTCTTTCATGTCCTCAACAAGGGTAACTGGTTGAAGCTTTCTGAAGCCCGACGCCCTGACAAAGTTAGAAAGACCAATGACCCCAACTATTACCTCTACCACAGAGTGTTAGGATACTCGATCAAGAACTATTATATCCTCAAGGATAAGATTTAGACGTTCCTCGATTCAGTGATTCTCAAACATCAACCTAAATAAAAGAAGGTTTCTTTTATTCAGGTCACTGCTAACATGGTGACTCTTCAGTTCGGGTCCTTGCCGAAAAGCCAGGCCCAAAATAGAGTTGTTCCCATTCCCATTCCCATTACAAGGATGGAAGTGGTCAATCATGACTAATAGGGTTGACAAAGTCAAGGCTTTGTCCCTCTTACTACTACAAGAGGAGAAATAATGTGGGTTCACCCCGACCTCCTCCAAGACGAGCATTAGGCATCTCAAAAGTCAATGGCCCATACAGAGGCTAAATACAAAAATCTAACAATGCCACCTCTGTGATTATAGATGAAGAATCACTACAAGCCTCTTCGGTTAGAGATTCAGAGGAAGAAAAAATTGTCATGGCGGTCCGTCCTGATTAGAATCTACTCGTGGAGATGAGATCTGGCAAGGATTATTTGAAGAATTATGATCAGCAAGGATCCTCCAAACAACTGGAACTCATTAAACAAAAGGAGACGCGGTTTGACAAAGTGTTGCAGTGAACGTCTGCTGGTTCCAAAGCACCTTTACTACATGATATCATGGCTCAATTAGCCAGCATCCCGACTCGTATAACCTTATATGAACTTCTATGTTTGTTCAAGGATACAAGAGAAGCTTTAAATGATAGTGAGGCATTTCTCACTCACATATCCGAGCTTACCCAAGATGATGAACCAAGACAATGCTACCAATGCTATCAGTAAAAATCTTGCATCATTTTCACCCCGGACGACATGCTCATCAAGGACCATCATCATAACTGACCCCTCCATTATATCGGGTGTGTCCGTTTAGCAAAGATTGAGAAAATTCATATTGATCCAAGATCTGCATTGAGTATCATTCTGCAGAGACTGCTGAACTACTTAGGCATTCCACTTTATAAGCTCTCAAAGATAACCACTACCATTAGCTGATCACTCAAAAAATTTTGACTTAAATGTCAGATTGGCAATTTGAAGACTGAGGTGACATGTTATGTCAATGATGTTGAAACTCCCCACAACTTGCTCCTTGGATGACCTTGGATTCACTCTAATATGATCGTTCCCTGGACATTTCATCAATATTTTTAATATGTCGATGAACAGGGGGTTCTATAAAAGGTCGATGCTAAAAACCATCCCTTCAAGGTGGTTGATAATTACTTTACTGACTCTTTTTTGTATGATGAAAAACATATAACCGAGATTGCCATTCCCAATAATTTGGATAGCAGTGATGAAGCGGATAATGAATTCAATCCTATATATGAGATGGAGCCTCTTGTAATCCCCTTAGAGGATCTTTGTACATACTAGTCAATCGAAAATCAAGGTAACTGGGGTTTTAATGATAACATAGAGTTTGCTTATGACTGCTCTTCATACTCTGGGCATATAAACTCAGAGATTGATGCTTTATTGTCTAGGCTTGCTTCAGAATCAATGTTGTACATGCCTGTAAGTGAGTCTTATCTGACTCATCAATCGATGCACCGCTCAGAAGATGTTACCTTCATGGTTCGTGGTAAAGAGAGCACTCATGATTCTATCATTTCAAAAAGGTCAAGTCATGATCACATCTACTAATCTCAGATTATGAAGCCAAAGGAGTGCCTGAGTTTACTCACTATAGACAGCAGCCTCGGCATATGATGGAAAAAATACGGTATGACTTCATCCTAAAGCAAGGGTTGAGTTTCAACCAAGGACTACTAGTTTCCCCTAACCCCCTTCATACCAGAAGGAGAGGCCATCAATTATTATAATAAAACTAAGCATGGACTCGAGTATATTTTCCTAGAAGCCGACTTACAACTAAAACCAACATTTGATGATTTCCTAAGCAGCTCTTTAAACACGTCTAGCTTGGATTCTGATGTTAGTATTAGAGCCATGTTTGGAGTTTTGGAGAACTCACGAAGAACATGATTTCATATAGTTTAACCATGGATCTAGATGAATCTAAAGTATTAGAAGACTCCGAGAATGATCCTTGGGCAAAACACCTTGGAGCACAGTGGGAATCATGTTTTGAATATAATGAGCTGCCCATTGAGGAGAAGGTGATCTAGGTCAATGTGGGTGATGAAACCAACCCCAAGCCTGTATCCATCAGCAAAATCTTATCGCCCATTGAAAAAGAAGAGCATATGTCTCTCATTCGAGAATACATCGATGTCTTTGCTTAGAGCTACGAAGACATGCCTAGGTTGTATCTGGAGGAAGTTATGCATCGCCTCAATATCAATCCGAGTGTCAAGCCAGTCGAACAATAGCAAAGGCACTTTCATCATGAGTTGATGGAACAGATAAAAAAGAAATCCCCAAACTCATTGAATGTGGATTTATTCGTGAAGAACAACATTCGGATTGGTTGGCCAACATTGTCATAGTGATGAAAAAGAATGGTAAGATCTGGATCTGTATCGATTTCAGAGATCTCAACTTCACCTGTCTGAAAGATGAATTCCCTCTCTCTATCATGGATGTTATGGTTGATAATACATGTAGGTTTGAGAGGATGTCATCCATGGACGACTTTTCTAGATATAACCAAATTAAAATACATCCGGATGATCAAAAGCATACAACCTTCAAAACACCTCTGAAGTATACTATTATATAGTAATGCCCTTTGACCTAAAAAATGCTGGAGCCACCTACCAATACATGATGAACACGATCTTTTGTGAGTATATGTGCAAATGGTAGAATGCTATATCGATGACCTTGCAATCAAAATTTGTCACAAAGAAGATCGCCTCAATGACTAGAGAATGGTGTTTGAAATAATGTGAAAACACCAGCTCAAGATGAATCTGACCAAATCTTTTTTGGAGGTATCATCAGGCAAATTCCTAGGATTCAGTGTAACATCTAAAGTGATACATGTCGACCCAGAGAAAGTGAAGGCCATACAAGTAATGTCACCTCTAAGAAATCTCAAAGAACTCAGAGGCTTACAGGGATGGTTAGCTTACATCTGTAGATTCATAGCTAACCTATCTGGGAAATGCCAGCCATTCTAAAGGTTGATGAAGAAAGGTATATCATTTATATGGGACAATGCTTGTCAAAAATCTTTCGATGAGATCAAAGAAGATCTCATGAATCTACCTGTTCTAGCAGCACCAGTATCGGGGAAGCCCTTCCTAATCTACATTAGAGATGTGGACCATTCTTTAGAGTACTTCTCGATTAGAAAAATGATGATGGTCATCAACAAGCTATATATCATCTTAGCCGTACAATGATTGGTGCCGAACATCGCTACAATCTAGTTGAAAAGGAATGCCTAGCTCTAGTGTTTGCATTCTAAAAGATGCGGCACTACTTAACTGGCCAATCCATCCATGTCATCTCAAAAGTCAATCCTCTATGAATACTCATGAAAGAACTTGGATCTCTAAATTCTAGACTCGCTAAATGGGCCATATTACTTTCTCAGTACGACGTGACGTTTGTACCTCAGAAAGCAGTTAAGGGCCAAGTGATCACCGACTTCTTGGCAAATCACCTCATCCCTGAGTATTCTAAGCTCTGTGAAGACATTCCAGAAGACGTATTCAAATCAAATGCTATTTTTGACTATCAAGTGTGGCAGCTGTACTTTGATGGCGCATCACGACATAACCACAAAGGGACGATCGTTGCAGGAACAGGAGTAGTACTTATTGATCCCTACATTCATGTCCTTCCCCAATCTTATTCATTAATCAAGCTATGCTCTAACAATGTAGCTGAATACAACACCCTCATAATCGGATTGCAACTCACTCAAGACATAGGGGTGAAATATCTTATGGCTTGTGTCGGTTCTGATTGATCATCAATCAAATAAAGGTAGAATACGGAGTCTAGCACAATGACCTCATACCTTATCATGAAATGGCGATGAAGCTCACTCAATCATTTGCAAGCTTCTACATTACTTATGTAGCTCGCCTCAAGAATACTCATGCAGATGCTTTGGCGTCGCTTGTAGCTACTCTCCCTTTGACTTCTGAGTCCACTAGGTAGATTACAGTAGCTAGCCATCAACTATGCTCTCCAAAATAATTTTTGGAAGCTAACAAGGTTTGTGTCACACCAGGCCCCTTCGAACCTAATGACTGGCGTTATCTAATCATAGACTATGTCTTACACAGTATATTGTCAAACTATCTAAAGCAAGCAATTTCTGTTCAAAGAAAGGCCTCACGATTCTTCTATGATTCTGCCATGCAAACATTGTACCACAGATCATTTGATAGTATATTGCTTCGATGTTTGTCATCAAATGAAGCCCAACAGGTGTTAAAGAAGCCCATGATGGTACATGCAGAGCTCATCAACTAGGGCCTAAACTCCAAGACTGACTTTGACGTCTAGTCTATTATTGGCCAACGATGATTGCGAATGCAGTGTCCTATGCTAAGTGATGTCGTGCATGCCAATTCCATGCCAATTTCCTACATTAACCTCCAGAAAATTTGCATCTGATCATCACCTCATGGCCATCCAAAATGTGGGAAATGGATATCATTGGGCCAATTAGTCCACCATTTGCAAAAGGCCACCACTTTATCTTGGTTATAACTGATTACTTCTCTAAGTGGGCTGAAGCCATTCCACTCAGAGAAGTTGTTAAGTTCTTGAAACATCACATCATCTATCAATTCGGTGTCCCTCAGAGGATCATTCACGATAATGGTCCGCAATTCATCAGTAGACTATTTTTTAAATCTTGTGATAAGTTCTGAATCTAAGATGTGGCCTCTATACCGTATAACCCGATCACCAATGAAGCATTCAACAAGACCATAATTAAGCTTCTTAAGAAGTTCATCTCCTCCAACAAGCACGATTGGGATGAGAAGCTAGAAGAGTGTTTATGGATGTATGGAACAATGGCCTATTCTTCCACAGGCGCTACACCTTTCTCTTTGGTATACAGATTTGAAGCTGTAGCACCGTTGGAGATCTACATTTCATCATTGAGAACTACTCTTATGAAAAAGATGACGACTAAAGAACTGTAGGATTACTGATCTAACACACTAAATTACTAGAGGGGGGGTGAATAGTGTTCAATAAAAATTATGTAAAATAGATTATAAATTGCAATAAAGATAACATCAATCTTATAAAATAATTAACACAAACACAAGAGATTTTATACTAGTTCCACCTCCCCGGTGTACATCCAATCCTCAAGCAAATCCTGCTTGAGATTTCCACTATGATTTTGAAAAATAATTATAAAATCAAAACAAAACCTGACCAATTTGCAAGACCCTGCGAATTACAAACAATATCTACACCAAGAGATCAACAGCTCTCAAAACTTGAGAGAAAACCTTCCTTGATTCAAGAACAACAATTCCTATAAGCTTGATGTATTGTGATTTGTAGCAGTGGCTTAGAAATCTATTTTTAATCCCTGGAAAATACCTAAGTAATTTGTGTGTAGGATTAAACTCAAGGCAAAAATCAGAGAATGCTTTTGAATAACTTTTTCACTTTTTAATCTTAGAAAATTCAAACTTATGGATTCAAAAAACTTCTTTTTCATTTCTGAACATGTAACCTATTTATATCCCTTTGAAAAGACACTTTTTTAGCTAAAGAAACAGATACAAACAGCTACAAAATGTTTCAAAAATAAAATCTGAAAAGACAGAAAAACTATTTATGTAGTCAACTAATAGTCATTGTAGTCGACTACTCTGAGTTAAAACAGACTCCGTTGATTCAGAGTTTTTTCTTAGTAGTCGAATACATATATCATTAGTCGACTACTCTGTATTTTGACAGAATTAGAATTTAAGTGAATGTTCTTAGTATTCGACTATAATATACATAGTAGTCGACTAATCTGTAAAATACAGAAACTTGAAATATGTCTAAAGTCTTTAGTAGTCCACTACACTATATATTAGTCGACTATTCTGTAAGATAACAGAAACTTATATTTAGACACAAAACTTTATTAGTCGACTACTATTCTTATTAGTCGACTATTAAGGAATAAAAATGATATAAATGCTATGTTTTAGGGCTTGTAAAAACTATAAACTCTAATGATTAACATAGGGGATTTCTATTGTTAATCAACACACTAAGCATGTGTTAATGTGTTCTAAAAGCTTATGTGTGTGTATGTGAGTGATCAAGGCTTGTACAAAACAATCTAAGTAAAGAAAAAGTAAATTTACATTGCAACGTTATATGAACATTTTCTTCTTTACTTCTTTTGCCTTGAACTCATTCATCATATTAAATTTGCATTGATATGTTAGTGCATAATAAATACACATAGTGAATAAGTTGTTATCATCAAAATAATATCTTGGGGACATGATATCCAACAGGAGGCGGGTAAAAGAGGAGGGAGAGAAAAATGGGAAGCGGTGAAAATAGGGCTACAATGAAATCCAGCTGGGGGTCACGAGGGAGCATGATGGGGAGGGATTTTGCTGATGTGGAACATTTTATTAGAGATCCACACCAAATCCTTTCCCATTGTTAGGATTTTGCAAATTCTAAAACTTGAGTGCTTTTTGCAATTTAGGGATTCAAGATTATAACTTTTTTTGAAACAAACACAATCTATGGCATCCAAAAACCCAAAAAAAGAACTCACTTTTTGATGCTAGAGTTTGAAATCCACCCCATATCACAAAAATTTGCTTGAATCAAACACCCCCTAAGTGGAGATCTAGAAGAACGATGCTGAAGAAGAGATCCAAGGGTAGGACTCCTCAATGACGATTGATCAGAAGCTGTAGCTCACGATGAAAAAGTGATTGTGAAGCTCCGGGAAATAAAAAAAATTACTCCTTCAATCAAAGTTCTCAAACCCTAGCTCCCTCCCTCCCTCCCTCCCTCCCTCCCTCCCTCTCTCTCTCTCTCTCTCTCCCCCCCCTCCCTCCCCACCCCCTCTCTCTTCCCTATTTTCTATCTTGATTAGGTCAAAATTTTCTTTAGAAAAATGGAGGAGAGAAGTCTTTACCTTGTTACAATGAACGACTGAGGTAAAATCGGGGAATCTAAAATCAGCCTTTTAATTATTGATAATCAAGATCAACCATCTATGATCACTTGATCATTGATGATCATCGTTGGTCATCGATGGTTGGGAAGCTAGAGTCATCAATCATTCGTGTGTCATCGATGAAAAATTCTTACTTGTAATCACTAGCAGAGATTGCTTCATCTTCGATAGCACATCCTAGACGGTTAAAAATCCATCTTGGATGTAGTAACGTAGATGAAATACAGCCGTCTAAGAAAAATCATCTAGAATGTGGGTATCCTAGATGGACATACCGTCTAGGATACTATCCTAGATGGACATGCTGTCTAGGATACTATCCTAGATGGTTTAATTTAAAACCAAAATGAGGACCACTATCCTAGACGGCTAAGCCGTCTAAGATGTTGGAAAAAAAGAAAAAATCTAGGCTTTTGGTGAAAGTGAAAATAGCCCGCCGCTGTTTTCATTTTTAACTGATCGAAGTCACTAGTAAAAACCTCTCTCCGCACCCTATCTCCCTACTTAGATCGCCGCCGGCTATCTCTGCTTAGATCATCATTGCCGGAGCCATCTGTGTTGAGTTCGCCGCCTTTGGAGATCTCTTCTCAGTGCCGCCACCGCCGCACGCTCTCTTAGCGCCGCTGCCGCTTCCGAAGCTCATTCTTCATTAGATCCCGCCGGCGCTCCTTTTGAATCAGATATGAAAACGGTAAAAAATCAATCTTTTTTTCACATATTTTATAATAATATTTGTTGTGAAGCTACCATTGCAAATGTGTATGGCTCGATGCTAAAGAGAACTGGGTAGTTGGTTTCTTTTTAACCTTCACACTTGATTATTTGCTCAAATACTGAACTTTCACCACTTGGGTCCATGGACTGGGCCCTGAAGATGCCACGTCCATGGGACTTTGCTGCTGAGCTTGACCACCCAAACACTAAGCTCGGTTAACTTTATATGAACTTCCGTTGCCACATTAGATTGCTTACTCAATAACTAATTGGGTAATTAAGGGTGAATTTACTAGGCCTTATGACCCATCCTTAAGTTGCTTGAGACAGCTATATTGTCAAGAGTAAGTTATATCCTCTTTTAGTGCTATATTCGTTCAGATATGGAACAGATCCCATAGAGGAGATGGATGAATATTTTTTAAAATAGTATTGTTGGTGGCTGATCCCGTGATAGGTTGAGAGTTCTGCATAACTACAACTCGTTAGAGGACCAGAGTTGGGTTCTCTAGTGATTTCTCCCACAATCAAGTCATTATAGAGCTTGAGCGGGGAATCAATAAACTGAAAAATAGTTTTCAGTTGTGTAGAGATCGTACTATATAGCCAGAAATGGCTTACCTGTGGCCCCTAAGGGCTCCCTGTCGCCCCAGATGGCTCTCCCTTTGCTAGTAGGCATTAAGCGTATACATACCCAGCTGAGAGGGGCATATACGTAACTTTGGCTGAGTCTAGGCAGGTTGCTGAATCGGCAGATAGTTTGCAGTTATCAGCTGTAGGTGAGATGAGTCATAACTGAGCTTGATGTGATGGTGACTGAAGAGGCATCGTGCTGACGAAGGATGGTGAGTCATGGAGACTTGTGGCATGAGAAATGATGATGATGACCAGTTGTTGGTGAGGAGTTCCAGGACAAACCGACTCTCAAACTAGCTCTGCGAGAAGGATGACAAGTACCACCTTTTTTGTCGGCCTCGCAAGTTGTCAACCCGGATTTGAGTGGATGAGTGGGGTTGAGTCAAATGATGAGATTGAGTGAGAGCTTGTCTCGACTTGGCCCTACACGGGAAGGGACGAGTGCTCATGCTATCCAGGTTGTCTAGGGCGAGTTGAACCGATGATTAGTCTCAATGTGAGACACGTGTCAACTCCTGCGGGAGGATTAGCACTTAAGTTAAATTATGACATAACAAGTATGATTGTTTTGTCTGCAAGTACCCAGTAGGAAAAATAAGTTTGGAAATGACACCCATACTTGACTGAGTTCAGTTAGCTAAGAGTCAGAATCTTCAACTCATTAATTTATTTTACAGAGAACCTGACTAAGCTTGATTGTCTTTGGTTGCTGTCCACTGACCTTGGATTGAGCTTGGCTCCAAACCCTTGACCTGATGTTGGGATTCTTCTTAACTTTGTATTCCTGACTGAGGTTGATCAATTAGTTCGGTTGAGTCCTATATATTAGCTTCAACATTGCATTCAAGTTGCATCTGTTAATCATCTTACATAATGTGCATTCAAGTCTTGGATCTAGAATTATCTGACAAGCAAACAAGTTGAGTGATGGGGGACAAGTAGAAAGGATTAGAACTACACTTTCTAAAAAAAATGTGCATATTTATTTGCTTTCATTGAAGGTTGGCATCTCCATTTGTCACTTACCTTTGGCATCCATATCCTAGTTTCACAGACTTGCTCAAGATTTCGTCTATTATTAGGCTGTATGGCTAATTACAATAACAATCCTTATGACATTGGCTAATTACTCTAATAATACTAATAATATTATTAAGACCAACTTTGGCCCTAATAACTCTAATAGCGCTAATGACATTAAATAAAAATAACTTTGACCCTATTTACCCAATCAATTATATATATGTGTTCTATGTGTGTTTTATAAGTTTGTTTGTGATGTGTAAAAGTGTGATTTAATCAAACAATGTTCTTCAAAATTAGTGTGATATATTAAAAAAATTAACATTATCTGTAGACTCCCATCCAATAATTACTGTTGGTCATTTGGGCTTGTGATATAAGAAATACGACTCATTTTGGATATGAAATTGTTTTTTTTTATCCAAGAAGGATTGTGTTCATTATGTTATAAGTAGAAGATGATGGGCATTTGAAATCGTAATTAATGGATCTATCCAGTTCGATTGGGTTAGGAATATAGTAGCGCGTCATCTATCTTTGTACACTTTGTGTATTTTCATTTCTAGAAAGTTTCGGTGGCCCTTACTCGTTGTTCTCTGTGTAAAATAAGCGTATGCTATTCTGTATTTCGGTCCATTGCAGTTAAGCATAATAACATCTACACAGTGTACTCAGAGAACATCGGGTAGGTGCTATCAAAATTTTCTAAATATGAAAATGCACAAAGTTTACAAAGATAAATGTATGCGCTACTTTATTCTTAATGAGATAGAAGCCTTTCCTATGACAGCCGCTTGAGTGTTTAGATCAACTTAAGTGTTTTAAATTTAGAAACTTTATAAATTTAGAATTTTATTTGTCTTGATAAATTATGAATGCATATAACGGATGCATGTATATATTATAATGAGAAGCTAATAATTTGACATAGTATACAGATGAAGATAATTCCAGATAAGACATTGATAGATATTTCTCGTGTTCAAAGATTTCATGAAAATCGATATAAGGATGGATGTGAGGCCTTCATGCAGTTTGCCATGATGAATCCAAAGAATTTAAGTAATGGTGCGATGTATTGTCCTTGTTGTACGTGTAAAAATTTGATGTTGGTGCATAGTAGTGATATACCGAAGCACTTAGCAAATTTAGGATTTGAATAGAGTTATAAATACTGGTCATTTCACGGGGAAGATTACATCGAAGAAGAATTAGATGTGCATACAGGTGCATCAGTTCATGGTAGGATAGATGATGCCAAAACAATGATCAATAATATCTTAGCCATTCCTACCGAATATGATGTCGAAGACGATATCAAAGATGATACTGAACATGAAACTGACGATGGTGAAGAGGTTGAAGATCTTGAAGCTACAGAAGATTTTGAAAATGTGCGCACTTTTGAGGATTTGAGTCGAATAGAAGCTATTAGAAGATAATGAAAAAGACTTGTATAACTGTTGTACTGAGTTCTTCAGTTCTCATTTACGTTGTGACTCTTGCATATTAAAACACCTAGCAAAATGGCTAACGAATATTTTTAAATGCTTCTTGATTTTTGCAGATGGTAATTCCGGGAGGAAAGGATAGCATACCTAAAACAACTCATGCGGTTAAGAAGATTGTTTCCACTTTAGGTCTTGATGACAATAGGATCGATGCATGTCCCAATGATTGTCTCCTCCATTATAGGGATAAAAAAGACCTTCAAAAGTGTCCAACATGTGGAATTTCTCGGTGGAGACAGTGTATGCACACTTCATCACTAAAGGCAATAGAAAGCGAGGGTATGGAGAGTAAGATTGCAGCAAAGGTGCTTCGTCATTTTCCCTTAGTCCCTAGATTGCAATGACTTTATATAAAAAAAGACACGGCTAAGAACATGAGGTGGCACAAGGAAGGTTGTGCTGATGATGGTAAACTAAGACATCCCGCTAATGCAAAGGTTTGGAAGCATGTTGATAAAACGTTTCCCTAGTTTTCGTGTGAATGCAGAAATGTCAAATTGGGTCTATCTAGTGATGGTTTTAATATGTTTGGGCTTATGAGTTCGGGTTGGTCTACGTGGCAAGTTATTATAATGTCCTATAATTTTCCTTCATCGCTCTGCATGAAACAACCATATATGATACAGTCATTATTGATATTAGGCAAGCACGCACCAGGAAATGATATTGATGTTTATTTGGAGCCGCTTAATGATGAGCTAAAACAGTTATGGTCAGAGGGTTTATTGACCTATGATGCCCATTCTAAGGAGTCGTTTAGACTACGTGCTATTCTCATGTGGATAATTAATAATTTTTCAGTTTATGCTAATCTGTTTGGATGGTAAACAAAAGGCACGTATGCTTGTCCAATGTGTGGTCAAAAATTTGAAGCGATTCACTTACCGCATAGTTGAAAGTGTTGCTATTGGTTTAATAGATGATGGTTGCGCTTGGGACACAGATACAGAAAATTGCCTAAAAAGTTTGATGGTATGGTGGAGAAGAGGAAGGCCCCACATATATTGAAAAGAGATGATATTGTGAAATTGCATGAGAAGTTTCTAAATGTCAGACTAGGAAAGAATCGGTTTTCAAAGACCAGTCTACTAGAAGTAAAGAATAGAAAGATTTTGAAGCGTAAGAGATCAATTCAGAGGGTTGAAGATGAAACTAAAAAATTACCCACAGGTTGGATGAAATTTAGTATCTTCTTCCAGGTACCTTATTGGTAAAAGCTTAAAATCTAACACAACTTAGATGTCATGCATATTGAAAAAAATATTTGCGACAATATAGTGTCAACACTCCGACAAGATGCTAATAAATCGAAGGATGACCTTCAGGCTCGTCAAGACTTGGTTGCATTGAATATCCGAGAAGATTTGCAACCATGTGAAGTTGGAGCTAGCAAATATAAGTTGCTTTCTCCTCATATTATGATGTCAAAAGAGCAAATGCAAAGATTTTGTGAAAAACTCAAATCAGTGAAGTTGCCTGATGGATATTCTACTAATATATCAAATAATGTCCAGGTGCAAGGGAGGAAACTCTTAGGTCTGAAAACTCATGATTATCGTATCCTTCTTCATCAGTTGCTCCTGGTTGCTTCGTAACAATATTAAGAAAGAAGCCTCTAAAATAATAATTGAGTATTATAGATATTTCAGAATATTATGTTCAAAAGTTATAGATGTGGCTCAATTTAAAAATCTTAAAGTAGAAGTGCCTGAAACTATGTGCAATATGGAAGTGATATTTACTCCTTCATTTTTGACGGTCATGGTCCATCTTACACAACATCTAGCAAGTGAGGCTCTATTGCAGGGTCGGTAATGTACTGTTGGATGTATCTGATAGAGAAGTTAGACATTTCATTAACTTTATTAAATATATATGTAGTTTTTAAATCTGAACACCATTATTGATAGTATCCTTTTCATTTTATAGATATTTAGGTTTCATGAAAAGCCTTGCGCGTAATCAAGCTCGTCCAGAGGGTTCGATTGCTAAAAGTTATATAGCCAACGAATACCTTCAGTTTGCATCTTGTTACATGCGTAGTGGAAAAACAAAATGTCAAGCCTCGACGATGGAGAATAAAACTATTGTTTATCACAGATCTGAGTTGGATCAAGCTCATGCATTTATACTAAAAAATCTTGAAATGTTCGAAGTTTATTGAAGGTAACTTAAAATTTATAATATGAAAAATTTTAAATTATTTAATTTTAATTTGCCAATCTAATCTCTATTTCTGTTAATATTAAATGACATCTACAGAAGCTTAAGAATGAAATAATTGGTATAAAAGCACCGCATGATATCCAAAAAGCATAGGAAGGATTTCTCGGATAGGGTCAGAAATGAAGTAAGAGTTTTTAAATTTTAATTGTCTAAACATTTTATAGTCTAAGTTAAACTATTAAATGTGATTGATGCATGTTTGGTTTAGGTCAAAATAGAGCTTTTCCACGGTGCCTCAGTATTAGAAGAAATTCAGATTCACAAACAACATCCTTCCTACGAAGTAAGATAATACAAAGAATACTGCGTTAATGGATATAAATTTAGAATGCTAGAAAATGATGAGAATAGGGTAACCCAGAATTATGGTGTCATAGGATGCTTCACTCAAGATTGTTTTTCAAACACAAGAGATCAAAACCCTGTTGAAGCTAACATACTATATTATGTGCAATTGGAAGATATTGTGAAGATATTTCACGGAAATGGTAAAGAAATCCAATGTAGTTATATGATGTTTAAGGTTCGATGGTCTCCTGCAAAACTGAGCCTTGATCATTATGGGTTTATACTTGTCTAACTTCATAAAGAAGTTTGTCTAGATGAGAAGTTCATCATTGTAGAACAGGCGGATCGGTGTTTCTTTGAGAAAGATCCTAAGGTTGTAACTGAGTGGGTTGCTTTATACAAAGAGTCAAGGTCTGTTGTTCTTCCTAATGATTACAAAGACGATGATAAGATCGTAGGAGACAATAGCAATGAACCTACTAATTCATTGGTGATGTTTCGCAAAACTACTCCTATTCGCAGAATGTCGCACTTTTAATGTCTGATTTTGAGACTCGGACTAACATTCCAATTTTAATTGATGGTAATAATTCTTGCTCAAAGTCTAGGAGCAAAAGCAAAAAATAAAAGCACATAACAAAATTAGCCAAAATAATACAGACGCAATCCCATACAAGACATAAAGAGCAAGATGTAGTAGGTATGTAATTTTAAAATTTTTAAAGTTAGAATATGAGAAGTGAAATTAAATTGGTAACAAATGTTTGTTATAAGCATTTACACATTTCTTCTTATGCATTTTAACAACTTAATTGAAATAACAGAGGAGAGGGAAGAAACAATTTTGGGAGGGGCGTGATCGATCACGATCCACGACCCCAGGCGATGGATTTGAGGAGACATTGCCACCCTAGTCTCCTCATATAGGTAATTTATTTTTTTATTTTTATGTTTTATTATTCATGATATTTGGTTGCTTTAATATCTTCAATTGTTCAGGTGATCAATCACGGTTGGTGACTATAGGGTCTGGTCATTCTGTACCAGGATCCTCTAGAGAACCATCAACACCATCTCCTCATATTGGTACTTAGTAGTTAATATTGCATAGTTTTTAGTAATGTTTTTGTATTGATTATTTTCTTTAATTTTGCAGGTGGTTCCTCGACTTCATCTTTTTCTTGTGATGAGCTGCCAACCATTTTTCGTCCACTTACACCTGATATTCACCGCCTCCCATTACCGCCAGATGTATTTCAATATAAGTCTACATCTGACAAGCTCAATCCACCTACAATAAGAAAATTATTAGAGGGGGGAGGGTGATTTGATATGGACTAGAAAAGATAATGCAATTGCAATGAAAGATAGAGAGATTGAGAAGAGTAAATTTAATAATTCTATTTTATACAATTTAAAATTTAAAGTTATTATTATTTTTTCTCATTGTCTTAGCAGATAGTGAGCTTCCACCCATGAAGAAGGGACGCAGTGCGAACAAGCCTAAAATAAAGGAAACACTAAATGGACAAAGAGTTGTTCTTGAATGGAGTAAAGCAGGAGTGTCAAATGGTACTTAGGCCACGAAACTCAATAACTATATTAGAGTTTTAGTATGGAGAGTAAATATTTGCAACCCATTCTTCACATACCCGAGCTTCCATGGTCAGCCTTCACTGAAATATGGGAGAAGGTCATGGTATATTTTCATTAATTTGCTCTTTCATTTATATTTTTGTTGTGTATTTTAGTTATATGTAGTAAATTTGCACAAATGCTATTGCCATGAGGACCATCCCAATGGATGGAGCCTTGTTTTTAGACTGAAGCATAATATATACAAGAAATATGCACATAACTGGCAAAGGTTTTATGTTCTCGATCCTAGAATGGATCAGTATCATTTTACAGCGCTTCTCATCTATTGGGATACAAAGAAAGCAAAAGTAAGATCTCAATTTTGTTAATTTTAGCATTGTACTTTTATTATATGTATTTCTAAAAAATCTACGGAGAGCATCTTTAGATGGACATTCTAATCGGATATGCCGCAAGTACGACCACCACACGGGTTCACAATCGGATGCTACTATTGAGGGTCAATATTGCCGATCTACGATATAAAATATTTAAAGTTTAGTATTCTTTAAATATTTATTTCAACTGCTTCTAATAACTTTGTAATTTCACAGGGCAAAGCCTTCATGCCAGTCAATGAATTGGTGAAGGTCGCTTATGGTACTTTCAAGAGTACATATGATAAGGAAGACAAGAAGAAGGATAACCTCGAGTTCGTGGTAATGTTTCTATACTTTTAGATTTATGTTAGTTCATGGAAATTGCTATTTAGTCCCTCAAATCTTATTACTTCTTTCAATCAGTCCTTCCGTTAGTTACTTTGGCTAATTGCTAACTAACTTTGGTTGGGTTAGATCTTAGTTTGACAAAACTTAAACAAAGGGATATAACTTGATAGACATGATAAAACCTTAGTTAAATAATTTGAGGGAATAAACTAGCAATTTCAATAATTTGAGGGACTAACTTCAAAATAATATATAAAAAAAAAACATAACTTTAAGGGAGGATAGGACTTTAATATGCTAGCAAGCCAATAAGAAAGAGCCCATGAGAGATCCTAATAAAAGAATCCAAGTTAAGATCCTTTTATATCTAATCTAACTGATGGAGATGGCATCATAATATCAAACTTTGATCACACACTTCTCATTGGATAGAGAAAGAAAAAAAAGACTTACAACATAAGATCAGTAACTAACTCTTAAATTTAGTGTGGTATGAAAAAGACAAATATTGCTACTCTATCGCAGTATGCATTTGTCTTTAAAATCCTCGTCAAAAACTCTATTAGAAAGATATAAGTAAGAAAGATAAGTATCATCTCACATGTTTTATCAGTTGATCAATTTCATTGATAAACTTTAAGAGATTAAACTCATAGTGAATTTGGACTACACACATTCTATATTAGAAAGATATAAGTATCCACTTCTTTCAACTACCCACATATATTGAGTTTGTACAATGTTATAATTTAATTAATATTTAATAAATTGAATCACGCATTTCTCTATTATTTACAAAATCTTTGTATTGATTTTTTTTAATTATTGGTTATGATTTTAGGAGAGCTTTAACATGAAGACAACCTGGACAATATAACAAGTGACGCAGGGTGAAGTGGAAGGTGATCTGGACCCACACATTCTATATATCAAGGACAGTGATAGGATCATCACGACTATTATAGGAAATAAGCATAAGAGCAGATATCCATTATGGGGGGTTGGGGCTCGATGGTGCCATTACACATCATCATCCATGGCATCTATGTTGGCACCTTCAACATCAAAGGGACCCATGACACCGATGACATCAGCGCCACCTTCATTTGTGTAACCACCTATCGTGTCTCTAGGCTCAAATCTCATTAATCGTGTCACTTAGTATTTAGTTGGTAAGATTGATGTGACACTTTACCGCCTGGTGATGATGAAGCTATTCTCCATTTTGACTCGGTCATGATTGGAGGTTGTTCTACCTCACATCATATGTTCCTTGTCTAGTTCAATTCCCGATGATTTATTTGTGGAGATCGTACCTCAGTTGAGCTTGGGATCTAGATTTATGCAGGCTGGTGCACATGTATGTTTACATGAGCCTTCGTTGACCTTGATGATTGCTTTAGTGTAGGTAACTATTCGTAACTATTGTTTATTATCTTTACATAAATTCTTTGAATTAACTTAACCTACATATTAAAACTTTGATGATAGCATTATGTACAGTTGTTTGGTTCTTTTTTGTTTGGTAATTTGTTCTTTCTTAATCATGCATAGTCTCCTTATTCTTGTATTGCTTTGTGGAATAAACTAAGTACACAATGGAAAATATAAAATATGATGCTATGAACAAGTGCAGAATTGGCTATTCTAGCTTGAAATGTGAAAATAAAAGTATAGTCTCCATATTTAACTTAAAGGATGAGGGGGTGTGTGTGTGTGTATAGGTCCCAAGTTAACATGATGAAATTATGATATTCAATTGTTTTGGGGTTATGCAAACTGATATTCCATTTTTAAATTTTTAAGATTTACCAACTTTACCCCTATATATATGTGTCACGCAACTTCCCTTATAATAAGTTATAAGTTGTGAGGTTGTTAAACATGACGTGTTCGAAATTTTTTTAAAGCATGAATAACACAGGTAAAACACCAAGAAAGGGATTTTCTTAAATAATAGTATAGATATATGCCTTATAATATATTGCCAAATTTTGCGTGATTCTAATACATAACTGTTTTATGCTAAGGCTACGGATGTTGTGGGAAGCAATAATGGCATGAATGAGAGGCATACAGCTGATGAAGATGATTAGGAAGAGGAGGTTGAACTCGGTATCTGACTGTTTATTTTCTATCTTATCTTTCTTGTATGTGTGAGACATCATATTATTTGTAGGAGCCTTAGAACTTTGCTTGTATTGTTTATGACTATGATGGATTTCTCATGTCATCTATGTGTGTATGATGGATTTATTGCGTTTTAAAACTATGTGCGAGATAATTGTTTAAGTGATGAAACATTTGTGAGATAGTTATTTTAATTATTGTCAGTTAGTGGACTGTGTTGTGAATGTGCGGGATGTGATATTTGAAATTATTCGATATTGTGTTGGATGTGGATATTGTTGGATGAAAATATGATTGTGGGTGAATATTGAGAATATGGTTGCGTGTTGATATTGAATTCTTTACGTTATTCGTATTAGATGTGATGGATATTTGAAATATGATAATTCGTTGATATTGGGCTTTTAATATAGGTCAAAAGCGGGGCAGAGAAAATGAAGAAACTCTGCTAAAAATACATCTATTATATCCTAGACAGCCTAGCCGTCTAGGATACTATCACACACGATTATGCCATTTAGGATGTTTTCAAACATCGTAGACGGTTTAGCCATCTAGGATGTTTTTTAACATCTTAGGCAACCTGGCCATCTGTGATAGTATCCTAGACAATTAGCCATTTAGAATGTATAGCCGTCTGCGAAACGTATTTTAGACAATTGTGCCATCTAGGATGTGACATTTAGAATGTACAACCGTCTAGGATACCTTTCTTATACGGTTTCTTACTGCATCCTAGATGGTTTTGCCAACTGCGAACATCTATTATCGATTATTGTAGGTGTTGAAAATTGCTTATCAGTACCCGAATATGACTCGTGACGGTGGGTTGACAACCGACGACTCATCTGACGATGAGATCAAGAACCGCTAATGACGTAAATGCGCTGCAAAACGCATAAAGCGAGTCGACGAACGCATGAAGTGAATCGGCAAGGCGTACAAGTCAGAGAAGTGATGAATCAAATGACGAAGCTTTAGATCAGTAAGTTCTTACAAGGCGAGTTGACTGAACTCGAACATCGACGAGATGGAATCAACCAGACTCGAATGTCGACGGAATTGGACTGATCGACATTGCAATCAACTGGACTCAAACGTCGACAGAACTAGACTCAGATTCAAATACCAGACGAACGAGATCGAAAAAGAATGGAAAAGCTAAATGAGTGTCTCGGCTCAGGGCGACGTACCATTTGGTGCCTCGGCTGGGCTGAGGCACCAGATGGTGCCCTGGCATAGTAAACCCTGACCCGCTCCCGTATAAATAGGAGAGGTGGGTCTCATTGTTCAAGGTTAGAAAATTCAGAGTCTTAGGCTGAGGTTCGCGAGAGCTTTTGCACAGATCCGAGCATCTGCAAAGTCAAAAAGTCAGATCCAGATCTTAAGCAAGCAAAGAACACGTTCCACTCCAGATCTACATGGCGAGGAGAAGAGATCCAGGTCAGATCTATGATTCTACCCTCTAGATTAAGCTTTGTCTTAATCCCAGGGTCAGTGCGTGACTTCGCTTTGTGGATTTCACCCACTCCAGCGATCATCTCCTTCGTGAGTTGATTCCCATTGGCGATTATTTCCTTCGTGAAATAATCACTGTAGATCTGTAGATCTAGTACCTAGACTGATCACGCAATGTTCCACGGATGGAACAGAGTCCCCAGCACAGGCTAAGATCCCACACAAGTAAGGGTCCGATAAAAGGATCCCGTGTTTGTTCAAAAACGGTGTAAAGTTGTAATCTTTATTCGATTTTCATTGTAAGCCTTATAAAAAGGCGATATTTTTATTTGAATCTCGTTGTAAGTGACTGAAGTTTGTAACGAATTCAATCAATGACAATCAGATCAACTTTCCCCGTGAACAAGCTGGCGACCATAGTGGGAGCCAACGGCCTTAGATCTGAGGTCGTAGTGTTACAGCCGCGAATCCTGATCTCGGTGGAGGAAGAGGTCGAATACGAGTTCGACCAGCTAAAATTCGAGGAGTACCTCTCCTCCTCATCCAGATCAGCCTCTCCCTATCATTCTAGAAGGATCTTCGCTGCAAGGAAGATCCGTTGGGCCTCAGATGTAGAGTCTCAGGAGGACAATTCTAACCCCGCTGCCGCTGAAGCTGCAGGTACTGGAAAAATTTCCTCAGCAATTGCAGCCCAAGTTCCCTCGGCACCTGAGATAACTGCCGATGGCGTGCCCGCACTTTTTAAGAGAGCCCGGCAGTGGTGACGACAAAGCATGGTGCGTAAATTCACCAAGGCCATGTAATCAACGGACGTGATCTGCTATGAGGCGGATCTAAGGTTTAGGTTGACTCAGAGGCTTCAGCCTCAGACGGTTAGCAGCCCCGCCAAGCCGTCAACCAGCGAATGGGTTCGAGTCAAACGAAACTGTTACACGCTTCAGAAGCGCATCCGGAAGCGCCGCACACTCCTTGCGTAGGCATGGGCTTTGATGCAACAAGCCCGCTAACTGAAGAAGGAGAAGGTGGCCACGAAGCCACCAACAACCCGCTAAGTATGGAGGCCCAAGCCCACCGGCACTTCAACTCTAGTGACCATGGCGCAGCTGCCAAAGTCTCCCAGCATTCCAGCTCCAACTACCCCGGCGCCAAGGCCGAAGTCCACTAGCACCCCAACTCAAGTTGCCTCGGCGCTGAGGCTACCTTCGGCGTCTACACCAAAACCTCTAGTTTCAACTAGCAAGCCAGCAATGACGGAGCACCTCAGCCTGTTACAGGATGATCGAAGTAAAATTCTGATCAAAGAATGCCTGGGTCCAAATCACGGGTCGCTCCTAATGCAGGAGGTCGTACCCCCCTCAATTAAGGTAACAAAATCCCTACAGCGCCACATACCGGACTGAGAATCAAAGTTTGAGAGTTCACCGAGACTTCACGTTTGCACAGGCAAACGTTGAGGTGAGTCACTTTTGGCAGCTTCGATAAAGCAGTCCGTCATCAGAAGGAGACATTTTCGTCTAACGACGACAACGTTATACCCAAGAAGTCATGCCAACACATGATGGGTTGCTCAGGCATTCATGCCGATGAGTTGTACTATCATGCTGGGGGCACGAGAAAGTCCCAGAAGAGGAGTTCTCTCGAGAAGCCTGCATAGTGCCTCTGCTCTAAGTTGATCAAGGCGGTGCTATCGGAGTATAGCTGCAACAAGACAACTCTGGAAAGGGTGTCAGTCTTTGACAGACTTGGCGCCGAACTGCGGAAACCTAGGTCAAGGTGCTTCCACAGAAGAAGATCGCTGACTCAAAGCGATAAATTACCAAGAGTCACCAACAATATGACGAGCAAAGGGACGTCAAATTATACCGGTTCCCGATCATTCGACTGGATAACTTGGTTGTGCACCGGGACGATTTGGCATTCAAATTATGACAAAATCTTGAAGGGAAAATCTTGAAGGGACTACCATCAAATGATGAAGTGTTAGATGCTGGTTCCGCAGTGACTTCTGACAACACAGTTTTCAGTGAGGGGCAACCCTGGGAAGCCCTAATGATCAGCGCTGAGCAAGTAGCCAAGATGCTCGAAGAGGTGTTGGCTAAGCAAAAATGAGAACTTTAAGTTCGAAATGGAGATGGCCATGCAGCAGATGCGAGAAATGCATGACCAACAGATCCAAGCACTGACGAACTGCCAGGGTGAAACTAGCCGTGGCAACATCAATCAGATTGACAGTGATATAGACAGGGATGAAGACCATGGCTCCAGACATCCCCCTAAAGAACGAAATGCTAGGGGTAGCCAGGAGAATGCCAGCGGCAATGTCGCCCTTCAAGAAAATGAGAAGATAAAAGATCTCGCGAGTAAGATCAATACTTTGATCTCCACTCAAGAGGTGAAGAAAACGGGCATACCATGTCCGCACCCGAGAGAGTGTGAGTCGATCCTATATCCGTCGAAGTTCAGTCTGATTAACTTCACGCCGTTCGACAGAAAGGGGTCCCCCACCCAGCACCTAATATAATTCAAATCCCACTTGGGGGTCATTTTTGGAAACGAGCCCTTGATGTTTCGGTCATTCGTCGGCACCCTTCAGGGGGCTGCCTTCGATTGGTACCGCCGTCTCAAACTAGGCAGCGTTACCAGCTGGAGCAACATAGAATTCATGTTTCTCTCAAACTTCTTTGACGACGATACTGAAATATCTATCGGAATATTGCTGGATGAGAAGCAGAAAGACATGGAAACTGTGGATACCTTCGTCAAACGGTTCCAAAATAAAGCGATAAACTGCCAGGATCCGATAACAGAGGAGTTCATACTTCAGACCTGCCACAACAACTTATCATTGGATGTGCTTGAGGCAATGGGAACAGCGTCCTCCACTACATGGAAGGATCTGAAAGTACGTAGGGAGCAAGCCGAACGGTTCCTCAAGAGGAAAAAGGTGGAAAGAGGCCAGCCGGCAGCGGAAGCTCCAAAACGCAACTTCGTCCCACATAGCAAGGGCAAGGAGCAGTCAAGAACAATGGTCGCAAACTAGACGTTCTAACTGCAACCCCAGCAATAGCAGCAATAGCAAGCGTCACATCAATCGCTATCACAGTGGCAACAAGGGCCGTAAAAACAGAAGGCCTCAAAACCTAGATTCCTGAAGTCCTATTCCTTCACGGATGATGAGATTCCTCATCTTTTCAAGTATCTCATTGAGAACAACAAGATCAAGCTCCCTCTGATCCAGAATCAAGAGGAGGCGAAGAGGACCAACGATCCGAGGTACTGCACCTACCACAGGGCGGTTCACCATCCTACCAAGTCATGTTACGGCCTTAAGGATAAAATTTAGGCCTTAATCGATGTGGGAGTCATCACGCTGAAGCCATCTAAAGAAAAGAAGGTTAGAGCAAATGCGATATCTATCAGCTTTGGATCGATACCTTTGACCTGGTTCGAACCCGAGCCTGTGGTGAAGGTGGCGATGAGGACGGTGAATGATGACCTGCATAAACAATGCCAAAAAGGGCTCATGCCACATACAGTCCTGAATAGCGAAGTTCTATGGGTCCACCCGAACTTGCTTGAAGATGATCAATGGGCGGCCTCTTCATCTGGGAAGAAATCTAAAAGGAAGGGGAAACTATACGACGCTACTTTAGCAGTTCTAGAGGGGGACGACGAGCGGATGGTGACGTTCTAACTCTCTGAGGAGCAACCTGAAGCCTTTGCCAACAGGAACGGGCATGTGTATAGGTACAAATACCCTGAGGCTCCTATCCCGAATGCCAAGACATTGACAGAGCTGGGGTGCCAATAACTCCCCTCACCCGTGCAGAAAGGCACAACAACAAGTAGCTGTCAAAGAGGATGCGGCCAAAACAAAGGAGAAGCAACCCCAGGAGGTTCAACTCCCAAAGCAGTCTCGATTCAATTGCCCGATTGGAGGAGACAAACCGAGAAGCTCGAACTCTCCGTATCGCCTTAATGTGATAGCTCAACTGGCTAACATCCCAGCCAGGATCACACTCTATGAGTTGTTGCGGTTGTCAAAGGAGACCTAGGAGGCCCTTCAGGAAGCCCTAGCTGATTCTGAAATCTTCCTTACTCAGATCAAGCCAGCTCCTGATGAACTAGAGTCTTCTATCCAGTAGTGCAACCTGACCTCTAAGCACCTTCTGCATCACCTTTACCAAGGAGGACATGCAGACGAGGAATTCTAAGCATGACAGGCCGCTGTATTTCACTGGGTACATTGGCTCTAGCGAAGTTAACCAGATCCAAGTTGATCCGGGTTCCACTGTGAGTATCATGCCCTTGCACCTCATGTACAGCCTCGGAATTCTTGCCAGTAAACTGGCATCAACTGGCACAATGATCTATTGATTTAACACCAGCGGGTCTCTCCCACTTGGCAAAATCTGAGTGAAGTGCCAGATGGGAGATCTGAAGTTCGAAATCACATGTTATGTGATCGATGCTAAGACTTCCTATAACTTATTGTTGAGTCGACCTTGGATCCATAATAACGTTATTGTTCCCTGTACTCTTCATCAGTTTCTCAAATACGTAGACATGAATAACGAAGTCAAGACGGTGGTCGCGGACAAATAACCGTTTAAGAGGATGGAGAATTACTTTACTGATTCTCTCCTCTATGGTAACGAGTCTGATACTGAATCATCGGCCCAAGGCACGGACAATGGTAGGGAAGCTGATACCGAAGCCAGGCTTGATTATGATGGTGGTTTTATTTTGAATGACATTACACCCCTTGTAATCAATCTTGACGATGAAGAATTATCAGACGAAGGTTGTAATTGGCAGCTTACCGACAAAGTAATAAAAGATAATTTAGAGCACTCGTTGTCTTTGACTGATGTAATGATAGGATTATATGATAATCCTGATTTGCACCTACCAACACGGTCATCGTGCATAACACAGAAGCTGTTCCAAGACTCTTTTGGGACAACACTCGTCATCTTAAGTAGAACAAGTAGTGAAAAGGACTTGGTCTACAAAAAAAGAGATGCAGTTCTGACGCCGAACCACTTCTTAGGGTAAGATGTCGATGATAACGAGCCTAGACCTCACTTATTTAGATATAGTCCAGAAACACTGAACATTATGAAAAAGTGGGGGTATGACTTGGTGCAAGGGGGAGGTCTTTGTTTCGGACGAGGTGCTCAAGCCCTGCCCAAAGCGGCATATGTCCCAAAAGGAAAGCCTGACAATTATTACACATTCAAGTGAGGACTGGGATACGAATCCTGATCAGAAGATGAATGCTCCTGGTTAATTGACAACCACCTACCCGATGAAAGAGACGGACATTCGTCTGACTCATCTGCTTGGGATTTCGACGTCAGCCTTGGCAAAGCTTTCAAGGCACTCATGTCAAATATGGCTACAGCCGACCCTTCCACAATGGAGGACGATGAGGAGATACCAATATGGGAAGACTTGTGGATTCATCACCTCAACATGCAGTATGGGGACCGGTTCGAGCAAACAGAACCCCCCACTGAAGATATAGTCATTCAGGTCAACATGGGCGACGAAGCTAATCCAAAGCCCATCTTCATGGGCGGTAGTCTTTCCCCAGATGAAAAAGAGGAATTGATCGCTCTTGTTAGGGAATATATTGACGTGTTCGTTTAGAACTACGAAGATATGCCAGGGCTTGACCTAAATGTGGCAACCCATAATCTCAATATCCAGCTGGATGCCAAACCTGTCAAGCAACAGTAAAGACGGTTTCGTCCGTAAATTGTGGAGGAGATTGTGATAGAAGTGAAAAGGCTCATCGAGTCATGCTTTATTACAGAGGTACAACATCCGGATTGGGTGGCAAATATTGTCCCAGTTTTAAAGAAGAATGGGATAATCAGGATCTGCGTTAACTACAGAGACCTGAACGCTGCCTAAAGATGATTTTCCTCTCCCAATCACCGATGTCATCATCGACAATACGTGTGGGTTTGAGAGAATGTCCTTCGTGGACTACTTTTCAGGTTATAATCAAGTCAAGATGCGCCCGGATGATGCTAAACACACTGCGTTCAGAACGCCACTCGGTTTTTTGCTACACAGTCACGCTATTCAGTTTGAAGAACGCATGCGCCACATACCAGCGAGCCATGATAAAGATTTTCGAGGACCATCTTCAAAAAATAGTCAAATGCTACGTTGATGATTTGCTGTGATAAGAATGATCACATCAAAGATCTCAGGGTAGTGTTCGAGCTCATGCGAGCTCATCAGCTGAAGATGAACCCTGCCAAGTCCTTCCTCGGGATGTCCAGTGGCAAGTTCCTCAGATTTGTTGTCACTAATAAGGGTATCCACGTTGACCCTAATAAGGTGAAGGCAATTTAAGAATTGCAACTTCTAAGAAATCTCAGAGAACTCAGGGGGTTACAAGGGCGATTGGCATATATCGGACGATTCATCTCAAATTTATCCGGGAAGTGCCAGCCGTTTTCTAAGCTAAATAAGAAAGGCGTGTCATTTATTTAGGATGATGCTTGTCAAAAGGCCTTTGAGGAGATCAAAGCGTATATCGCGAAGCCTCCTGTTCTTGTTACACCACAGTCGGGTAAGGCGTTCTTGATTTACACCAAGGCGATGGACCACTCATTAAGCGCCTTACTCACGCAAGACGATGACAGTGGTCATGAACAAGCAGTGTATTAACTGAGCTGAACTCTAGTCAGCGCTGAGCCTCATTATCTAATGATCGAGAAGCAATGTCTCGTATTAGTGTTCGTGATTCAGAAGATGCGACACTACTTGGTCGGACGTACGATTTACGTTATCTCTAACGTAAATCTAGTCCGGATATTCGTGACGCAGCTGGCCTCCATGAGCTGGCATTTGGTGAAATAGGCCTTGCTCTTGTCCTAATATGACCTGCACTTCAAACAACAGAAGTCGGTCATAGGACAAGCGATTTGTGATCTTCTGGCAACAAATCTGACGACGGACGTAGCCGAATTATATGATAACTTGCTGGATGAAGCCCATGAAGTCAACACTACATCGCATCAACAAATATGGTGGTTGTATTTTGACAAAGCTTCTCGAGCAACCAATGTGTCAAGTGCCCCTGGATGTTCTAAGATTTCTGCTGGAGTCAGAGTTGTCTTAGTTTCCCCAGGGAAACATGTCATGCCTCGAGCCTATTCGCTCACTGAGCCATGCTCCAATAATGTGGCTGAATACAACGTGCTACTGATTGGACTAAATTTTGCTAAAGAGCTGGGGGTCGAGTATCTCGAGGCCTATGACGATTCGCAGCTTATAGTCAAACAGATCCGTGGAGACTATGAAGTCAGAAATCCAGATCTGATCCTATATCACCAAGCGGTAGTTGAGATAGCATACTCGTTCGAAGAGTTCTTCATCGAGTATATTCCGCACCTCCAGAATGCATATGCGGATGCATTACCAGCGTTAGTAGTGTCGTTACAATCTCCCGAGACTGAACAACTAGTCACGGTGAGAACTCATCAATTATTCTTGCCAATATATGATGAGGTAAAAGAAGATGAGAGGGTGTTTATCAAAGAAGTATACACGACCTAAGCCAAATTGGAACCCTAGGATTGGTGTTTCCCCATAATCGACTACGTCCTACATGGTATTCTACCAGAGAACGCGAAGGAGAGAGAATCAATTCGAAGAAGAGCTCCAAGGTTCTTCTATAATGCAGAGACCCAGATGTTATATAGTCGTGGGTATGATGGCCTGTTGCTCCGGTGCCTTTCAAACAAAGAGCAAGAAGAAGTCCTTCGGGAAGCACATGAAGACGAATGTGGCGTGCACCAGCCTGGTCCTAAGTTCTATGATCGTATCAGGAGAATGGGGTACTTCTAGCCAACAATGGTCAACGAAGTGATCGAGTATGCTCGAAAGTGCCATGCGTGTCAAATTCACGTGAACTACATACATCAGCCTCCAGAGCAATTGCATCCTTCAACTACATGCTGGCCGTTCGAAATGTGGGGAATGGACATTGTGGGTCCTATCTTCCCTCCATCGGTCAAAGGTGATCGGTTCATTTTTGCCATCACTGATTATTTCTCCAAGTGGGCTAAAGCGATCCCACTTAAAGAGGTGAAGACGAGCAACGCCACCAAGTTTATCAAACACTACGTCATCTATCGACACGGTGTGCCAAGGCAGATTGTGCATGACAACAGTCCTCAGTTCATCAGCAATTCCTTCATCAGGTTTTGGGAGAAATTCAAGATCCATGACGTTTCGTCAACGACCTACAATCTCACTGTGAACGGATTGGCAGAGGCGTTCAACAAGATGATTATCAAGATCTTGTCTTAGCTTGAGAAGACTAACAAGCGAGATTGGGACGATAAACTCGGAGAAGCACTTTGGGCATATCGCACCACCGTACTCACGCCGACCGGAGCAACTCCTTACTCTCTGGTCTACGGGTGTGAAGCAGTTCTTCTGCTAGAAATTCAGATCCCGTCACTTCACATCGCCCTTGCAACAGAGATGACGACTGAAGAACAACATCAGAAACATCTCGAAAAGCTCGAGATGTTGGATGAAAACGCCTGGAAGCTCAACAACATATTGAGTTCTACCAAGCTGGAATGTCGAGAGCTTTCAACAAGAAAGTACGACAGAGGAGTTTCAAGGAAGGAGATCTAGTCCTCACTGCTTGTCGACCGATAATCTTCAACTCTAAAAAGAAAGGTAAATTCAAATCTAAATGGGAAGGACCATTCGTAATAGAGACAGTCTATTCGAACGATGCTTATCACCTGATTACTCAAAACAGCGACAGGCAATTGATGCTAATAAATTAGAAGTTCCTAAAAAGTACTACCCATAATACATTCGGGATAACCCGTTTTTAGCGGAAAGCTCCTCCTGGGATATTTCACCCATTTTCCTCTAGGATAACCATGAATTTATCCTCAACTGTAAATTTTCTCACCAATCAAATTTATTGACGATTGGACTACAAAAATTTTCTGGGCCAAGCTACCAAAATCCCATGTTGATTCCTTCCATGAACAAGAGGTCCACGTAAAATTTCATTCACGCTGGAGATAGAATATAAAATTCTTCCTCTCCAAGTGTGGGACCCCCTCCATGATAAATAGAAGGGCTCCATCCTTTCCTCTTCGATCACGCCTCCCCAAGGTTAAGACTGAAGTGGACTTTCATCTTGATAAATGAGAAACTCATTCCCGATCAGGTTGTGCCGACTAAAGGTCACCTGAATCTTTTCAATTCTCTAAGTGGAGACCCCACTCTTAGTCTCACCCCTTCTAGGTAGCACCGACTGAAGGTATGCGCTAGGATTTTCAAATCAGGTCGTCCGATTGAAGGTCACCTAAATCTTTTCGGTTCTCAGAGTGGAGATCCCACTCTTAGTTCCATCCCTCTCCTAGGTAGCACTGACTGAAAGTATGCACTGAGATTTTCAGATCAGGCTGTCTGACTGAAGGTCGCCTGAGTTTGTTCGGTTCTCGGAGTGGAGATCCCACTCTTAGTTCCATCCTTCTCCCAGGTAGTGCTGACTGAAGGTATGTGCCGGGGTTTTCAGATCAGATTTTCTGACTAAAGGTAGCCTGAATCTTCCTGATTCTCGGAGTGGAGATCCCACTCTTAGTTTCACCCTTTTCTAGGTAGAGCCGACTGAAGGTATGCGCCGGGATTTTTAGATTAGGTTTTCTGACTGAAGATAGCCTGAATCTTCCTAATTCTTAGAGTGATCCCACTCTTAGTTTCACTCCTTTCTAGGTAGCACTGACTGAATGTATGTGCTGGGATTTTCAGATCAGGTTTTCTGATTGAAGGTAGCCTAAATCTTCCTAATTCTTAGAGTGGAGATCCCACTCTTAGTTTTACCCCTTTCCAGGTAGCGCCGACTGGAGGTATATACCGAGATTTTCAGATTAGATTTTCTAGCTGAAGGTAGCATGAATCTTCTCGATTCTCAGAGTGGAGATTCCACCCTTAGTTTCTCCCCTTTCTAGGTAGCGCCGATTGAAGGCATGCACCGAGATTTTTAGATCAGGTTTTCCGACCGAAGGTAGCCTGAATCTTCCTGATTCTCGGAGTGGAGATCCCACTCTTAGTTTCACCCCTTTCCAGGTAGCGCCGACTAAAGGTATGCGCCAGAATTAGAATTTCTAGATCAGGTTGTGTTGACTGAAGGTCGCCTAAGTCTTTTCGATTCTCGGAGTGAAAATCCCACTTCACTCAGAGATAGGAGATAAGATCCTCCTTCCTCTCCACCAGTAGGAGATAGGATACAAAACCTACCTCTCTTGTTTCGAGTTCGTCAGCATTCGGAGATAGGACAAAAAAATCCTTTCTCTCCATCATTGGGAAATAGAATATAAAATTCTTCCTTTCCCACATTAATATTTTCTAATCCTTCAATCCAAAATTTATCTTGGAGAATTTGATCATGAATCCTAAGCAGGGATAAGTCGATGCCTCACACGTGTCGCCGTGTTAGTCTTCCTGTGAAAAAGACAAAAGTCTATGTATTCAATGTCATAGCGTAAAGTCTAAGAGAGTTTCATTCTTTTAGTACAACGTTACATATGGAACAAATTTAAATAATCTGCATGCTAGCCCGAGTCAAATGGTGGTCGGTAAAGGCACACCAAATTTGTTGAGGGCTAGGGGTTGGCTAATAACCCTAAAGTCGATGCCTAACACACGCCACCAATCTAGTCTTTCTCCGATTGAAGAAGACACCAGAGTTTGATTTTGGGGTATTTTATCCTGTAGCCTAAGAAGGGAAAAGACTACGTGTAACACGCGTTGCTGGGTAGTCTCTTGCCCATAAAAGAGTACCAAGTCTACGTATTCAGCATCGTAGCATGAAGTCTGAAGAGAGTCTCATTCTTTTAGCACAACGTTACATGCGGAACGTGTTTAAATAATCTGCATGCTATCCTGATTCAAATGGTAATCAGTAAAGGCTCATTAAATCCATTGATGGCTGAGGGTTTGCCAAAAATCCTATAAGTGTTATGGTTAATTATTTCAAATGAAATAAAAGAATCATGATAAATGATAAAAAAGGGAAATTCGCTGGAACTCCTCTTACAGCTCGGCCCTGAGAGAGTTCTCATTGGTGTTCAGAGTGTTCGCAGCTCTGTGACATGGAAGTTTTCTCTCTCCACCTAGAGATCTCG
>JBAKGM010000279.1:11162458-11178899 GCA_037177215.1 Asparagus racemosus | reverse complement strand
TAGTTGATAAAGCAGGCCTTGCAAGTAACAAGGGCACTAAAGCCACTAGTTGATAAAGCAGGCCTTGCAAGTAACAAGGGCACTAAAGCCACTAGTTGATAAAGCAGGCCTTGCAAGTAACAAGGGCACTAAAGCCACTAGTTGATAAAGCAGGCCTTGCAAGTAACAAGGGCACTAAAGCCACTAGTTGATAAAGCAGGCCTTGCAAGTAACAACTGCCCTCGTAACTAAAGTCACTAGCCGATAAAGTAGGCCTGGCAATCAACAACTGGGAGAAGGAACCATACCACCCCAAAACGATTTTTTTCCCCTTTTTTTTGGACTTGCTAGCACCACAAGTACATAGTCTCATGCAGGAGAAATATGATATACAGCAGACTTAATATTATAAGCTCAAGCTGAATAACCAACAGTTAATGTGGTGTTGAAGTAATGAATGTTCAAGTTCATCCAGAAAAGGCCTCATCTTTAGCAAAAAGTTCATGAATTTATCTCCTTGTTTTTAGCATGGTAGCACCCCTACCCTTCTCTTAATTACCAAAGCATTCTGAGAGGTGACCATTTCGCAATCTAATACATCTCCTCACATGCAATGGAACTACAGGTTTTGTAGTTTTTCTGGAGGTGAACGGACATTGCATTCATGTTGTCAGGTTGCTGAATGTGAAAGTTCGCTTTTGAGCGTAAGCTATCTTCAAGCCTATTATTATTACTGAATAACAGTATGTGTATCTAATGTTAGTTTCTGTAAGCAATTCCTCTTTTGATTAAAAGTGTGTTCTAGATCATTATCAACTTAAATTTGCTAATCATGAATACTTTTACATTTTATTTTTCAACTTCCCCAACAAAAAAGGAGGGGAATACAAACATTCTTAATCAAGAAACATGACTTGCTGACTATAAAGGTAATAAGAATCCTACTGTGAGCCTGACCAAGCCCAACCAGGAAGACTTGTTGACATTGAAACATGGAAGTTCTCCTTTTTGCAAAGGATCCATGCTTGATTTTCTTTAGCTTAACTGTAAAAAATAAAATGATAACACAAGTAGAATTCACAACAATGTAAAGCAGCTTGGATAACTATTTGACAAGTAGAAACTTATGACAGTACTTCGTCTAACCTTTCCAGCCCTTGAGAAAAACTCATATACATCTCTTTCATCAGCCTTTAAATTGATCTGTCAAAAGCAAAAGGAAAATAATTATTCAACATGTCAGCTGGAACATCCACCCACGTATACCCAAAATTAGATCAACAATAAATGTGTAATCAAACTAGAAACCAACCTGATAAGCAAATACTGTGCGCTGGTCCCTCTCAGGATCAGCCTCAGGCTCTGCAACCTCCTCTTTCTTGTCTTTATAACGCCTAAATTTAATGGAAGAAGCTCATAATCAATAATTAAAAAAAGTAATATAGTTCCTCACTAATAATATATCAAACAGAACTACTTTGTTTGATCTACAAGAAGAGACGAGATCATGTCAGACCAATTTAAAGGTAAAAAATCTGCTTAATTTCACCAAGTTTGTCAGATTACATAGATACAAAGAGCAATTTTTAATTAAAAAAACTCTACACGTCAAAGAAACCTTTTCTCTGACATGTGTATACTTCCATGTAATGTAATCTGATGAAAGAAACTCCAAATTGTTGACTTAGCAGAGAGAAACCAGTGCAAACTTTAGCAAAAGTTTCTCTGCAGCACCAACAGCTGAAGAGACCAAAAATATAAAACAATTATGATAGGATATGCGATACTGCTGGAAAATATTAAACTGATGATGTGAAAACCAGAGGGGAATAGTTAAAAACAAAATTTAAGGGTTCAAAAGCATAAGAACACATGACTATCTTACCTCATCATTTTGTTTTAAAATATTAATAAAACAGACTCCACTACACTTTACATGTATTACTTAAAATGATGCCTTAAAAAAAGATTTATGGTAAAAATCACATTTCGCAAGCATGATATTCAGGTTTTATTCACTTCACAACTAACATCCATGCCAACAAATTGATTTATAACTAGACATCAATCTCCCCATTATAGTAGGTTTCTTTAAAATGGACCGAGAAAATTACAGAACTGGTCTTGGGAATGTGAGAAACATAAGACCTTGTTAGGTATTGCATAATCTGTTAAAAAAATGCACAGCAACACACCAACTTAGAGTGTTTGTCTTTTTTTGGGGGTTGTGGGGGGTGGGGGTGGGGAGTGGGTTGCGAGGAGGCTGTTGCCTAGTCAATTGAATAGCCTTTTCCCATAAGCATTGGTGAAATACATCTTTTTATCTCCTCGCCGGCTTGTCTGCAGCAGAATAAATAGAATTTCAGCCATCATGTACATAGATGGAGCAGAACCAAACTCATCATATGACATCACTACTCACTGATGTTCTTCACAACCACTGACTCTACCATCGCACAACCAACATAGCTTTAGGTTAGAGTTCAGAAATTCTACTAAGAAGGATTCTGAGACGAGTTCAGTCGCCAGAATGACCATCCTGCAATTGTCCAGAATCTAATTTTCAATATTCAAAATTTTGCAATACACAGAAGTAAGCTAAGAATGGTAAGATGAAGAAGACAAACTAAGAATGGTAAGATGAAGAAGACAAACCAACTATGTTAAAGATACAGATAGCCTGATTAAACATGCATATCTGAACGGAGAAAGAGAGAAGTGACTAGCAAGAGTATCTTCAATGAAGTACAAGGGGAAGCAGGACAAAGGACTGGACAAAGTGACATACAGCCAACCATCACGGTCAACTAGAGAACACTCAGGTGAAAAATAAGAGCAGCTTTGTGGACATTCCTGGCAACAAAGTTGAAAGGTGCTACTATATACAACAAGGTAATAAACTGACATCACTATCATCTGTTACATCAGATGCCTGTGTGGATTCCCTCGTGAAGTGTGCCTAAAATAATTAATAGTACATGAACTAGCTTTCTGCTCCTGAGAACTCTGCATACTCCTGTCTACTTATGAAATAACACGCCAGATTAACCAGATTACAAAATAGATAAGATTAACAGGTTTCACCTCCATGTAAAAGTTGTTCTATAGGAATACTTTCTGGAAACAAATTAGGCTGTATGAAAAAAAGAAACTTTTTCAATGGAAACAAAGCCCAATTTGCTTTAATATTGAGGACTACTAATGAATATGTAGAATAATGTCGTTAGAAGTGAATGGATCAGAGACTATCCTTTGCGAAGACATTACTATCCAATTCATAGGCTATTCCCTTTTCGTGACAAAAAACTTCAGATATCAAAACACCACTATACAAAAAACACACTCTGCACTGATTTGCAAGACAAACCTGTTTAACACCCATTCTATCCATGAATCTAAGAGAACCACTATACACATAATCCTATGACTTCCATTCCAGTTAGAAAAGTAATATATTCAACACATCCTATCTACGGAGAACCAAATATCTTCTAATCTCTTGGAAAATATGTGCATCTTTTTATCTTCAATATTTCATTGATTTGGATCTACATTTCAGCTCTGTTAAATATCATTTATACTCTCATGCTGCTTGGCAATTGCTATTAATTCTACAGGATAAACTTTCACATTTAAAAATATGTTAAAAGCTTGGCACTTGCACTTCTGAAAATGATGTCTAACACATCGTGTTGCCATAAATAATGCATCTTGTTTATCACGCTCCAATAAACTTGTTTGTGCCATATACGCAAGGAAATAATTATAGCTTTAATCAAAGAGAACCATAAATGACATAAAAACATCAAAACATAGCAGAACATCTCCTTGACAATCAAGCAACATTTGGCTTCTTAGAATCAAATATAAAAACATTTCAATAAGCAAAGAAAGTCGTAGGGTGCTCAAAACCACAACAGAGTACTGATATGCATTTTTGAAACTTTTACAACACGCCATATAATTTAAAAAAGGGATTTGTTACCAATACTATCTCCCATTCAATTTATCCAACAAAGGACCCACAATCAGTACTGAACTGAACTTTTTTCAAGGAAAGAATAGTTTTGAACATGTTCTGGGACATTTAGGTGTACCTGTGGTTGTTCATTGGATTCGTTATTCGCGGAACTAAGTCATTATGTATTATCCTTGTATAAATCAGATCTAAAATACTAAATTATTATGTGTATTAAAAAATTGTCTTTCTTTCAAATTCAGACATCAAAAACCTTTATGCTACAGAAAACAGTTCATCTTTTCTATTAGAAATTATGGAAGAATGAGACAGAAATAGAATGCAGGTAGTTCCGTACCTAACAAAACATGGCAGGTAGCCATATTAGTTCATTATGCAGGGAATGACATGAGATACAACAAAATATGTTCCTGGTGTAATTCTATAAATCATGTAAGCCACGAGTTTTCTTGGACATTAGGAACTAGGTTTTTCCCCCTTTTTTCATGAAACAAAAGCATACCAAAAACTCAAACCTAGGATTTCATATGACGCAACCCCACCTATTATCTACCAGTAAGCATGTCTCTATAGCCACTGAGCATTACAAATGGAGTTCAGATATACACAACCCTAATAGACATGCTTATAGCTAAAGTTTAAACTTTAAAGTTCAAAAACCAAAACATATAGCAGAAAATGAATGAAAGTATATTCATGGTGCTGACAAGTTTTTATAACAGACATGTCAACATTTTAGGATGATTTTTGAATCATATCTAAAATGTTCTACTAAAAGCTGACACTGGTTGCAGGAATGCAAACATGACATGTGTTATTCATTTCTAAACTATCTTTCGTTAAAAAAGGCTATTATACATGCCTTTCTAGCTTGCATGCTCCCTGCTGTTATCCAAACATAAGTCGTTTATCGTCGAGGGGATATATCTTGGAAATGATTACATATGGGTTTTTTAATTTCTATGAGACAGTGGTCATAGTGGGTGTTCATTTAGAGTAGATAATTTGTCTGACCATTATATTATCACAACACTAAGTCCGGTGCATCACACGGGTAACATGTAGCTATTGCTTTAAAAAACACAATGCCAGGTCCACTAAAGTGAAAACAACAAATAACAGATCACGTTACTAATGATCAAAAAGTGCATTACCCAAACAGTGTTTTGAAAAGGTGAAAAAAGAACTAACAGCTTAAATAACACAGAATACATATCGACATCACGCATGATAGAAAACTAAAGACACCTATTTTGCGTATAAACCAAACAATTATTAAAAGAATTACAACTTCAAAATAATCATTCAAGACATAGAATTTACCTTCCATCACGATCTCGGGCTCTTTCCCTCTCCTTCTCTTTTTCTCTGAGCTCCCTTTCCCTGCTCCTCTCCCTCCTCTCCCGGTCCTCATCCCGAATCCTCTCCGAACGGCTCCGGCTCCTCCGAGACCTTGATCTCTCCCTTTCCTTTTCAATCTCTCTCTCCCCCTCCCTTCTCTTCTCTCTCTCCCTGTCCCTTTCTCTATCCCTTTCTCTGTCTCTGTCTCTATCCCTATCCTTCCCATTCCTCTCCTCTCTACCTCTATCTTTATCTCTCCTATGCCGATCCTCCCTTGATCGAGACCGATGCCGAGACGAGCTCCTCTCACGATCGTCTCGAGATTTCTCGGATCGGTGGCGATCGGATTCGCGCTCAGATTCTTCGTCTTTGTGCCTCGATCTCCGACTCCGCTCCTTCTCCGGTTTAACGCCGTTACTGTTCGCAGAGTCTTTCTCCTTCGACGGGAGATCTAGATCCTCCACCGTCTTCTCCAGGTACTCGTACTCGTCGAAATCCATCGGATTGGAAACCCTAGAATGCGAAGAGAGTTAGGGTTTGTTTGATGCAAAAGCCCTAGAAATTTGGGGACAGGATAAAACCCTAGAAAGAGAGGGAAGCGAGTAAGGTCGGACCTCTGGATATTAAAAAAAAATAAGAAGAAAGTGGGAAAAGGGCGAGGGGAGACCTATGGTTTTCATATCGCGGTCTGTAGGACAGACTTCGGGTCACCCGTTAACCCAATAGTATATTTCAGAATAGTTCTTGGCGGATCGGATCTGATTGACGCTCGAATTCTACGAATCCATGGACCCGGAGGGAAAGGGCATTGGTTAACCAAATTTATTCGCTTTTGCTTAATTTACCTTTGTGACTACCAAATGTGTATCACACGCTATTGAGCGCGTAGTTATCAAAATCCTCATATATGAGTTGACTTGCACTAAAAAAGTTCTATTAGGGGGTTATTGGTTAAATATTGTTGATTAATACTAGGATTTTTCTGACATTTAACTTTATAGTGTTAGTGGTTTTTAGACTAGCATTCGGATTTCACTTTATTGTGTTAGTTGTTTTAAAACTAGAAAAAATTATATTATACTCCCTTTAAAAGAGGGAGTTGTAGAAAAACTTTACACTGACTATATTACCCCTATTCTTTTCTAATATTACATTCTAATACTAACTAAACTAAATTAATTATCATTGTTAATTAATTACATTATATGTCACTTCAAGTTTGTATAATTTGGTCCCTAAAACTTCCAACGTTATTGTGCAACTCTACTACATCATATTAATTATTAGTAATGTATGATAATATATTAATAGATAATTGCATGTTAATAAAGTATTTATGGAAAGAGTAGAAAACATAGAATTATCCTAAAATTATACCATGACACTCATATAGGAAAATTACAAAGAGCATTCTTATGTTTAGATAGCAGGCCGGACAGAAGGTACAAACATAAAATTTTTTAAAACATCAGGATATTTAAGTGCAGCAAGATACAAGTGGAGGTATACAAGTACAATTTTGGTAAACTATAAGGTATTTAAGTTCAATTGAGCCTATAAAAGATTTGAAATCTTTGTTATCCATAAACAATAGTATATGATCCCATACAAATAATATTCATCATACAATATGAGGCCAGATACTTAGCTTATATTTATATAGTCGAGGAGATGTGGAAAAATTAAAGCATCATATTTGAATAAGTCTCAAGATTTTGAATTATTTCTTGTTATTATTTATTTCGGTTAGAAAACTTTAGAAGATGTTTTCAAACGACTACTACAAAGTGTAGGACATCAGATAAATATTGAACAAATAAAATCCATGTTATCGGATTGCAGAAATCGGGGATATGTATATAATACTGAGTGTCATATGAGATAATATTTATACATAACATTATAATATGTAATCTAACGTATTAATGAATTTTAAATATAAGAATTTGCATTAAGATATATGCTTAAGATTTGGGAGAGCCGAGAGTGGAGAGATTTAGGAGAAGAATTGTGACTTTTGTGGGTTCTGATTTTGTTTCCCAAACACGATCCAAACCCGTGCCCACAATCAAATTAAAAATGACACTATTTTCTCGATATCTTCAAAGGGATATATTGGCCACATTTTCGATAACGGTCGATATATCAAAACATTCACCAAACAAAAGAAAATAATATAAAATATTATCGAGATAAAGTCTTTAACTCGATATATTAGCCGATATAGCAATATATCGACTGATATTTAATACAATGCCTATAAGAGCAAATATGTAAATATTATTTAGATATTAGTTCCATAATTTTAAATATCCAATATGGTATTCCCTCAAAATTTTGAAATTGCTCATAATTTTAGGGACTAATATTAAATTATTAAAATTTTGAGGGACAAATTGTAAATAAGCGATATTTAAGGGAAGAGTTAATTTTTGAAAAACCCTCTCAACTATGGGGATTATTTTAAAAAAACCTATTCAACTGATTCAATTTGACAAAAACTACTTATTATGAGGGGTGTTATAGATAACCCCTCTCAATTTTGGTACAATTTTAGAAAACGCCCCTCAACTATAGCGTGTCTCATAAAAACTCCCCTAATCTTTCACACTTCTATCAATAAACGTCATTAACATAGTTATTTCAATATGTGATTTGGACAAAATACCCTCTTGAATAAAGCCATTTTAGTTAAAAAGAAACCATCAACCGATAATAAAAGGACCACGATTAATTTACAATTCTTTTTCCCTCTATATCACATCTTTTTCTTTCATTTGGCAAAAATCAAGGTAATTCTTTTATGATTGATGGATATTTTGGTCTTTCCAAGTCAAGTACTTGTCACATAATAGATAAAACTCAATGATATTAGTTTTGAGAGGTTAGGTTTAAGTGAGAAAAGTTCACAGGGGTTAAACCAAAATTTTTTAAGTTGAGATAGATTATCTACGAAACACCCAAAACATGGCAAAAATTTACTCAGTTTTAAATAGTTTTTTTGGGGGGGTTGGGAGTGTGGGGAGTTGACATGCCCCCCATAGTTTAGGGGGAGTTTTCTAAAATTAACCCTTAAACAAAAGCACAACTTAAGCCACATGTGACATCAATTTTATAATAGTGGAGTTTATAGTATGTCTATCACTCAATGAAGTGATTTGAGTTATTTATCCTTAAATTTATCCTATACATCAACTCTGAAAATATTTTGCTATAAGAATCTCTAAGAGAAAGTAATCTTTATTTGGGATGAGTATGTGATCCTTCTGATTCCCCTTGTCTTTCATAATTTATAATAAATTATTAGACAAAATAAATTAATTTGTCATTTTATATTACTCCCATTCTTTATAAGTTTATGAAACTCATATCTTTTCAACCTAAATTTTTGGGTGTTATTTGACATTGGATAGATATGAATTATTTTGTTAAAAGACAATCAATTTGAGTGCATAATATGTTTAAATCATTCTCATACTATATTTTATAATTTTCTGAAATTAGAGAGTAATCGTTTTGACAGATCAATTAGTAGTTGGGAAGATGTACAAATAGTACAATATCATATTTTAGAATTGATCACATAATTTATATTTTCTTTCTTCATTGAATTTGTAATTCTAACTTAGAAAATTCTAGAAAAAAGTTCTTGAATATCTATAATACTCAGTCGCCGGATAAACAACAAGTGGAAGTAAACAACAGGTTGAAGTGAGTTTTTATAACTAAACAAAATTCTTAATGACTAGATAAAACCTACCATTTTTCTTTGATAAATTCAAATTTTATTTTTTTTATTAATAATAATAGTTTTTTCTGTATTGATCCTTTAAATCATTAATATTTTGAAATTATACATTCAAATTACTAATTAATCTTAAATCATTAATATTTTAAGGCTTTAAACGTTACTATATCTCTGGAAGGCAAAATGTTAAAACAAAAAGAATTTACACATGGCAATATCTAAACAAATAATATATGATGATAATTATAAACTTTTTTGCAACCATGTTATATTAAATTAATTAATTAATTAAAATATTTGACCATGTGCAGTGCACGTGCATTCCACCTGGTTTTTTTTTTAAATCCGGGGGTCCCCCCGCTAGTCCCCCTGTGTCCTTAGTTTTATATGATTTGCCAATGACTCCTCCTTGACCATTCGAAGCATTTTAGACTTTTTAGGGTAGCTATACTCTCATAACACCGTATAGTGCGGTGTGATCTCAGCCACGGTGGGGGCATGAACATTACCATCTTGTTTCTACGGACTGCCCATCCTAAGGTTCAGAATGCTCAGCACCGTGCGGGGTGTTCTGAAAGGATAGACAATTCACCTTTTAACAATCTCGTATACATAATTATGGTGATTTTTTGACAGCCTAAGATTTTTTTTTATTGTTGTCATCATCCTAAATGTTGATTGATGCTGTCATGGGGGTTATCTGGAAAATACGAAAGTTCATAGATATTTCTGCAATTTTAGTAGTTATTGGGGCTTTAGTGCTATTTTTAAAGTTTTTTTTGGGAGGGGAGGGGGGCGGTTTATTGCAAATCACTGGGGGGTTTAGTGTAATTTGCACTTTCATTAAGTTGCGAAGGTGACTCGACTGGTTCATGGGCCTTTTGGGCCCAGGGCCCTTCCCCTTAATAAACTCAGCCCAGAAGCTCGTACAAATATTAGGAAAAGCTTAAACTCACCAAATTCGTTACGGCCGAAATCTAACCAACTACGTGGCAGCAGGTATGCGCCAATAGCATCGCGCCACGTGTACAACCACGTCAAAGAGAAGGGGCTAAAAAAACTAAGTAGAAGAAGAAGAGAAGAGGTGGAAGCAGAACTGAGGGCAGCAATGGCGTCGCCAAAGAAGAGAAGCGCTAGCTCGATCTGGATCCTTCTGTTGGCGATCTTTGCAACTTTCGCCCTCATTCAGGTTTATTTATATGTATATAACTTTTACCAAAATTTAACCTTATTTCTTTCTTTTTTTTTTTGGGTCTTTACCTTGATCTATTTCATTTAATTGCGAGAAGTCAAATCTTTGCTACAAAAACTAGGGTTTTGAGTGGAGAGGAAATTTGATTAAAACGATTTGAACTAGGATTTGATTCGAAATTGGGTCAAATACGGATATTATGACTTGTATTTTGTAGAAAATTGAACTCAAACCTTCAAACTGATTCATAATACAGGGAAATATATTTTTTTTTCCTCCATCATTTTATACTAAATAGATTTAATTTATAATAGTGATAGCGCAAATGATTAACCTTCTTATGCGCTTATGGGTAAGATTATGATTTTTTATGGGATTATTCTATGGCAATCGTAATCTCACTTGTCTAAGTTCATCATGTTTTGTAATATATGTTCAGGCCAAAGCGACGAAGGAGAACCTGAAGGAAATTACAAATAAGGTTTACTTTGACATTGAGATTGATGGGAAGCCTGCTGGTATGGTTGTCATCAGAGTTCCATGCCTTGATGAGACTTATAATATTTATCGTGTAAAATTTAGGGTAACTTATACTATACCCCTAAGGACTTTCAGTGTTTTGCAGTAAAACCCCAATACCTTCTGGAATTGCAGAAAATCCCCAATAAGTTTTCGCATTTTTCAGGTAACCGCATAAATTAGAACCCAAAAAACAACATAAAATAGCATTTTGAGAGGTGTTGGGGGTTTAGTGTAATTTACCCAAACGATATTGGGGGTTTTCTGCAAAAAATATTGCGGGTTAAGATCGATTTTGAAAGTTATGGGCGGTTTACTCCAAAAAGCTGAAAGTTCTTGGTAGTTTTGTGTAATTTACCCTAAAATTTTCTTGTATTAATTAGTTAATTAGCTTAGCATGTTTTTATAATGATTTTTTTAAACTTAGTTTTCCTTGTTTATTCTAGCTTGTTAATGGGCTCTTAGATACATGGAGTTAATATGTAGAATATGAACCATATTATATGCCAAAATAATGCACCATTGCTTGCATTGACAAGTAATCTTGTCAAATTAGAGCATGGCTGCGTTAATTCACTAATATGCTAATAGTTATGCGACTGTATTGTGAAGCATCTTTCAGTGGTTCTTTCCATGTGCAATCGTGGATTGAGACATACAGGTCCATTTTATTGTGACATTTGATCTGATTTTACAAAAAGGGTTTCTAAAGCTTTACCAACCAATAAATTGGGATAGTCTGTTATTCACTTAACCATAAGAGAACTCTTGACCACTTCTAGAATACACATATTGTTGATTATATGGCCAACAGCTTCATTTGTAGCTAAGAATTATTTCACTCATCATGACTGCATTGTCATGGACTTTCAGCTGATTACATGTCTGGTGTTGTCTTCGGTTACCGCTCATTCTTAGCATCTTTTGTTCTAGGTGTTTCAACATATTTTCTGATTTTATGCTTTGGCCTCCGAATGTGTGAGTTCTTATCAAGTAAATGAAGTCATAGAGTGGAAATTATTATGTTCATATCTCGTGTAATTTATGACATTCTAAGATGATGGTGAAGTCTTTCAAGGAACAAGGAAGGTTTCTAACAATTCATTTTATATATACTATTTCATTTAATTCACAGCCTATCTTGGGAATCTAGTATATATAGGTTTTTGCATGCTAGGAATGACAAAGTTACTCTCAGTATTTACTCAGAGAATCAATTTCAAAATGCCTTTCGACAACATATATGTTTGTTATTTTATTCAACTGCTCTTTCAATATGGTTGTAGATCTTGACCTTTCAATTAATCTGTTAAATATAGAAAGCCAATTATCCACAGGAGTTGTCCTGACATCTGACATTATATACCTTATATTTCACTTTTATTTCCATAGTCTACCTGGTTGCTGTCTCTTGCTCTTAAACTGCAAGACCTCTCCTAACCTTCTTCAAATAGGTATCAATACAGAAGACTGTTGCATAATAGGTTATTAAAGAAATCTATTTGCTTTTTGCAAGCAAAGTCACTAAAGGAATCCATTGGCTTAAGTTACAATTTTGGAAGTGACTTTTGGTTGTATTATTTAAGCTAATTAGTTCATCAGTTAGGACATGAGATCTATTATAAGACCATTGTCAAATTCTCAAGAATTCTGTTTGCAAAGAATTTGATCTTGCGAAGTGGTTAAGTTCAATTTGTTGGAGATGTTTAATGGTAGAATTAGGGGTTTTTCGCTGAAGTTATCTTTAAACTAGGGTGGGAATATGAAAAACACCTTTAAAGTTTAATTAAAACAGAAGCCAACTTTAGGGTTTTTTTTGGGGGGTTGCGGGGGGGGGGGGGGGGGGTCCGGTGGAAACAACCAACTCCCCCCCCCCCCCCCCCCCCCCCCCCCCCGACAGCAATCAATTACCTTGACCTATTTTGTGATGAAATTTTGATTGAATTCCTCAAAACCCTCTTAAAAAACGTGTGCCAGGCATGTGACGTGTTCTTAACCAAACCTAACCGAAAGTTCGTGCTGGCGCGCGTGTTTTTTAAGAGCATTTGGGGATTCCATTCGACATTTGACTGGAAAATAGGTCAAGGTTGTTTCTGCATTAATTGCTAATCAGAACCCCTTTAAAGATGGTTTCTGTATTAATTGAACATTAAAGGTTGTTTTCGTGCCATATGTTAGAGGTGGTTCCTATGAAAAAAAACTGTAGTGTTATCATATAACAACAATGAATAATACTATGTTGGATAGAATTTTTTTTAAAGCTTAACTAGCTCAGGACTATCCTCGATATGTCTCAGAGGATGATGAAGCTAGCTATTCAATATGATGAATGTTCACTCAAATACCTTTCTTCTTCTTCTTCTTCTTCTTTTTTTTTCCTTTTGTTTCGCATTCAACATATAGTGACTTTGTTGATGAGATATTTTTACTTAAAGACGGACCTAGTCTGAGATTTTATAGCTCACTCTATTTTTGTTGCATCTCTTATTTTTAGTTACAAGCTATTTTAAGATGTCTCATTCGATGTGTTTACCTGTAGATAGATTTGTTTAGATACTTTATTTGAAAAATCATCAATTGAACTCAATTTTGAACATCATCATTTAACAAGATTATTATGGAAATAGGTCGAGTTGTGATGGGTCTCTTTGGAAAAGCGGTGCCGAAAACCGCAGGTATGTTTTCATCGGTTTAAGTACTGAGATATGTGTATCCTGTCAAATTCTTTTATTTATTTTCTTGTGATTCTTCCATATTTCTATTTTCATTTCAATCTAAATAATTTATCATATAAAGTTGAAATAGAATTTGGAAATTACTCTAAACTTGTTTCTTTCCCTTGTTGTGCAGAGAACTTCCGAGCACTGTGCACTGGTACGTCAGAATCATAATATGATTAATCTGTTTGGTTTAAGTTTTGCTTACAACTTTTGCAATCTTAAGATTTGTTCCTTGGCATATACAGTTCACTGAGTTTCACTTAAGATTTGTCCATTGGCATTAGACAGTTAAATTGCTGATGACCCAAATTTATTGTTTGCAATATAGCTTAGAGAAGAAACAAGAGCTTGATCAGAAAGAGAGAAAATATAACAAGGGTTTAAAATGTTGCATTCATATTTATGATATTTTGACCCATCCCATCTTTTGATTCGTTCCTCCATTCTCTGATGTGCATACAGTACTCCTAAGTAATTCTTTAATTTTCATTAAGAGACATTATGCCATCAGTCATCATCAATAATATGCTGTTTACTATTCTGCACTAGAAAATTGAATGCATTTGCCTTTATTTGCAGGTGAGAAAGGTGTGGGTAAAAGTGGGAAACCTCTCCACTACAAGGGAAGCTCATTCCACAGGATCATCCCCAGCTTTATGATTCAAGGAGGTGACTTCACCCGTGGTGATGGAACAGGTGGAGAGTCCATTTATGGCACTAAATTCGCCGACGAAAACTTCAAGCTCAAGCACACCGGACCAGGTAAAATACACAAGATAATTTTCACCCTATCTTCTGTTGAACTTTATTCATAAAGCATAACATTGTCTTTATCGGTCAGGACTGATGTCGATGGCAAATGCTGGACGTGACACTAACGGATCACAGTTCTTCATCACTACCGTAACGACTAGCTGGTAAATATTCGTTCCTTACATGCATGCTTATTTTTGGGTAAATTTCACAAAAACCCCCCTTGAACTTTGGGGTATTTTGCAATTTGCATCCTCAAAACATTCTATAACCTCATAGATTAGAGAAACCATGTGAAGTTCCTTCGCTAAAGTACAATAATTGACAGCACTAGTGTCAGCTAGTGACATGTTTTTGGACAATTTTGCCTTATGTACTTAATGTATCTGCTGTTCTACCTCTTTTCTGGTTAGTATAGGTAGATAGTAATTGGGGTAGTTTAGGCCCTTCACTCATCATTTAGCATTCATGACAATTTGCAATAGTCAAGGGGGGTTTTGTGCAATATCGAAATTTCAAGTTGTGCTGAACGCTCAAAGTTCAGGGGGGGTTGTGAAAGTTATTCCTTTTCTATTTTCTAAAATGAACTTGTGATTTTTCCCTCCCCGGCAGGCTGGATGGAAAGCACGTTGTTTTTGGCAAGGTGATCTCCGGAATGGATGTTGTGTACAAAGTGGAAGCTGAAGGGCGACAGAACGGAACACCCAAAAGCAAGGTGGTCATCTCCGACAGCGGAGAGCTCCCTCTGTGATTGCGCCCCCTTGGCTTCTTCGACTTAGTAAGGCCTCTTTATGTTGAATTTGACGGTGGAAATAGCTAGCATCCTACGTGTATCAGAACCTGATGAACTTGATGGTGGATGGACTTTTGTCTAGGGACTTTCCTTTTTTGGTGCTTGTGTACTAGAACTCGATGTTATTCAGTTTATTTAAAGTCTGTGCTTGAACTTGTAATTTTATGCTGGGAACATCCCTCAAAGCTTTAAGTGTCATGAAAGGTATTAGAAACAAATAATAACTTTAGATATTAAAAGAAAAATTGTGGACTTTCTTTGATTTTAACATTGGATTATCAGAAGTTTTCATTAACTTCCACATTTACCTTATTCAAGTTTATTAAGTATTATTATTTGTCATGTAATCTCATGAATTAGAGGTTTTCTCAGTGTGTTCCCATCTGACAAGGTAATAGATGGTTTCCAGAATATCTGTTTGCTTGTGTCATATTTTCAGTCAGCATGTTAATTATTTTGTTAAACTTTGTAGGGTCTCATAATTGTATGACATAAATGTCACACAATCATTATGATCTGAATCACACAGTTTCACCTAACTCAATAAATCAAAAGAACGATATCAAACTAATACATAACATTGAAAAGTCAAACAAAAAAGAGGATCAGGAGAAACAGGAATAAAATGAATTTTTTCTTTTTTTTTTTCAATTATGATACATATAATTCAAATATTGTATCAAAGAGAGCAAAAAAAAAAAGAGCAAAGTTTTCCACCCATTGTGAGGATTTTTATTGCTCCTCTTTTAGATTTGAAACTCTCTGGATTCTTCTTTTATTTGGTTGCCCTCCATTCTTCACCATTGTGAGGATTTTTATTGCTCCTCTTTTAGATTTGAAACAGAATAGAAGATGGCAACAATCCCTAGCTCCAATAATGGAAAATGATTGCTACAAACCATTTGTCTCTTTGATTTATTTGAGTGAGTTTTCGACTATTAAGGTTAGGGTAGTGTGGATCAACTAGTTGTGTATTTAGATCTAATCCGCCCACTAAAATTTGATTGCTAGAGATGTTGCAAAATGTAGCGTTTTGATGATTAGTAGATTATTTTGAAAAAAAAAAATCATGTGCCTAGAGAAGAAGATGAGCAATATGTCTTATTTACGCTTGGAGGAGAAGATGGTGCAGCGCAGGTAAATGTGTGGGTAGTATAGTAAGAAAAAATGAGTAGTTTGGGTTGACTTTTTGACTGGGGTTGCAAGCATGAAATTAAAATGCTAAGTGGGTTTTCAGTTTTGACTTTTTGACCTGGGGTGCAAGCTTAGAGTTTTTTCCCCGGGTGGTGGAAGCAAATTTTCCTAAAAAATAATGTGGAGGCTCATCGATAGGTACAACATTTTTTTTGACAGAAGAAATAGAGCATGGTGCTCTATTCATATATGTATATATGTATATAATTAAGATCAGAGTTTA
>JBAKGM010000279.1:11119088-11162358 GCA_037177215.1 Asparagus racemosus | reverse complement strand
GAAATGAAACACTCGTGGTGATAAGTCTTTTATGGGTATCGATCAGCTCATGGTTGAGTCATTTCTTCGTTATTTTGCCGCTCCCATTGACTCGTATGCTTCGCTGATGTGTCGTTGGATAGCTTGCCAATCATTAACTCATCATTGTAAGCTCTATTCAGGACTGTATAAGCAATTTTTGATGCCTACAGTCGTGTTTGCGTGTGAGATAATCACGGAGATCGGAAGTGGGGGTATCCTCAGTTGACTCTGGAAACTTGGCTTCACACAAGCGAGACCCTCTGGATAGAGGTTGACGAGCTTGGGCAGCTTGACGAGGTCATCGTCTCGTTCGGTTCTGATGACGAGGCTCGTTATCTAGACAATGTTCATCCTGTTTTAATGGAACCTCATGTTGAAGGCGAGGTTCGTTGCTTTGGTGCGAAGATGAGGTTCATCATTCTGGCGTCCCTCATTGGTACGACCCTCATATTGATCATTCTTTGGATGGTAGTGGAATCCATCAAACGAGACCAAGGCTCGAGCCCTTCGGCGAGCTTGGTTCTGTCGTTGACGTTGTTTAGCACTTATCGAGAGTAGACCGTTAAAAGGCCCTGCCTTAGTGAAGGCTGAGCGGGATTCACTCGCTGAAGCCAAGGTTTGGCTAGTGGTATCCGAGATTGGGTTAGGTTGCTTAACAACCCACCTCTTAACCTGTTGGCTAGCTTTTAAATCCTCATCTTTGAGAGTTAGAGATCGATTCTCAAGGTTCACTCGAGAAGGTTTAGTAGAAGCCATGTGGGCTGAAGTCTCATAAGAGACTCGACGACACTTGTGTGTCTTCATAGAGCTAGATGCCCCAGAGGAGAGAAACTCTTCATACTTACTCTGATCAAACTCAATGACCAAGGTTTGAGCCTCGTTTCCAAGTGTTATTTTGTCTGATCGCGCCACCACCAGTTCGTCAGAAAGAACAGCTTCTCCCACTATGGTCACCATCTTCTATAGGGTTGAAAAAGTTTGTTTGATTGCTTTTTAAGAAATGGGTTTAACCCCTTACAATCACACTCTCTCGATTATAAAGGAAGAGAAGATTGATTTGACTTCTCTTTTATTTAACATGGGTTCTTGGTAGCGAAAGGATGCTTCCCTCGGTGTTCGAATCAAGATTGCTTCCCGTTGATGATCAGAACAAAATTGTCTTAGTTCTTGAGATTGCTGAATGATCTCCTTCTCTCTCCATGTGTTTGTGAGTGTATCTCTCTCTCTACGCGTGCGCACGTCTCCATCTCTGTCTCTTTAATAGCTGCTCACGACTATTTATAAGAGTTTTGAGCACGTAACTGGCGAGCTAAAATCATGAGAACGTGGTCTAACTGATGGGGTTGTGGGCATAACCGACGTCCACCACTTAACTCACGTGGCTGTCGTGGTCTTCGTGGTCGTTATGACAAGCTTCTCTACACATGCGCACTTCGAGCTTCGCTATGTCACGACCTTCGGGTTGAATATTGAGCTTCGCTGTATAGGCGAACCTCGGTTGAATGTCGAGCTTCACTGCATAGGCGAATCTCGGTTGAATGTCGAGCTTCGTTGCGTAGGTGAACCTCAGTTCAATGTCGAGCCTCACTACATAGGCGAACCTCGGTTGAATGTCGAGCTTCACTGTGTAGACGAACCTCGGTTGAATGTCGAGCTTCGCTGCATAGGCGAACCTCGGTTGAGTCTTGAGTTTCACTGCGTTGGCGAATCTCGAGTCTCAAGATTTTGCAACTGGGGGGTATGTGACCCTCGTCTTCAGAACTAGACTTTTTGACTGTCTACAAGAGTTATGATTAGTAGTCTCTTGTATCTTGCTGCTTCTCGTTCTGATGTCATGTTTTTTGCTTGTTTATGTGCAAGATTCCATTCAAATCCTAAGAAATCAATTTGAAGTTGTAAAATAAAATTTTGGATATCTTATTAGAATGCAAAAAATTAGTTATAATTTTCAATGTACAATTATTTTGATCTAGTTGGATATTCGGATAGTGATTACAATTATTTTGATCTAGTTGGATATTCAGATAGTGATTATACTAGGAGTTACAAGCATAAAAAAAAGCACTAGTGAACAACCTTCTAGGATATTTATTGTGTCTTGGTCAAGTAGGAAACAGAACTGTGTTGCCTATAAACTTCTGAGGTTGAATACATTGCACTAGGTAGTTATTGTGCACAAACCCTTTTGATGTCTTTGACTCATGACTTTGACATTACCTTTAAGAAAGTTCCTCTTAGGTGTGACAATACTATTAAGTTGAGTAGCAACCTAGCATGCCACTCATAGAGAAAACACATTAATGTTAGTCATCACTTCGTAAGAGACCGCATTGCTAAGGAGAATATTCAAATTGATTTTTACCCCATCAATTAATAGCTTGTAGATATTTTTACTAAGTCTTTGCCTGAAGACCGTTTCACTAGACTAAGATAAGACTTAGACATTCTATCTCTTGATATCTAGCTTGCTCCATCTCTTTATTTTTTTATACATATCTTGTTTTGGTTTTGTTGATTTTATTTTTTGTTTTGTTTTTTTTCCATTTTATTTTTCCTATTCTTTTCTTTCTAGCTTTTGCTTTCTTAAAAAATAAAAAAAAAATTCAACATGCCTATGTATTTGCTTTTGCAAGATAATTTCAGATGATACCGTTCATTGGTATATAGATAAAAATATGACACACATAGTTCACATATGGTTTTTAATCTATATATGTATTTCTATACATAATGATCAAATATAGACTGCATGACACTTTATTTTACAGGACATTGCACATGTTATTTGCACACTATTGTTTCATATTTATCTTGTATACTACTGTGGAATGGTTACTACTGTGGAATGGTTTAACTGTAGCTTTATATTCAATTCATAGATATTTCGGTGTATAAAACGTGTACAAACTTACTTTTCATGTACTTAAGTGCATTTGTATCAAAATATGAGCAAACAATGAGAGTGTATTTATTGAAAGATGACCGAAGATCCACACCCTTACTACTAAAATTGAGTGTATTTGTTAAAAGATGAACAAAAACTCACACTCATGGATTATTATTTATTCGTTTCTCAATGGGTAACCATTCAGTACTGAATATAAAATATATTTTTAGATGGTGAGGATCACCCACTAAATAACATGGTTAAGGTGATAGAGCGATATTTTGATCTTTAGTTTTAAAGGTTGAGTTAGCTCAAGTCTTTATAACAACTCATTTATCACATTTTTATAACTAAATATATCTTATGATCTAGTATAAGTACTTCACTCTTTGTTTCATGCACTTACAATGATTTTTCATCTTTTCGTGTGTAGCATATAGCAGTGCCTTTCTCGTGTTCATGAGTTTTGTGGTTCACGTTTAGTCTTTTTGCTATTTTATATAGAAATTTTCTATGTGAACGTGTGTGTATCTCTCCCGTGCACTTCTCAGATAGTGTTTATCTAATTTTATATTTATCATGTATGTCCGTTGGTGTGTTTTTTACTTTTGCTAAAAACAACAGGGAGAAAATTGAGTGAAATTTGAGTGGTATCCTATTACTTGCATGAGTTTCTGGGTTTCTCAAATATATTTTAAAAAACTTAATCTCTTAGGGGAGTCTCACAATACCTGTCCTTTCATCACACTTTTCATCTATGCATGAATATAGGGGAAGTACTACAAATCCTATCCTTTTTCATGAAAGTGTATGCATGCTTATTTACTGTCTATATATCTCAATCATGTCTTTATTGTAATACTTCAAAATTTAAATTTTTTATTATCAAAATGGAGAGATTCTTAGGATTTGTAAGTACAATATCTTTTGTTTGAATAATAACAAATATTCATTTGAGTCTAATCTATGTTTGAGATAATCTAGTACAAGTATATATAGATATGGAATAAGAATGAGGCAAAGCAATTAGGTCAAAAGCTAATTTCAGGGTTCACACCATTGATCGTGCACATCAACCATCGATGGTGACCAAGAGATCTTCGATGGTTCACGTAGATGATCAATGGTGAAAATGTCCAGAGACGTCCAGATCATCAATGGGGTCACTTAACTATCGATGGTCACTCGACACCATAGATAGACGCGAGTCACCATCGATTTTCAAGTCAGTTGATTCAAAAATTTAGGTTTTAATCTTAGTCGTTCATCGCACATCAAACTCCCCATGCTCTCCTAGGTTTTGTGTATTGTTTTCCTGACCTAAAAAGAGAAGAAAGGGAGGGGGGAGAGAGAGAGTCTAAGGTTTGAGTTTGGTGATCAAGGAGAGCTTTTGGATCCCCTGGAGTCTCATCAAATGCTCTCTCGCTTGCACAACATCTTCTGATCAGCTTACAGGAATGAGAAGTGCCCTTGGTGTTTACCTTCATCCTCATTCTTCATCAAGTTTTGTTTAGATCTGTTGAAAAATTGTTTGTTAATTGAAAGTATTGTAAGATTTTTTATATTGAACTAATTGTGTTTTGTTTTCATTGTACTTCTTTTATGGCGTACTCAACCCTTGGATCATAAGCTTTTTTAACATCCACTTTAATAATACCCCTAAGGAACACCCCCTTCCTCCTTCCTCCCATAGCGCTTGACCAATTCATGTGCTAGAAACACATTGCTTACTATGGATCTACTTTAAACAAAAGCTATATGATTATCACTGATCAGATAACTCATTAGAGGTTGTAATCGCACCATTAATGGAATATTCACATTTGCATTCAGATTCACATACTTCTGTAAAATTAAACATGACTGCTTCAATAGTCGTTTAGATTCTTCTCTGGTCTTGCTCCTAAATAGGGACTTAAAAGGGGGTGGCAAACGGGTAGACCTGACCCATATAAATTTTGACCCAACCCGTATAATATTGACCCGATTTAACCCGTCAAATAATCGGTCAACCCGTTTATTAAATGGGTTACCCACCAACCCAAGTAACCCATTTAATTATTTTATAATTTTCATGTACTTAACATAGAGTCTATGGTCAAAGTTTTTATGGTGCTATTCATCAGCAATACGTTTTGTTACTGTTTAGAAGTCTAGATATTTTCAGGGTGTTATTTGTAAAATTTAAATTTTGACGGTGTTTTTCTTATAAATTTTAAAAGTTCTAGGGTGTCTTCTACAAATATCATTTTATCAATGGATTTTTTCTAATTTATAAACTTTATACCCAGTGTACATTTTGACTTTTCAGTTATTTATTAAATTTTGAATTTTTAGGTTGTTTTTTGTAATTTTTGAAGCTTTTAGGGTGTTTTTTGCAAATATCAAAATTTTCATGTTACCATTTATAAGCTATAGATTTTATGCTATTTGAAAGTTTTCATATTTTTGGCTTGTATTTCTATAAAATTTGGCTTTTTAGGGTGTATCTTGCAATTTTGAAACTTTCAGGGTGTTTGTTGTAAATTGTAAAATTTCACATTGTTGTTTGTAAGTTATAGATTTTTTACTATAGATAAGTTTTGATATTCATGTGGTGTGTTTCTGTAAAATTTGACATTTTTGGGGGTGTATTTTGCAATTTTGAAACTTTTAGTGTGTTTTTTTTACAAATTTTAAATTTTCAATCTGCGGTTTTACCTTATAGGTTTTGTACTGCTTGTAATTTTATTGTTTTTAGGGCATGTTTCTATAATAGTTTGACTTTTAAGGGTGTATTTTATAATTTTCTAAACTTTTAGGGTGTTTTTGCAAAGTTATAAAATTGTCATGGTGCTGCTTATAACTTATACTTTTTGTAAGTTCTGATATTTCCAGGGCATGATTCTGTAAAAGTTTGACTTTTGAGCTTGTATTTTGCAAAATTTTCAATTGTTTAGGGTGTTATTTTTAAAATTCAAAACTTTTAGGTTTTTGTAATTTATAAATTATGAAATTTGACTTATTTTGGGTACTTTTTACAACTTGTGAAACTATTAGGGTCTTATCTGCAAATTTCAAAATTTTTATGGTGCTATTTATAGGTGTTAGATTTTTTTTACTAGTTGTAGGCTTTGATATTTCTAGGCTGTGTTTTCATAAATTTGACTTGTTGAGGGTATATTTTATAATTTTTAAACTTTTAGGGTGTTTTTTTACAAATTTTAAAATTTTCATTGTGTTGTTTATAATTTATATATTTTTGATTTTTTTGGTAAGTTTTGATATTTTCATAGTTTTTGGTAAATTTTTGAACTGTTAAGGGTGTTTTCTATAAATTATAAAGTTTTCATAATATTGTATGTAATTTCTGAATCTTATAGTGTTCATAAGTACTGATATTTTATGGGTCTGTTTTTACAAATTTTAAATGTTAATGGTTGAATGATAAATGTGTTAAAGTTAAAGGGGTCGATGGGTTGACCCGTTTACGACCCGATTAATAAATAGATTCTTTGGGTCAATTTATTTATGAGCCGACCCATATAAAGTGACATATACCCATTTATAACAAGTCGGGTTAGTGTGTCAGGTCATAAATTGCCACCCTTGCACCTAACCCAGCAAAATTGTTATCCATGTTATCACAATCACATACATGTGAAACAACCTTCATATAAGTACATTAAGGAGGCAATGCGAAATCGATAACAAGCTCTAATTAGGCTTTCAAGGTTAAAGAACGTACATGAGGTCAAAATGAATAGAGATTAAACGAGATTATATGTATGGAAAAGTCTAAAAATCTTAGTAAATCCCTCATTATAACGTGGCGTCCCTAGTTAGGCCACTGTCTCAGTATCTACCACGGACATGTTCGACATAAAAGTTTTCGAGAAACAATGCTCCTAGCTTCTTACAGGGTACAAGCTCTTGAAAAAATTGTGTCTTCGGGTCATAGTACCACAACTCGTTTCCATGATTTAATTACCTTAAAAGAATTCTCTCATCTTCGTCTACGACAAGAGGAAAAACTAACATTTTCTCATGTCGAACACTCAGCAAGGAAATGTCAATGCTGCACTCTTTCACCCACGAGCTCTTATTTCTGTATGATAGAAACTACAGGTCCATTCAGCGTAAACCACTCAAACCAAATTGACCAAATATAGGCACTCCTCTACCACCTTCCTCACAAAGGATAAGTGTATGGTATTATCAGGATGGATTTGACATGGAGTCTGAAGCTCAGACCACTTTTCTTGCTCAAGATCAAAGCAACATACTCTGGGAATAAATAGATGGAGCCTGAGATAAAGTGGTAGCATGTAAATGACTCCATCGACTCAAGCTTCATGGGCGACGATTTTATAAGGAGGGTTGGCTATTGTATATGGCTTACCAACAAGATCTCATAGATCTTCATAGATCTTGAGCTAATCATGTATATGGCTTACTAACTAGATCTTCATAGATCTTGAGCTAATTATTTGGCTTACAACTAGATCTTCAGCTAATCATTTAGCTTCATCTTACGATCAGTCATTAATAATCTCTTTGAGATAAGCAATAAGTCATTCTCTTAAAAAAAGCAACTTTGCAAGATGGTTTTACTTAGTGGAGTGCTTACTTATGATGATTACTTGTTGTTGATTGATTACTCGGTGTGATTAGTTGTTGTGCATTGATTACTTAGTAACTGCTTATTGATGATTTGATTATTAAAAATTAATTTGTTATTGGGTGAGGTTGATAGTTATTTGCTGGAGATTACTAGTTGAAGGATCTTATTTGATGTGTTGATGACATCATCCAGTGATTCTGCTATTTCGGTAGATGAGAAAGTTGAGATGAAGACCCACACGGAGGTGCTCTCTAGCAAGATCACTAATCAAAAATTGAATGGGTCCAATTACCTGCTTTGGAAGCAACTAGTTCGAGTTTATGTTTCAAGTCAGGGAAAGGATCATCATCTTACAGATGACCCTCTTGTACCAGTTACTGCCTCCTAGAAACAAGATGACGCTACTCTACTTCATTAAATTTAGAACCGCAAGGAGCCATATCAACTAGCAATTCACTGTAATATAGTGAAACAGGTGTGGAAGTTCTTGGAGCAATTATACTCAAGTCATGGACATGCCAATCAGGCATATAATGTCATTCAGAAGTTATTTCTGAGCAAGATGGATTAGTATAGTCAGACTTTTGAGAAGCATTATGGTAACTTTAATCACCTCACAGAGGAGCTAAGACAAATTTGTCCTATTACAGGGGATGTTCAGAGTATGCAAGAGCAGTCGGATCAATTGATGGTGTTCACTTTTCTTGGTTCTCTTCCACAATCTTATAATTCTACACAACCACATGATATTGGGAGCTCTGCTATACAATCTTTAGTATAGACATATTACTTTTGAGAGCAACAGTGCAGGTAGCACCAGTACGTACCGTAGCAGAGTCTGCCAATAGGTCTGCTCTTGCTACACATAGACAGTCAACCAGTCGAGGGGGTGGTCATGGTGAAGGCTGCTTTGGTGGACGTAAATTACACTTTGGAGTATGTGGGGAACAAATTGATAATCCACAAGGAGTTGTAGGGGAGGGTTCATCTGATTCCTCTATCTATTGTCATTATTATAAGGAACTAGGTCACATGAAATTCCGTTGTCCTCATCTACCGGGAAAACAATCTCGGAGTGCACATGTGGCTGCATATGAAAGTCACATAGATGATAACACTCGCAGCCAGCTTGAGAGCTCTAGTTATTTCAACAATTTAAGAAGACACAATAATCTCCTGCTACATCTACACTTGCCCAGATAGGTAAACCCACTACTTACCTTACATCGTCATTGTCTCGTACTTGGATTATTTTTCAGAGGCAACTGATCATATGACTAGGAACCGAGATATATTATCCTCCTGCATACCTACCACCTCCTTTCCTTTAGTAAAATTGACTGATGGATCCACTACACGTGTGAAAGGTGTCAGATCTACCAACATTAGTACTATTCTACTTTCATCTGTATTATATTTTCCTCATTTTCCATTTAATCTTTTGTCTGTCAGTAGGATTACTAAAGCACGAAATTATACAGTAACATTTTTCCTAAGCACTGTATTTTTTAGGTAATTGGGACGAGGAAGGCTATAGGCATTGGACGTGAGAAGAATGGCTTGTATGAGCTAGACTTTGACCTAGCCAAGGTAGCTTGTATCAGCTCTACATATTGGTTTGGTCATCCCCCTATTTCGATCCTTAAAAATTTAATTTCATATTTGAATCATGTTGAGTCCTTAGATTGTGAGTCATGTCAATTCAGAAAACACTAATGGGTGTCTTACCCGAGTCACATCAATAAGAGGGCTAGTAATCTGTTTGATGTAGTGCATTCTGACGTATGAGATCCTTGTTCTATTCCATCCAAACTCAATTTCTAATATTTTGTTAGTTTTGTGGATGACTTTTCTCGTATGCCTTGGATTTACTTGCTGAAAAGTCATTCTGAAGTGTTCTCTATTTTTAAAGTTCTCTATGCTGAGGTCAAAAATCTATTTCATAACACCATTACAACTTTAAGAATAAATTATATTAAGGGATATTTTGAAAGCTCTCTCACAAACTATTTAGAAGAAAATAGAATTTTACATCAGTCATCTTGTACTTACACATCTCAACAAAATGGGGTGGCTGAGCACAAGAACATACACTTGTTAGAAATTGCTAGGACATTGTTATTTCATCGTCAAGTTCCAAAATATTTTCGGGGGATGTCATTTTAATAGCCTGCTACCTGATTAATAGATTACCTCATCTGTCTAATAGAACAAAACTCCAATCTCCCTTTTATATCTAGCTGAAGACGTTTTTCATTTACCTCTTAAGATCTTTGGGTCTCTATACTTTATTCACAATCATAGTTCTCAATGGACGAAATTAGATTCGAAATATCTTAAGAGAATTTTTCTTGGATATTCTAGGACTCAAAAATGGTACAGATTTTATTGTCCGTCCTTGAATCGTTATATTATTTTAGCTGATGCTACGTTCTTTGAGATAAACCAGGACATGTTAATTTTGATAAAGACCCTCCAGATGATTATGACTACCTTATTATTCGGGAAATCATTGTCATTCTTCAATGACTGCTACACAAATTGATCCACCACCCAAGTTTGTGAAACCAGTTCAGACTTATACAAGACGTATTGCTCCACAACCTCAGCCACCGTCCAAATCCACCTAAAAGCCTACTATACTAGCAAGTCAAAATGTGATCGTATAACCAAGTGCTCAGCCTACTGATGATCTTCCCATCACCCTCTATAAGGGTAAAAGATCTTCTCAGAGTTCTCGATATCCTCTTACACACTATGTCTCCTAACCATCGTTATCTCTATCATATTATTATTTCATACTTTCTTTGGATTCTCACCCAGTTCTCAAGAATTTATCAGAAGCTCTACCTAACCCAGGTTGGATGACGACAATAAAAGAAGAGATGACGGCCTTAGCACAGAATAAGACTTGGGATCTCATTTCACTACCACCAGCAAAGAAAGTGGTTGGCTGCAAATGAGTTTATACTGTCAAAGTAAGTCCAGATTGCTCTCTAGCTCACCTCAAAGCTCGACTAGTTGCAAAGGGATATTCACAGATCTATGGCCTTGATTATATCGATACCTTCTCTCATGTAGCTAAGATGACATATGTCTGCATCCTTATTTCGCTTGCCACTTGCTATCACTTGCCACTACATCAATTGGATGTTAAGAATGTATTCCTTAATGGCATTCTTGATGAGGAGGTTTACATAGAGAAATCACTAGATTTTGTTACTAAGGGAGTGTGTGGTAAGCTTTACAGATTAAAAAAATCCCTCTATGGTTTGAAGCAATCTCCGAGGGCTTGTTTGGATGTTTCGCAGCAGTTGTCCAGACCTTTGGTCTTCATCGAGCTCAAAAAGATCACTCGGTTTTTTAGAGATTTCATGGTGGGAAGCAGATTCTTTCAGTTGTATATGTTGACGATACTGTGATCACTGGCGATGATGCACAGGGCATTAGTCCTTTAAAGAAATATCTATAGCAACAATTTCAAAACAAGGTCCTAGGATCTTTGAAGTATTTTCTGGTTATCGAGGTGGCTAGATCGAAGGAGGGAATTCTCTTATCTCAGAGAAAATATGTGCTTGATATCTTGCTAAATGGTGGGATATCAGAATGCAAGGATATTGACTCACCTATGGATGATAAGGTCAAACTACTACTAAATCAGGCGGAGTTACTGGAGGATATTGAAGAATACAGATGACTTGTAGGGAACCTAAACTACTTAACAATCACAAGACCATAAGTTGTATTTTTTGTTAGTGTAGTTAGTCAGTTTCTTTCGGCACCTAGGAAACCTCATATGGAAGATGTGAAGAGGATTCTTAGGTATCTTAAAAAAACTCCAGGAAATGGATTACTCTATTTAGATTGCGGTCATACAAGAGTTGTAGGATTTTTAGACGCGATTGGGTAGGATCCCCAAAGGACAGAAGGTCTACTAGGTATTATGCATTTCTTGGAGGAAATATCATGAAAGAGTGAAAAACAGAGTGTAGTCTCTCAATCTACAATTAAATCTGAGTATCAAGCCATGGCGAATTTGACTTGCGAGTTGATCTAGGTTAGAGATATATTAACAGAAATTGACTATTCGCTAGAGTGTCCCATGAGCTTGTATGGAGATAACAAGGCCGTCATTCATATAGCTGAGAATCCAGTGTTTCATGAGAGGACAAAATATATAGAGATTGATTGCCACTTGATTCACGAGAAGATGTAGAAGGAAATCATTAGAGTTAAGCACATACCTTTAGCATATCAACTTGCAGACATTCTTATAAAACCTCTTGGGAGAGCACGAGTGAATTTTATTAGTAACAAGCTTGGCATGTATGATATGTATGTTCAGCTTAAGGGGGAGTGTTTGTTTACTCATTTATTGTTTAGTCCTATATCGGTTAGGGACAAACTCTTTTATTTACCTAAACACTATAAATAACTTCCAATAGAGCTAATAAGAGCCCTCTAGAGTTTCCACAACAAAAAATTCTATGTGAGTGGCTATAGGGACGAGTCCGGCATTTTTCTAACTGAGGGGGCTCACTTTCACTAATGAGCCACTAAAGTCAAGATTATGATCAATTAATTAGTTTTGTTGATTTTAAAAAGATCGTCCCACACAATGTTGGCAATACATAAGTGCTAATATACTCAATATACCTATGCTAGTAAGGTAACACTCAATTAAAATATCTCACTTGCTTTCATGCTTTATTAGTTTTGAGCATGTGGTCAAACTTGACCTGCTAACTTGATTCTTAAAATGATCAAATTAGTCATCATTTACTGTAAGACTAATCCTTATTGATTTTTTTACTCAAAATCTATATATGACTTATGCAATCACTCAAAAAATACTGCACATTAGTTAAGCGTTGATTCAATTACTCAAAAAATTATAGAATTATGTCTCTGTTTGTTCAATCTCAATCAAAATTACATTCAAACTAGAAGTCTAAATAACTTATAAAAAAATCTAAACACTTAATTACTTAATTTTGAGAAGAAAGATTTCTAAGATATCATGTGTCACAAAGAAAATGGCTAATTACTAGAAACAATAACTAAATACTCAATTAAGTAGCATTATAGAAGCGATGCCGAATAATCCAAAGATAAAAAAAGAATTGAGAAAAAAAGAATTGAGAAACAAACCATGAATTACCTAGTGGATCTTGTTGCACCGCCCCTGCTGGCTAGACTCGTCACTAACTGATTCAGAGTGGGGTCCTGATAACTTGATAAATTAGAATTTCAAAATATATCACACTCATCTCCAAGCCAATGATTCAGTGTCCTTTTGCAATAGAATTCAAACTCTTAGTCAAAGGCAATCGAGCAGCAAAAGTCAACTTCAGATCAGTATTTGAGTCACACATAACATATACACACAAAAGAATAACACAAGTTCAATGACATGAACACCATTACATACAAGAAATACATAGTTAATAATGTCAAGTGGAAAGAAATTTTCAGTTGCTCCAGACTCCATATATCAATAAACTCATTTTAGATAGAACCTGTTAATTGTGTGGCATTATGTACATTCCTGGACTTTCAATTTTTCCTAACCATCATATAATCCAAACCATTTGTACCCATAATCAATTCATTCTATTTCAGGTTTTAAATTTAATAATACTAGTACTCTACTACACACGATGCATGCATGACGCAGTACTCATTTGTGCGTAAAAAATATATTATTGATCACTATATTTTACTACACTTTGTTACCCTCGTTATCTATAATATGAAATAAATAACTTGCTAATTTCATGTGTTTTATGAAATTATAGAAAATTAGAAAATATCAAATAAAAGATCAAAAAAGCCCAAAAGACCTTTATTGGAAGCTCCAAAGTAGCCTAAACGAAGCCCACAAAGCCCAAAAGCCCAAGACGAGACGAGTCAATAAGTCACATAAAGAAGACAAATTTTGCTATAGACTAATCGATTAGTTAATTGATTAGTTTATAGATTAGCTAATCGATTAGCTTATTGATTAGTTTCCAATAGAATGCAATGCATGGTTGAGATTTAATTCTTGAAGCTCAAGCTAGATTCAAGGGTTGAGATGGGTTGTTGTAGTCTATAAATAGGCATGTAGAGTGAGGAGTGAAGGCATGAAAATTTTTATAAACTCTATTTTGGAGAGGAGGGCTTTTAATTAGGCCTTCCATCTTTGTAAAAATTAGTTTTGCAATAAAAATAATAATTTTTCTCCTTTTTCAGTTTTTCTCTTTTAAATTTATTGATGAAGATTTGCTTCAAGAGGGGCTAATTCCTTGTAATGTGAGTTCTTATTTTCTCTTTGTATTTCTTGTTTAGAAATGTATGTTTAGGATTTAATTTCTTGATTAGAATTCATGCTTAGATTTTATACTTTGTAATAGGATTTTCCTACTTTTTATTCTTGCTTTCTAGGAGTAATATGAGTAGTTAATTTCCTGTGGATATCTAAGATTAAATGAAGCTAGTTTAATTTCTATTTGTTTTTAAATTGCTCGCTTTTTGTGCTTAGTTGATCATGTTTTCGATAATCAACTAGAATAATAATTGGTAGAAAAAGAATTTGAATTTGATAAGCTATACTTAACTTAAATGGTTGGATAGTTTATGATTTTTCAATTCTAGAATTACTATCTAATTGTTTACTTTTATTTATAAATGATGATATTGTTTGGATATGAATTTGATAGATCATGCTTGTTTTAAATAACATGACAATCTATACTTAAGAAATTTAGTGATATGAGAATTAAAAGAGAATAGTCCTAAAATTTAAATAGAAATTAACTAGTAGATTCACTTCTAAATTCCTAGTGTCATAACTAGATTCATTTAACTCTTTTATTTGTTTGCATCTATTAGTTTTACTCTCTTTCTTACTTAGCCCTTTTCTTTGCATCAAATCAAGACCCAAACCTTCCTTTATTCTCTCTTTTCTACCAAAACTCAAGAACCACTCTAGGGTCCTTTTTAGATCACGTCTTTTTTGAGGGATCAACACTTGCATACTACACACATAAGTTGTGCACTTACAATGTTTATAATTTGAACACAACAAGTTTTTGGAGCTGTTGCCATGAAGGGTTATATTTAGGAATTTTTTCCATTTTGATTTTTTGATTGATGTGTTCATTGTGAAGGATTGAGCCAGAAGGGAATTGAAGATTAAAGAAGAAGAGTTGAGCATAATACCTTCTAGAAGGCTATCCCCTTGCAAAGGTGAGTTCTCTTTTTTGTGATTTTCAATTTCACCCTCCAGTTAGGATTCTCACAATTAGTGACAATTTGGTAACTAACAAAAACTTTTTCTTGTTGACCATTATAAAATCCACCATTAACTTGAACGACTACTAAACAAGATAATAATTCAAACAAGAGCTCTCTTTCTCATATTTGTTAGTTTGAACCTAATTTTAAAAAATTGTATTAGAAATTATTGCTTAAGGCATCAGCTTATAGTTGCTTTTATTTTCTTAGGGTTGCATTTGCATATAGTTAGTAGGAATCACCAAGTACTTTTGGACACCTTGATTTGTTACTCACACAAAAATATCTTTAAGGGCAAAAACTCGTAACCAAGATAATGTGAGGAATTTTATCACCCTTTCCTTTGTCCAAAAGCCACTTAATTCCTACACTACACAACCCAAGCCTTAAAATTTATTAGACATTTGCCCCTAAGGATGCGAGCTCAATAGAAAATAATAAATTCTTAAGAAAACTAGTCCAAGTTTGTTTGACTCTGTTGGTGTCTAAAGTAATGTTTATAAGGGTTGTATAAAGTGCCCTGCAAGAAATGAGGGTCTTCAACGGTCTTCGACCTCCTCTAGTCCTATCCTTACCTAGCTAACAGATCAAAAATACTTAGGTTTGTTTACTAAAGAATTTTTAGGCTAGGATCTAGACTAATGGAGTTCAGGCTTAGTTCATGTTAAATTTGAAAGGAAAAAAGGGCTAATCATCATCCACCCATTCTTCAGTAAACAATCACAAGTTTACTTGGAACACAATCCCGTCTTATATAAGACCTCCTGATGTTAATGATGTTAATTATGAGCTTAGACCTCACTTCATAAATATATTTCCTAAATTTTTAGAAAATGTGTCTGAAGATGCTTATATTTTTATATATGAGTTTGAGAAAGTCTGTCTTATAATAAACATTAGAGAGTTACTTGAGGATGCGATCAAGCTCAGATCTATCTCATTTGCTCTAAAGGATAAGGCTAAAAAATATCTATGTAGCTTGTCTACAACTTTTATCTTCATTTGGGATGAATTTATTACCCTTTGTCTAAAAAATTCTTCCCAAAATTCATAAAATGGTAAAACTTAGAAAGTATTCAGTCTTGTGAGATAACTTTAGGGGAACCATTCTGAAATTATTTTGATAGATTTAAGGATCTTCTGATCCAATGTTCTCATCATGGTTTAGAGAAGTGGTACATATACCAAATTATCTATGAAAAATTAGATTATTCTTTAAAAATAACCTTAGAATCTATGTGTGAAGAGAATTTCATGAAAAAAAATACTGATTAAGCCTAAGAACATTTAGAAAACTTTTCTGAGAAAATCATGCAATGGGAACACTGTGATGAAAGAACAACTTTATCAGTTCCCTTAACAAAATCTAGTGGTTTGTCCTTAGAATCGAACATAGCCTCTAAAGCTAAGATAGCAACAATCCTGCACCGGTTAGGAGTATTAGAAACTAAAGATCAAGCTCCCTCGCATATCAACTAATTTTCTTCCACGGAATGTTATAATTGCTTGTCTCTAGCCTATGTTTCAGAAGAATGTCCTCTTTTAAGAAAACAACCAAACATTTGAATAGATGAATACTTGCATATCCAAGTCTTCTGTGCCAAAGTTCATTATTCTCTCCTCTTGTAGCCAAGCATTTTACACTATCAGATTTAATATCATTAAAGTCCAATTTTTATATATTAGTATGTCTATTTCCAGTAAAGACAATCAAACTTGTTTTTTAATCAATAATTTTGCATATAGTAGATTTAAAAAGAATAGACATACCTTTTTCACAACGCTGACTAATGGAAATAAGATTTTGCGTTAAACCATCAATAAGTAAAACATTAAGGAGTTTAAAAGAATCATTATCTATATCACCAACTCTTATAATCTTATCTTTATCGTTATTTTCAAAAGTCACATCTCCACCTTTCTTTTTGTCAAGACTAAGAAACAAATATTTCTTACCTGTCATGTGTTGAGAACATCCCAAATCTAAATATCATGTTCTTTCATGATCCTTAGCTCTTCATTGAATTTCCTTATTGGTAGTGGCATAAAAACACATGTAAAGTTGTTAAAGAACAACTATTAAGTTATAATATAGAATAAATGTCGAAGCCACAAGAAAAGTGTGTGTTTGGAAATTCTACATTTGGTCCTAGAAATATGCTGACAAAGAGGAGTGAAAGAGAACGTGTAGAGATGTAGAGAGAGATTTATTCATCACAAAATTAAAAAGTAAAAATATGAGGGGAGAGGATGAAAAGGAAGAAACAAATAAAGAGACAACAAGAAGAAAACTAGAAAGAAATCAAAAAGAAACAAAAATAAGAAAAGAGAAAGAAGGAACAAGAAGGAAAAAATCAACAAAAGAAAATTAGGAAAAGGGAAATCAGGACATGGAGAGGAAAATTAATTTAAGAAAGATTGAGGTAAAAACAAGTAGAAAAGTTAGGAATATAGAATTGAATCCACTAGTTAATTTTAATTTAGGATTTATGAACTACTCTCTTTTTATCATATTTTATTTTAAATTTACTAAGCATATATTATCAAACCACTTAAAGAAAGCATAATCTATCAAATTGTTATCCAAATAAAATTTTCATTCCTTAAAAGAACAAGCAACTAGATACTAATTCTAGAATTCATAAGTATAACCTATCAAAACACTCAAAATAAGCATAGATTATCAAATTCTTTTTCTACCAATTAGTTCTCTAGTTGATTATCCACCATTTTAAGCATAACAAGAGCAATCCATAAACTATAAAAGAAATTAAACTAGTTTTATATAATCCTGGATCTCCTAAAGAATTAGTTACACATATTATGAACAAAAGGAAAATAGAGCATAAAAGAAAAACAAGAAAATAGAAACTACACTACAAAGCAAGAAAAAGAACGCAAGAAAAAGAATAAGAAAGTAAAAGAGCAAGAAAATGTAAATTTACTCTACAAAGTATGAAATAAATTTACACTACAATCATAAAATAAATCTAACCTATCAAACATGAAAAAAATAAGAAAATAAAATTCTAAATATGCAATTCTAAAATAAGAAAATAAAAGAGAAAAATAAAAACTTACATTGCAGAGTTGGCCTATTGTGAGCAAATCTTCATCTTCATTAATAAAGAAGAAGAAAAAATTGAAAAAGAAGACATAAATTTTTTTATTTATGTAAACCTAAAAGTTTACAATTTAGAAGACATAATTAAAGGTTCTTCTTTTCAAAAAGGAATCTACAAAATTTTACACACCCCAATCTCTCACTCTCTACCCCTATTTATAGCCTACTACAATCAATAAGAGCCATTTGATTAGCCTTGAGATTCAAGAAATAAATTTTAGCCATTAACTGATTCTATTAAAAACTAATCACTGTTGGCCAATTCATTAGCTGATTAATTAGCCAATCAATTAGTCAATCAATTAGCCAATCAATGGGTTAACCGATTAGTTCCTAATAGAATGTGATTCATTGTTGACTTGTTGACCTAATTTTTTCTTAATCTCTTGGGCTTCTTGGCTTGATCTTTGGGCTTCAATATGAGCTACAATAAAAGGTTGAAAAACGAGGGAATTTGAGTTCTTTTAGACTCTTATTCATTAATTCTCCATTACCTATAAATTAAGATAAACGAGGGTATAAAAGTGTAATAAAATGTGATGATCAAATACCCATAAACCTAAGCTTTTGCTAGTCCTCTAGTAAAGAAAGAAAAAAAAAGAAAATTCTAACTCACTTTTGAAGGATTCCAGGTTATATTTAGCATATACAACAAGCTTTTAAATACATGGTTTAACTTAGCTCGTGAGGGTTTGCAGTGAATATACCCACAAAATTCGGTTAGCTTGCCAATTTGAAGAAGTCAATATATAATTAATTAACTTGATATCTTTAAACAATTTAATTAGAGTTAGATTATGCTTAAGAAAATACTTTTATGTATAACTCTAAAGTAAATTTCTTAGGAAATCCTTTCCTTATAGATATACAAAACCAAGTCCAGCTTAGAAACTTAATTAAATGTTTGACAAAATTTACTATTATATTTAATATTTACATATTTAAATATTCAAAATTAGTAAAAATTTAATCTTAAATTATAATTAAATAAAATTATTTAATTAAAATAATTATGTTTTTTTATAAAATAATAGTTACATTTGTTAATAGTATTTAACAATTCATCCAATAATCTATTAAAAGTTTAAAAATTCTCCCAAAACGTCCAGGACTCTTGGACAATAATCCTAATCCTTATCTGAATCCTAGAATATAGGATTCTTAGGTAAGAATACTAGTCTTACCAAACAATCCTGAATAATACCCCCTTAGAGAGATTGCAGGTAGAGATTCAATTAATAAATAAATAATACAAAAAGTTGTATTATTTCTTTATTACATTACCTCGAATCTCGATGGATGATGAAGACAAAACCCTAGAGCAGTGGTGGCGTGAGCCAGGTTGAGCTGCTAGTGAATCGACCCAGCCTAGTTTAAGGCCAGGCTGATTCCGAATTGAGCCTAGGTAAGGCTGAGTGTGTCAATTCTGGTTCTTTAACTCCAGGTGTGGGGTTGGACCCAGCCCAGCCCGTAGTCCATCTAGGTTTAGACTGGCTAGACCCGGCCCATGACCCATGGGTCGTGGGTCGACCCGCGGTTCTTTTTTCAATATTTTTTCAATTATTTTTTTCCTTTTTAACTATATTACACTTGTCATTGTATTTATAAAAGTATATTTAATTTATTTTTTACTTTTTTAAACTCTTTATTTAAAATGATATGTGTGTTTGTTGCATAAAGATAAACATCATAAAAAAAACATCACAAACACACAAATATATATGGTTTAGAATTAGACAGAAGTCCTACATCTACGGGGAGCAAATAACTTTCCTTTAGGGCATGTTTGGCGACTAGAAAGTAAATAAAAACTAGAAAGTGAAGAGAAAATACTTTCTTAATGAGAAAGTAAAAATGTGGAAGTTGATGGCGCTAATATGGCAGGTGACATGGCACCTACTTATGTGAAAAATAATAATAATAAGTTGGAATAATTGCTAAGATCTTCTAAAGAAAATAATCCTTACAAGGGGCATATTTATAAGCAAAATCATCTATACTAGAAACTATAACTTTAACTAAGAAATATAAAGTTAATAATCATGTAATTTTACATATCTTTGACATTGTTTATAAGCTGGTGTTGCTCAGATAAGAAGCTAAAATATTTAATATAATAGGCTTTAATGGTTACTAACTTTCTATCAAAATAAAATTTGAGCTCTAATCTAACATTTATATTCATGCTATATCTAAGAAGATGCACGTTTTGGTGACCTGGTAAAAAAATTCTTATTTTGATATTAAAAGAGTGAAACTATTATTAGAATTAATTTCTCTCTGCTCTCTCTTCACTTTCCATCCACTTCCTCTATTTTTTTTAAGAAAATGAATGGGGCTAAAAAGCTGACGTGGCATCCTTCACTTTCAGTTTACTTTCAATCACTTTCCAAGTGCCAAACGGGAAAAAAATAGAAAGTAAAGTCACTTTCTAATATTTAGTCCACTTTCCATTTACTTTCCAATTGCCAAATATACCCTAGTTCAAATTGAAATTACAAATACAAGAGAAATAAAAGGAAAAAAATATGTTAACTATTAAATAATAAAAGATTGTAGATTCTCATTCATATTTTAAAAGCTGCAACTACTCCCCTTTATATAGAGTTACAATAATAAAAAGTTTATTGTGTAGTCAATATGAGACTGAACATAATTACATAATCACAATTATTCTTTTAGTTACATTCCTAATATCTCTCAACAACCAAATCTCTAACTTATACTTCTGAATATCATTTCTAATATAACTCTAACACTATATATCTCCATAATATATTTCTTAACACACCCCTTCAAGCTGGAGCACGTATATCACAAATGTCCGACTTATTACAAACAAGATGTACTCACTCTAATATGTGATACAACTTAAAAGGTTGAAATCTTCCGTGTGACCTTTCTCATCATAGTTATTTTCATCTTCTAGTCTTATACTTGAATGTCTTCCACCACAAACAACCTCAACGAAAATTACCAAATACGATACCTCTATCTTCTTCACAAATCGATTAGGAAACTACCAAATAAAAACGATACTTACTAGGGGCCCACCAAGCAAACAATCCTCTCTAGGGATCGACCAAATAAATGATCCTCTTCATGGATCGACCAAATAAATGATCCTCTTCTCGGATTAACCAAACAAACGATCCTATTCATGGATTAACCAAACGAACGATCCTCTTCAGGGATCAACCAAACAAACGATTCTCTCTAAGGACCAACCAAACAAACAATCCTCTTCATAGATCAACCAAACAAATGATCATCTTCACTGATCAACCAAATAAACGATCATCTTCAGGATTTAACAAACAAATGATCGATCCTTCTTTAGGGATCTGTCAAACAAATGATCCCTCTTTTAGGGATCCACCAACTAAATGAAGCCAAGAAATAAACCTTCATCGAATGAAACTCCAAGCCAGATCTTGATTCATTCAAAATCTTTTCTTTTAGTAGCTAATGGTAGTCAAGATTTCTAGAATACAAACAGTGGTGGTGATGTCCACAAGTTGAGTAGGCGATGAACGAAGGAAAATCGAGGCGGCACAAGTGGTGATGAGAACATATACATCGATAATGACTACTGGTACCGATAATGTCAATCTTGATCATCAACAAGGTCATCGAAAGTAGGACGGACAAGAAGGGAGGTTGTAAGGCAATTGAAATTGTCAATTCATCTAGAACTTTTTAGGTGAAAAAGATTTTTTTTATCAAATCAAACCGTAAAGTTTAGAGTTTGTTTACTATAGGACATATCTATCTCGTTTAAAGATGTATAGTATATATAGTAATAAATATTTCGATTCTATTTACAATGGAAGCCCAAATACATTTATTTCATATTTCGATTCTATTTAGATACGGTCTAGATATAGGATGCTCTTACACAACCAAAACTCTCTTACTTTGTCCATAAAAACAAAACAAACAAAGTAAAAAGTAATTAAATACAAAATAAAATATAATTACTAAATAAAATAAAGTAATTTAATGTAAAAAAAATAAAAATACTAAAATAGTATGTATAGTATATATAGTAATAAATAATAATAATACTAATAATAGGGTATTTAGTATAACTATGTTTTTATAGTTAATTTTATTTAATTATTTTATATATCTTATATATAGTTATGTTATATAGTTAACATAACTATAATATTATTAAGTTACTTAAGTATTTTAAGTTACTTAATTATTATTTCATTTCCATTAGGGTAAAATGACTAGGGATTATAGCATTATTCTTATTCTTTTCATTCAAATCCGGGTAGAGAATCGTTGCCTCTATTGATTCGATAGGAATATGCAAACATAACCTAATACATCAAACAATTATATTTTATCTCCCCTCCTTGTTCTAGATTTCATCTCTATTTTCCTTCCTATTCACGGTGAATAGTCACGGAAAAGAAGGGACATTGTAAAGCAGAGGGAGGAGTTTGATGGTGAGGGGCTAGGGTTTGTGAGCATCTGGGGTTTTGTGGAAGCTAGGGTTTGCATGGCTCTAATACCATGTTCAACAATAAAAGATTGAAGATTCTCATTCATATTTCAAAAGCTACAACTACTCCCCTTCATATAGGGATACAATAACAAGAAGTTTATTGTGTAGTCAATGTGAGACTAAACACAATTACCTAATCATAATTATTCTCTTAGTTATATTTCTAATATCTCTAAATCACCAAATCTCTCATTTATACTCCTACTGTATTATTCATAATATAACTATAACACTATAGATCTCCATAATATATTCCTTAACATTAACCAATAGTGGGTCGGGTCAGGCGGGGTCAACTACTTTGGTCTCGCTTTTAGAGCGAAACCTAGCTCGGCCCATGGCCTGGTCAAATTGTGAGTCAAGTTAGGCATGGCCCAGTGTGGGCTAGGCTAGGTCTTGAACCATGCCAGGCTGGACTAGTTCGACCCACGTTTTTAACCGGCTCATGCCTATCCCTAAGCGGCGACAATCCTTTCTCTGTAAATGTTGGCTAGAAATCGGACAAATTGCACCAGTTTTAAGGGGCATGCAATCAACTTTAAGGGGCGGTTTGGTTTGCAGCAAAAATACATTCCAAATAATGTTGCAACAATAAATGTTGCGTGCATCATTTGTTGCATGAAATCAACTTCAAATTCGTTGTTTGGATATCTGTAATCATATTGTAGGAAATGCATTTTCAATGCAAATTTAGTGTTGGGTTGAAAAGCAATTAGTGCAAAAGCTACATAATTCTGTCATATAAGGAAACTTCGATGTATACTGTTTTTTGTTAGGATTTAAAAAGATTTATGAGGTGGTATTATTTTTATTTTTTAATTTCCTTTTTCCAAATTTGCAGCTTTTCCTTCCACCAAATCAGACGTATCATTTTGTTGCAAGATTTTTCTACATACAAGTTTATTTTTCTTTCCTAATTACAAAGTTGAAAAGTAAATATGGTTGAGCTGAAGTGATTGGGCGGAATTGGTTGGGCTAATAGTTAGTTTAGCTCATTCAGCAGTACGATTTATTGCATAGTGTAAACTGCGGATTACTTCCTTTAGCTATACCTACAGTAGCACTATTCAAGGTTAATAGAGCGAATTTCGTATCAGAAGGCTTGGGATTAGTTAGTCTCCAGATTGTTGGGAATCTATAGTTCCAATGTACATGAGATTACTCACTTCGATTTATTCCCCATTGTACTTTTTCAAGACCTCATGTATGCCATACTGTTGTTTCAAACTTAGCCCAACATATACGATACCTCCAGAGAATGAAACAATATCAACTGGACCAGGATCTCTCAAAATCAGATGCTGTAGAGCAACGTCGAACACCATACTGTACCCCAATACATGCAGAATTGGCCTATGAACGAAAGCGCCAGTTACAATACAAATCACCTGCTATAAAAAACACCAAGTAATACATGATACAATTTCAAAACAAAGGTAGAACTGGATATTCTATCAATCACAAACTCAAAATCATCACAATACATAATTCTTCCCACGATGAGTTACAAAACTAAACAAAACAAACTATAGAAAAATGTTTGATCCATATGCCTCCTATACCATTACCACAACCATCATTACAAAATTTGCAAAAATATGACAGAAAATGCTTTGCTTTCGATCACCATCATTGCAAAGGAACCAGAGTCTTAACCCCTCCAGAGAGTCAAAATAAGTTCGATAAATATTATTAAAATAAGAGTGTAAATATAAGTTTGATGAAAAACACAAACTAATCATCAAATCACAGGAGATCAGCAACATTAGAAGGCAGCTCCTCAACCACCACATTGTAAAACTTCTGGATATCAAACAACATTCTCTCATCATCACGTGTCACGAAGTTTATCGCGACACCCTTCCTCCCGAACCTCCCACTTCGTCCGATACGATGAAGATAGTTCTCCGGTTGAGTTGGCAAATCATAGTTAATGACCAAAGACACTTGCTGAACATCGATACCCCGAGCAAGGAGATCAGTAGTAATAAGAACACGAGAAGACCCTGAACGAAATTCTCTCATAATAATGTCCCTAGTGTTCTGATCCATATCTCCGTGAGTGGCTGAAACTGTGTGATCTCTGCTCCTCATCTTGTCGGTGAGCCAATCAACCTTGCGCCTGGTATTTACGAATATGACACTCTGAGTGATGGCTAGAGTTTCGTAGAGGTCACAGAGGGTTTCTAGTTTCCACTCTTCCTTTTCGACGTTAACATAGAATTGCTTGATACCTTCGAGTGTAAGTTCGTCCCGTTTCACGAGGATTCTTACAGGTTTGTTCATGAACTTGCGAGTTATCTCGAGTGCCTCTGGGGGCATGGTGGCGGAGAAAACTCCGATCTGGACTTTTGGAGGAAGAAGCTGGAAGATGTCGTAGATCTGAAAAAGGGGAAACCCTATAAATAATTCAATCATGAGAAAGTAGGTATCATTATGAGAATCAATGCAATGTTTAGTGACAATTACCTATACATTTTATGGATGTTAGGAACAAAACCTTTTAATTTTAGGGTCTATGCGGACAAGCACGAAAATGAAGGTAAGACTGACACATATGTTGGAGTTGGCCCAATTTCCAACTCATTTATTGCTGCAGTTTTTCTGCATGCAGATACAGTTTTGCATGGTATTTTCGGGCATGATGCAGTCATTAATTGGCTGGGAAATCTACATGAAAGTTGTAGAGGGGCATGCATTGTTTACTCCAAGCTTTGAATCACAGGATACGAAGCAGTATTGAGGGAGTTATGGTCAGTATAAGTACCCTATCCGAATCTGGACAGATTCAGAGCGTGGGGTGATATATCAAGATCATCCAAGTTTATTTTCCACTGGTTCTCTTGAAAAGTACAGAGGCGTTAGAGTGAAGGAGAGTCTTTTGTGTTGTAGAGATCTCAAGTGTTGAGTTAAGAAAGGAGGGTGTGTGAGGGCTGTGTGGAAGTCGGCGTTGTCGGGTGTGCCATGTGTGCCTTGTACCCATTTGTTGATTCCATTATAGTAAAGTATCCTCCGAGCTCAACCCGTGGTTTTTCCCATTTGGGTTTTCCACGTAAACTCTTGTGTCTATTCTTTGTGAGATTGTCTTTTATCTTCTATTGTCATTAATACCAACAACATACTCCATTAGCATTTATACAAACGAAAGATAAAAAGATAAAAAGATAAAAGAATCTACCTTTTCTGAGGTGTGAAACAATAATAGTCATGACCAATGCGCAAAGAACAGTAACTTATTAATACTACTTTTTCCACAAAAGTTGACACAAAATGAATGTCACTGTTATGAAAAGCATATTCAAAAAATTAATGTTAAGGCGACTTATGGTTATAGTATCTTCAGAAAGAGAAATGATCCAATATAGTTTTTGACCATATGTCATTGAAATCGACTTAAGGTTATAGTATCTTCAGAAAGAGAAATGATCCAATATAGTGTTTGACCATATGTCATTGAAATCAACAAGATCATATCATGAGAATCTACATGAGAAATAACAAAAATCACTAGTGTAAACCAACAAGCTAACAACAGAGGTCATCAAGAAGAGCGTGCATGAGAATTCTACATGAGAAATAACAAAGACTACTAATGCACACCAGCAAAATAACAAAAGATATCATCTACTAAAAGCTGATAAGTCACCTGTTAAAAATTGCATCCCTTGTGCCTCAAATAGAAATTCAAAATTGCATCTCGTGTGCCTCAAATAGAAATTATCAAGTTAATAAACACTCTCTTAAATCGGAGATTTTATGATTTTGTTTATTTATTTAGTTAATCATCTCATTTAGCAAACAACCACAAAGTGAAATTTCAGGATTTTATATATTTTTCGTGATCAAAGGCATTGCAATATCAAAAGGTGATACAAAGTCATCCCTGAACATGGCATTCAGGAATGACTGATCTTGGAACCCCAGAAATTAATGTGCAAGTAAATGTTTCTGACCAGGATAGCAGATGGAAGCATCTAAGCAAATGGAAGCTTCTAGGAATCTTTCTTCCACAAAACATAAGGAATATAAGTAATGAATTTGATGACAATAGAATAGATTAGGTATTTATATATGTGATAACGTTCATTCTTGCAACCATACAAGGCAAATGATTTCTGGTTCGTAAATGTTCGAGGACGTGTAGAAGATGATAAATAGTGTGAACCATTTATTAGAATTTGTCTGCATTGTGTTTTAGGAACACAAATGCGAGTGCCAAGCACAAATGGATATATCGGCCGGAGGATCTAACTGACTTGCCATGTATGCATGTGTCTGTGTGCATTTGTGTTGGGTACTAATGAATATGATCTCTGAGAAAAATGAAAATATGTTTCAACAAACAGACACGAGCACAAATGGGTATATCGGCTAAGAGGCTGTAACAGCCTTTTCCAATGTATGTATGTGTTTGTGTGCATTTGTGTGGCTTCCAATGAACATCATCTCTGATCAAAATGAAAATATTTTATAAATAAGCCACACAAATAGGATATGCAACAATGAAACTTGATCCTGGAATCACATAAAACCATTTTGCACATTTCATTAAATTCAAAACATAAGGCATATTGATGTATTTGTGCATGCTAGCAAGCTAATTTGCATAATTTACGTCTGGACCAAAGTAAATCACAAAGAATTACAAACCAACAAAAATATGAAAAGCAAAGGCAGAACCTGGTCTTTGAAACCACGTGAAAGCATTTCATCTGCCTCGTCTAATACAAACATCTTGATGTAATCGGGATGCAGAGATTGCCTCCTCAACATGTCAAATACACGACCTGGCGTGCCAACAACTACATGAACGCCACTAGAAAGAATCCTCTGGTCCTCACGGACGCTAGTTCCTCCAACACAAGCATGAACTTTCACTCCAAGATAATCACCTAATGCTCTCATAACTTTCTCAATTTGCTGGGCAAGTTCTCGAGTTGGGGCAAGAACCAAAGCTTGGCACTCAACCACAGTATAATCGAGCTGCTGAAGAATTCCAGAGCAGAAAGTTGCAGTTTTTCCAGTCCCTGATTGTGCCTGTTGGATAACATCAAGTCCCTTACAGAAAGGAACAATCCCTCTTTGCTGAATTGCAGATGGTTTTTCAAACCCTAGAGAATATTTCATTGTTAGTCCATAAGAAGTCAGCCATAAAAACAAGGAGTGGTTGAATCGTGAATATTCAACATTATTAGCACGTTAAAAGAATAATGGTTACCGTAAGCATAAATCCCTCTCAACAGATTTTCTTGAAGACCCATCGAATCAAAGCTATCATAAACCTCATCATATGAGGTAAAAAAGTCCTGCCCGTCTGATGTAAGCCTGCATTGAGATATAAAAAAAACCACAAACAGGGCATATTAAAAAAGAAAATGTAAAGAAATGTGTTAGTAGGAAGGAGAAATAATAAAGATAATTACAGGTCATTCATTTTGGCATCATAATGACGTGCATCAAATTGAGATCCTTCTGGTGCCATTCCCGCCATTTTCTGCAGTTGCATTCAGGACACAACAAAACATACTCAAATAGAGAAAGAGGACAATGAAATGTAAGTAGTTTTAGAAAACTAGAAATGCACAAATAAGACTGGAGTTTTAGCATAATCATCTAAGCATTTGCTCTCACAATGAGGCCAGTCATGGGTCCCAATTTTTTACATAAAGTTTCACTAAAGCTATTACACGAAGATTTCAACTCAAACAAAGAAATTTAGAAACAATATAGTATCCATCCCAAAGTTTTAGGATCAGCTATATGAATTCTGTTAAGGATTATCTCCTACATAAAGTTAAGTACTACATCTCCTTCTTAGCTGTTTCCATCTAATTTCACTTAAGCCTACTTAATAGTCGCCTTGCTCCATCAACTAAATATTGTCCCTTCTTCTAATTGTGCATTTAGTGGCCTCCACTGCACCTCTCTTGTCATATCTTCAATAGGAGCAACCAAGTTTGTGAATTCATTTCTTATCATCTCTCTTAATACACACCCATCATTACATTTTCATCTATGTTATACTCATTATACACAAGTTGTTTCCTAGATTTTTAAAATTCTGAACCATAAAAATTAGTGCTCTTCTACAGTTCTACTGTTCTTCAACACTTTTATTTTAATTTCATAAATATTCTACAATACATCGAACTCCTAAAGCAATGCTCCATTTTAAAGATCCTGATTTCATTTGATGAACCATGTTATCCTCAATCTTTACTCTGTTGCACTTAACAACCCTCACATATGTGATGTGGCAAAGTTAAGCATCAATCTCAAAGGAATTGAGATGAAACCAAGAAGCCGAGTGCTAGGAATACAGTGGGAATCTGTAATAGCCCTCAGCCAAACCTGTACCTTCTTCAGCAAAATGTCTACAGAAGTAATCAGCTTATTTGAGGTACAACCTGGAAAGGTAATACAACCTCGAATTGCACATTTGCACACCTAATTGATCTGAAACTTGATCCCGATTTACAGATCAATTTAGATCATTTAAAACCAAATAAACAAGTACAAATGCCAGAAAAAACATTTATAGTATCTGGCAATACTATTAGAACAATACATATCAATCACCTAAAGAGTCTCTCTTTCAGACAAGAAGAAGGCTCTACTTCATCTTCCAAAGAAAATGAAGAAATCTTGAACCCACGGAAAAGCGTCCACTTTCTGTGGAAAAACCAAGATTCCTAGATATTACACCTGAAAGCTAATGAAAATTAGTTTGGTAAATTTAGACAAAAAAACAAGGGTCAATTATTTCACAAGTGTAACAATTGCATACCCAGAATACAAAAGCTTTATGCTCCATACCTTAATCGATATGAACCACGTTATCCTCAATCTCACTATATTAACGAATATTTGATCCTACATAGAAAATGTGACCACTTCTAGGTATTTCTTGACCGTCAGTTTTAACTATACGCTCATTATTTTATTAACCCTTAATCCTTTAGCTGAGAGCTTTATCTCTCCACCTTTCTGCTTAGAAATTATCCCTAGTCTAATCAATTAATATTATGCCATCAAAAAATAATATAGACCATAGTACTTCTTTAAATAATAAGAAATAAGGCAAATATAAAATTCGTGTTTCTTTAACAGCTCGAAGTTGATCCTTGTTGCAAATCTATGTCAACTAGGCACACATAATTATAAATTCACGTTTCTGATGCCAAAAAGAAAGAAAAATAATATCATTAATAAGTTTAAGAATAAATATAGTCACAATCTAAAAATGAGATTCAAATAAAAAAATTCTACAGTAAGAAAAAACCTAAATGAACAAAAGGCTGCACACGCAAGAGAGGTGAGGAAGATGGGGTTACCAAGGCTATTGACTTAGCAATGAAGCTCATAAACACACAACAACACACATTAATGTAGAGGAGGGCAAAGGACGCAAATAGGAAAAATTCCTATACGAAAAGCTCGAAACCACATGACAATACATCATCAACTATGTTACAATTTTCATGATCAAAAGCATATTTTAATGAGAAATAATACAATTCAACCCACGGATAGGATAGAAACCACGAATACTCTAACACAATTAATATGAGCTTGGGCGACAAATTTCTAGATAGGGCCAATATATAACATGCTAAGATCAGCCTATCTACTTCAATCTAGTTTTGGCCACAGAACAAAAAGAGTTCTATGCCATTAGAGAAAACAAAATATAATACCAACCATAACTGCATAACCCTTCCCTTGTTTGACATGTAGTATTCTCTTTTAAAACCTTGCCCACATTTCAAGACAACAAAACTTGCTGATTAGATGTCCACTACTCAATATTCTCAACGTCACAACCCACACCACCCAAGAAAAAGAGGAAAACTATTGGGGCACCAAATTAGCATTGCTTCCACTAGCTTATACCATGTATATATAATTAGAGAAGGTTTAGGCATAGGCTTGAAAGTTTATGTCATTACTCAGAACGAGCTCATCACAGTCTGAGGCACTGACCATGAATCATATTATTAGGTAGCCAAGAAGCATTCTTTTTATCTATAAGCACTTTATAATAGGATATCATAGTAAGTGATGCTGATCATCTACAGGGATCATTTATCTTACACTTCAAGGTGAAGTAATAGCAGAACCGCTCTTACTAAACTGCCTTTATTCACAAAACACATTGTTTTACAAAAGTAACCCATAAAAATCACATGGAACCCGCTACAGAATTCATCAAAATCCATGAAATTAAAGACCAATAAACTAACACCTATACAATTAAATAAGAAAAAAATACAATTAATAACTAACACGTATCTATTACACAGATTGTAACATGATTTTTCTTTCTTAGGATTTTAGGCCACTGCTTTCTGCAGCGACCATGAAGCCGAAGCTTCAAGTCAGCAGCTTTACAAAACCAAAACGAAGACTGGAGCTAGCTGATCAATCAACGAAAGGATAAAGGGGGAAAAAGACAATTTTTTTTTTAACTTTTAGAGACTGAGATTGGTGACAGGAGGATCACTGGAGTTCCACAGTCGGAGGGCATCGAGATCGCCGGATCACCAATAAGGAGGAAAGGGCAAACCCTAGAAAACTATCTAAAACTATCTGATTTCTGCGCTAAATCTGAAACCCCAGAAAACTTTAATCTTTATTCCCAGAATAGAAATCCTAACTACAAAATTCGAAACAAAGAGAGATCTAGTGAGAATCTGAGTACCTTTAAGTTGTTAAAAGAGTGATTGATTCCAGGCAAGAGAGAGCTAGCAGATCGATCGATGGATTCCTCTTCAATTTCTGAAGAGGAGAGATGATTTTTTTTTTTTTTTTTTTTTTTTGTGGAGGGGTTTAAAGGGAAAAAGACTTGGTTTTTTTCTCTTTTTTGGGTCCCTCTAAAACACCTCGGATTTAATATTCATTTTGCATAATAGCCCTCCGTCTCTAATTATGAGAATATAGTGTAAGGAGTCCCTAACCTTTACTCCTCTTTTCTAAGAAAAAGCGAACCATTGAATCGAATTGAATTATAAGGTATTTGTATCTGTATTTGTTAAAAATTATCGAATTGAAATTCAAATTTAATATCCATATCATAAGTTTTTTGAATTAAAACTTGAATACTCAGTATTTGATAAATATTTATGAATATCTATGAATACTTGTCGAATATCAGAGTATATTAATTCTGTTAAAGAATTTTAAATAGTATTTAAATTTATAAATAAAATTTATTCCTTTATAACTATGATGTATACATATTTAATTTGAATACTTTATTAGAAAACTGATTCAACATTATTTAAGTCTCCCAAAATTAGTATACAGAACTTAATTAAAACGATAAGTAGGATAAAAATATAACATCATGTGTGTAATTATGCAAATTACAAGCGATCAAAGTTTAAACGAATATTTGATAAGCAAACAAATCGAATATACATCTGGTTAAATTTGTTTCATTAATGAACTTGAATACGAAAAAATTATTTATTAGTGTTAAATGAACTACTTTATAGAAGATAACTGCATAGTTACTTGAAAAGTTAACGAACTATTTGTTAATTATTTGGTTCATTTCCACCCCTACTAAGAAGCTCCTAACTTTCTATTTTTGGCAAAGAAGCCATAAATTTAATCCATCTTTTTTAAGAAGCTTCTAAGTTTCTATTTTTAACAAATATGTCCCTGAGTTTTCTTTTAAGAAACCCCCAACTTTCTTTTCTTGACAACAAAACCTCTGCGTTAACAAAAAGACTTGAGGACTTCTTAGAAAAGAATGTTAAAACTTAAGGGCTTTTTAGAAGAAAAAGGTAATGTTACGGGCTTCGTTGTCAAAAAAAGAATGTTGATAGCTTCTTCGAAAAGAGGGGTAAAAATTAGGGGCTTCGTTGTTAAAAATAAAACATAAGGGCTTCTTAGAAAAAGGGAGTAAATCCTAGGGGCTCTTTAGACTATCTCCCCCTCTTAATTATTGTAACAAAATGGTATTAGTTAATCTAGTAATATATTCAGAATTAAGTTGGATTTAATCCTTCAAACATATTTTATCTAGAAATTTATTTATTCTATTCTAGGTATATATCCTCAATTGTTTTTTCAAGCATTCATATAACTAAGTTGTTTAAAATTGACATATTAATAAGCTCTATTATGAAAATGTGAAATTTTCACCGAAATGTTATCACATGACCCTCACGTCCTAATTTTAGAATCTTACAACTTTAATATTTATTAAATCTATCCAAATTCAATTTTAAATATATCCCAATTTTATTTTAAAATAGAATTGGGATAAACTTCACACTAAATTAAAACACAATAATGGATTAAAAAATTCTAAATTTAGCATGTGAACATCATATATGCACATTTAGGTGAAAATTTTCATGTTTTTATAATAGAGGATCCTAATGAGTCAATTTAAATAATTTAAGGTACATAATGCTGCGAAAAACAACTGATCAGAGTATACTAGTGTAGAGGGAGTGAAATTATAGGGATATTTAAGTGCATTTTTTTCATCTACTTTATCACCATCTCCTATCACTGTGATTGCAACTTAATTTAGAACATTGTATTTTTTTTATTTTTTATTTTAATCCTCTAAGAGTGAAAACAGTTAGGTTTCGCTCAAGAGCCCATCTGCAAAAATAAAACGAGAGTAGTTGTTCTATTCGTTATACACAAAGGGGTAGAGTGTCAGAACAAGAACGCATAGTTTATGCTGACATGCCAGCATCTACAGAGAAAAGACAGCACACAAAAACAAAACAAGAGCTTTCACACTAAATGATCGCTCTGATAAAGCAACTGCTTCAGCTTCTTCTTCTCTGCCTCTCTGGAATGTCGGAAAAGATTCAGCTGCTAAAGCTTTCCTCATCTTCTTGGCAACCTTCTTGGATGAGGAACCTGTCCATAGATTCAGATAATGCAGGATGATGAAAATAATAATAATAATAACTAGTTGAGTAGAAGAAGTATCCACATCATTGAAAATGTATTTCATTGCATTCCGCAAACACTGATCAGTTGGTATGAAATTGCGAAAAGAGGAGCTGGAAGTCCATGATACAATTTTCATAAATTAATGAAGAATTTACATGTTTTTTGGCAAAGGAACTAAGAAGAATAAGTGATCATCAGATTGATTTGTCATTAGGAATTTTGCACATGTACCCCCCAAACCTATCATATTTGCAAATTTACTCCCCACATCAAGAATTAAGTGGTCATCTTTGTTTTCCATATTTGATGCATATTGGTATTAGGGAGCCTTAACAGGATTTCCTTAATGTTACATAAATAATTTACAACTTTAAAACAACAACAACCACCAAGCCTTTATCCCAAATGTTTGGGGTCGGCTACATGAATCCTATGCTTCCATTCCACTCTGTTCTAGGTCATCTCCTCCGTTAAGTTAGCCCTAATAATTTACAACTTTAAAAGATATAGGAAAATGTCATGATTAGGCCAATAGACTGGGAGTAACTTGTGATAACCCCTCCATTCAATGTGAACTAAAGATCAGTTTGGCAATATTAACTTGGACCTGCTAATTTGATTCTTCAAATTTTAATGTGTAGTAACAGCCAGCCAATGTTAAACCTGTAGGATAAACAGGCTACTGAATCACTACTGTTCCTTGACTGATGTAATGTTAACACATATACATTCGAGTCCTTACAGTCTATATCATGAATATACCTAGATCATGACTAAGCAGCTGAATGATTAATGTATCAACATCGCAACACGCAGACAATATAATGTAATACACCAGCTCTCGTTTACTTATATTTAAAATGAGCTTCTATATTATTAGGTCCATTTGCCCGCAATCATATATGGCTATCTGTTAAACCATGCACTTAATTGTGAATTAATCCAGAACTTGAAACATGCAGTGGTCCATTCGACCCCTACAGAAGTTGCATCTCCGTTCAAACTCATACACATGGAACCTTTTATAGAATCTAGTAGTTCTTGCAATAAATAGCCCTCATGATCTATTTCTCCTGTTTCCTACTATATGACACAGTCTACAACATATCTCAATTATGCAAAGAAGCTACTTTAAAGTAAGTTAACATATAGAAAATGACTGAGGTGACAGGGAATGGAGAACATATGCAAATGTCCACACAAGCTTGCAAATCCCATACATGCAAAATCCACCGACTTTGCTAAAGCAAGCTTCCTATACATAAGTAGCTGTAGCTCATCACCTCTCAGAACTCAATACCTCTCTCTCTATCTCTTTCTCATTTGATACTTTGACAGTCAAGATTCTCATGTTTCTTAAGTATATAAGATTCTGGTTCGTCATACTAATGGTGCATAAAAGATGTCTATTTTTGGACTCATGCAGTACAAAGAATTATGCGCTAATCCAAAAGTAGTCCAAATGGGAGTCGCTTCACGAGTAACACTTACCCACCCACCCACCCACCCCCCCCCCCAAAAAAAGAAAAACAAAACCATTAACCAGTCTATAAAATCTCAATAATGCAACAACAGGCTACTTAAGACTAATTTAACACATTGAAAATGCCTAAGGTGACAGGGAATGGAGAACATATGCGAATGTCCACAAACTTGCAAATCTCCATCCATACTAAAGGCACCCACTATGCTAAAATTAACTTTCTAACGTGTGTGTGTGTTGCGTGCGTGTACCTAGGTCACCTGCTCTCACTAACTCAATACTCCATTTTTCCTCTTTCTCATCAAATATTTTATATTACTGCAAAAGATGGCAATCAAGATTCTTATGTTTCTGTTGTGTATATTGTCACTGAGAGTTTCTTGGCTTCAAAGTTAGGTATTTCAAATGGGAGGTGGGGTATATACTTCGGGTGGCAGATTGTGAGGAAATTTTATGATAGTAATTAATGGCCAGATTCCAGGACCAATGATAAGGGCAAAGATAAGAGATACTATTGTGGTTGAGGTTAAGAATGCGTTCAACACTGGGGGCATTGTTATTTACTGGCATGGCAAAGGACAGGTACATAAAATTGTCTATTAATAACATAATATTCACAATTATGATTAGTTTTGAACAAAAAATGAGAATAATAAGAAGAGATATAGTGCTACTTACATTCTACAACTATCTAAATTTTACTAGATAAATTAGAGGATTATGTTCGAGAAAGAGATCTCTACAGTGCTAAATTGGATGGCAATAGAGAGGGACTGAATTCTATAACATGTACCAGCTAACCACTCACACAGTTGGTGCTTGTTGAGCGTGTTTGTGTTTTAATTTTATCTCTGTCCCTCTAATATAATCTGCTTTTTTCCTCTTCTATCCCAGACAGACACACACGTGTGTATACACATATACACAGACATACATACGTGTGTGCACATGCACACACAGTAACCAAAGGTTAGTGTCCTCTCCACGATGTAGGCTATTGTGGTGCTGCGACACACATCTACACATCTAGACCACTATAGTCTAAATCATAACTGATGGTATGCATGTGTGATACATTGGGGCCCACCACTCAATATCATAAAAAGGGAACAACAATTCTTGTCGTCAGACACACACGGATACAATGAACATACGTTGTCACCTCATTTAGCAAAATGAGCCAGAAGACAAGTGAGTAGATCCAAATACACCAATAAAACAACTTGAGTCTCATCACTGGTCTATCTCTTAATAGTTCATTTAGCAAAACAAGCAACAACCTCATACCAATTTTTTCAATGTATATTGCGTGCATGTTGAAGTAATTTGAGGGATGCATTGACCTTGGCATTGCAGTTTGGAACGCCATGGGCTGATGGAACAGCCTCCATCTCACAATGTGTAACCAACCCAGAAGAAACTTTTATCTACAGATTTAAGGTTGACAAGGTAACAGCAATATTCCGCTAGTTATGCTCTCTCCAAATTCTAAAAAGATGCATATTTATTTAGTTAATTATTTTTCTGTACTTCTAAAAACAATTTTGAGTAGCCGGGGACATCGTTCTACCATGGGTACTACGGTATGCAAAGGGCAGCAGGGTTGTACGGATCTCTGATTGTGGACATGGCCAAAGGGGAGAAAGAGCCCTTTCAGTTTGATGAGAAGATACACTTGATATTTAGCGATTGGTACCATGAGAATGTATATGCTCAGATGGCTGGTCTTTCCTCTAAACCTTTCTGTTGGATTGGTGAACCGCAGGTGAGGACTTTACAAATCTCATTATTACTAATAGCATTAAGTAATTAGCTAAGCTATTATGTAATAATGGAAGCTATAACACATTAAAACATGATATTAGTATTCATGGGAGTACATCTGGCATGCACACGTCTGAATGCTTCAAAAGGAGATGACCAGATCATATAAGACGGTAAAAGACATATAAGACGGGTTACCAATTTGATGCCAACCTTCTAAGTCACTGCAAATTTATTGAACGTGAAAAAAATGAACAGAGTGAAAAAGATTTAAATCCACCAAATTATACAAACATCATGCAACTGGAAGGCTCAATGTTGTAAAGGGAAAAAAACAACAGAATTTAATGAAGTGAGGTATAATACATATTAAATTTCACTCAATATTCAAGAATTTTGTGTCACCATCAGAGATGCAAACAAACAATATTTGTTTTAAATTATTGTCGAAGTACTTAAAACAATGATATAATAAGAAACCAGACCGAGAATATTTCTTAGGACCTTACATGCATCAATTTAAAAACATTTGACCAGAGCTATAAATCCCAAATAACAGCAAATAAGCTGAAGACAGATAACAGTTAAGTACCTTCCGGAATGAAGAAACCCCAGATTTCTTTGCTTGGTATTTCATTTCAAGTATATTAAGCTACCTATTGCCATGTATTTGTGCAAAGACTGTTGATTAATGGTAGAAGGCAGTATGGTTGTTCTCTTGCAACTGCACATGGAAAAAACAGTTGCAATGTAAGTAACAGTCAGTATGTACCTATGGTGTTTAATGTTCTTCCTAACAAGACGTACAGAGTGGGATTGCAAGCATTACCTCCTTGGTTCTCTCAATTTGGCCATTTCGGTAAGCATATGCTATCATCGTGTTACTCAAAAATTCACCATGGTCATCACCGCCATAATCAGTGTTAAAGCATCAGCTTTATTTGAAGTGCATTATTAGACATCCACCAATAAATGTAAGATAAAACAACTGATCAATTAAAACAACTTTTATTTTTTTAAAAACTCATTTACGGACCCCTGCAATGCAATGTACTGTGCAACAGACAGGATAATATTGGAAGATCTATGTGATAGTGCAGTTGCATTAGATCTGCAGAAAAGCATGCTGAAGTTTTATAACATGAAACTGTATGGAAGAGTTGTGTTCTTGCAGGTTCTACTGATGGTCCATCATGCAGAAGACCATCTATTTTTTAAAGTGTGATAAAGTTGGGCAACTTTATCTATTGACAACCATCTATTCTCAGCGGTATATAAAAAATTATTTCAACCAAACGACAAATATGAAGTGTGGGAGAACTTTACAATGGACTATTCCATTGATTACTTACTTGGTCAGAGAAAAAGAGGGGGGGGGGAGGGGGGGGGTTCAGTACATTATCTCCAGAACGGTCTTGTTTAGCAATGTTCAGTACATTATCTCCAGAGCGGTCTTGTTTAGCACTGATACAAGCTCCCATCCTTGGAACACCATGTGTTACTTGCGTTACTGAGAGGTTGAGGAGCCAAACTTACAGGGTTGAAAAAATATTAAAAGAAGAATGCATCTGAATATTTATATAACTTTTAGATTTGCTTCTATGTGTTCTAATAAAGAAAACAAATTTTAGATACAAAGATATATCTATTCCTTTAAAACAATTATCTTTTTAATCTATCAATGTACTATAATAACATTTGTAATGTATTACCTTCTTATAACATATAAAACGTGAACAATGAATGAATTACAAGAGCAATCATCAACGTTAATTTAAAAAGTAAGACGTCGACTAAGAAAATAAAGAGGACACTTTGGTCGAATAATGTGTTACCTGGGTACTCCAACCTGAGTATCATACCCATACCCGACATGTACACATACCCATACCCAAACTCATTGGACATTCATTGCATATATGCATACATTTATTTGGGCATCTGCTCAATTATACAATACATGTTTGAATTTAAGAAACTTGTCATACATTTTTTGAACGTATATCCTACACTTCACATCCACTTTTTGAAACTCACTGGAGATAGGTCAGCTTCCTAACTATAATTTCAAAGTGTCGTTTGGATGTCAAGTTCAAAAACTAGTGATTTTTCAATTTATAATCCACATAATAAAAGAAACATGAAATGTTATAGGGATTTTAATTACCATAACACGTGACTGAAAACAATATTGATCTAATGTAAATTATTAATTCCAATATATAATATGTATATGTATACATAAATATTTGGGTAGCCGTGTCCCCGTACCCTACCTTTTACAAATTTGCCATGTCCCGTACCCATACCCATGCAACATAGTCGAATATCATAAAATTTGAAAAGCCCACAGTAAGTAAACGGATAAATAGAAAACACACGAAAAAAGGTTTCTGTTTGGGTAAATATAATAGACAAGGTCTCAGTCATAGAGCAAGTGTCACACAAACATACAGTTAGCTCAATGTTATGCTCACTGCCCATACAGGAGTATAGTGTCGAAGAAGCTTGAATTGGACAACTTGTTAACCCTATGTATAAATATTCCCATCAAGTATATTTCTTATGCAGCTCCAACAAATGTAACCTAATCATGTTTATGCTTCAAGCTATCAACTTAAACACAATAATTAAGGATCCTTACCTTAGGCTTACAGTAGAATTGTTAGCGATTCTTTCATATTTAATTAAAAAACTGAACTTACATTTTCATCACAAGATGATGTTGGTAGAAGATGAAACTATGTGAAACCATTCAGTGTTAATGATATGGACATCTAATCTGGATTAAGCTATTCTGTCCTGATAACAATCAATCAAATCCATCATCAAACAATTGGATCTCTATAGGTGTAGGAGGAAGACTTCCTAAAACTCAACCAGCTCTCACCATCTTAAACTACCTGCTCAATTCCACCATGACACTACCATCATCATCTCCTGTTAGTCCCCAATGAAATCCCTATGCTCACAGCAAGGCTTTCTCTTACAAAATCTTAGCTCAGCAAGGTTCACCACAACCACCAAAGAATTATCATCGTCGTATTGTCCTCCTCAGTACCCAGAGCAAGATAAGTGGGCATATTAAATGGTCAGTCAACAACATCTAACTGGTTGTCCTATCCTCTCCATTACTTGGCTCCATGAAGTATGACTTCAGTGCATTTATTGCTAAAACCTTCACTAGAAAATATGATGTAATGAAAGTATGAAACCTCTGAAGAATCCCAACTCAACACAATGTAGTAATGCGTGTCAACTTGAATTCAACAGGGCAATTGATGTGATCCTACAAAATGCAAATACGCTTGCTGACAGCCTGACAATATGAATGAATGCACCCATGGCATCTGCATGGGCATGATTTCTGGGTTTTGGGCAATGGAGATGGGAGATTCACCAAAAGGATGTTTTAAAGATTAACTCAAAGAATCCACCATTGAGAAACACACTGGTGATGTTCCCTTATGGATGGACAGCATTAAGGTTTGTTGCCGATAATCCAGGAGTATGGGCATTTCACTTACACATGGGTGTGCGAATGGTCCTCTCTGAAGGAAGAATATACCAAACGAAGCACTGTGATGCGGTATTACAGGGAAAATGCTAAGGAAAAACCACCTATCTTAGGTGTACAATTTCTTCTAGTTTCTTCATTCGTTCCAGATTTTTTAGAGGCTACATTATTAATTTCTTCTTATACTTCTATCAGGAAAAATTTCAATCTGACATGTCACATAATATAGTTTGAGATTAGATTGATGTTGGATGTGTGTATTTTTTTGACTTATAAACTGCAAAGCTACTGAGCTGCAGTTTGTGTTCTATGCAACTGTTGTTTAATAGTAACAAAAAGAAAACAAACCTACAAGGCAATGGCAAACATAATTTTCTCTAGGTCAACTGTATAAATAGTGGCAAGGAAACACAAAAATATTCACGATACCTAGGATCTCCCAGAAATTTGAAGTGATCCTTGCAGCAAATAATCTCAGATGTATCCGCACAACGTAACCAAAATAAATAAATAAATAAAGGATAAGCAATTGTTCTCATTTCATCGGCTATTAATTTAAGATAAATGAAAGCAGGGAACTTGTTGGTACCATACCTGCTCCAGTTGGTTGATGCAAGTATTGACTGAAAATTTTAGAGAATGAACTGGTGTAGCATATGACCGAGAAACATCAATATGACATGTTACATGATCATATTTGCTCTCATTAGGTAAACAAAAAATCACAGGTTGATAAACTCCACTACTTGAAGTAATGACAATCTGCACTTGTCTTAAGACTTTAGTGTGGCTCTCCGTCCAGGTATATACCATATGGCATGTTCATTTTTATTTTGACTTGAATAATTCTCATCACAAAAGCCTCTTGCCAGAAACAGTCATATGATTTCCAGCATGTCAAGAATACCAATCTTAAGTCTCCTTCATAATTGAGAACCTCCTAGCAATCTCATTAGCAACCTCATCAAATGCTCTGTATCCTTCAAAAACTTTCTGTCCTTTATGCATCCATTGTGTTAATCTCCGATACAGATCCACCATGGCTCTTTCTCTTACTTCATCAACTTGCAACTGTTCTGTGAAGAACTCCAGTAATGTCTTGACACACCTCAGCAAGTAACCACTAACTTTGCTTTTCATCTGGCAAATAAAACTACCCCTAACATCTTCACAGTCAAAAAACATTACTGACATATCCTCAAGAATATCAAACAAATTAAATACAAGACAAGCTCCATCAATGGGCCAGTTAGTTTCACTACCAGCAAACTGTAAAGGGAGATCATGGGAAAGAGAACCTGGAGCATTTTTGGGCATCTCTCTTGCTTGTAGGATTTCCCCAGTTGTGGAATAGTGAAGCAGCAGCTCACATCCCTTTTTGTCCAGAAAATCAGATCCAATCAATATGCCCAGAGGAATTCTTAAGATCAACAGGCTGGGCTGCATGTTAACATTATGCTTGCCTTTATCTTCAGTTGCTATCTGACTGATGACAGCTCTTTTGCATGCCTTAACACATGAACCATCAAATTCTCTAAGCCATACTCCAACTGTTGATGCACTATCATTTTCTGCTCCCAAAATGAGTTTCTCACAGTTATTAACCTTGGATATTCTGAGCTTCCTACTATGCGCATGTACCTTCTCCTCGCGGGTGACATGTGCCGGCTCCTTGTTAACGTTTGCTCCATTTTTCATGCTCCATGAACTTGATATTTTCTTTATACAATCAGCAAGAAGGTTAAAGCAGTTTTCATCAAATGGGTTTAAAATCCAAGATAGGTAAAATGCCGCAGCCATATGCAGGTCGTTAAGATTTTTTGTGCCAGCTTCAGTTGCACTGAATATAGCATTTGACAAACAAGACTGTTGAGAATCTTTTCCATCGAAGATTAAAATAACAGCAAAGTAGAACCATGCAGGAAAACCCATCAACAAAGACCTGCAATATTACAGTAAAAAAATGATCTGTGTACTATAACAACATAAACACAACAATTTCAAAGAATTTTACGGAAATGTATTTCACAGACCACGTTGAATTATCATCTACCAGAATTTCCATTCCTCCATGCCCAAAACTGCCACAGGAAGCATGCATTTCATCCTGATTGGAGTATTTTGATGCATGAGCAGCAGCTTCTCTAATATGACGAACTAGATCAAGAAAACTTTCGCATGTGATGGTTGCAGTTAGTATAGCCAACAATTCACGGTGTTTCTCAGGAAAGTAGGAAGAGGAAAATGGAAATTTCAGTCCCATTTCCATGGACATACCCCACCACATTGGCCTGGAAAGCACATCTAGTACCGAAGAAATAATTGCAATTTGAAGGTTTAATACAGAAGCCATACCCCTGCACGATAAAAAGAAAAAGAAACCCCTCATAAGAAACAAGAATCATGCTAATGGTTAGTATCAGAGAAACTTAGGAGTAGAAAAATTTGGAATATATTATTAGATCTTTGCTTGTACATTAATAATTCTGTGCTGAAAGATTATTTGCAATCAAAAGATTTAACATTACATGAAGTGTGTCAAACTTTGAAAAAACAACAACAGGACGAAACTGGTCTGGACTTTGGAGAACAATACATTCAAGTCATAGTTTTTCAGAATTTCCATTAATGAGTAGGAGTATTGGTCCAAGGAATGTAAATATACCAGCGCTACTTCATTCCTGGTCTTGTATACACCACCCTCCACAGTACAGGTGCTGATCATGCTCACAGTCATTTAACTGCATGAACTAGGAAGAGGATGCTGAAGCACAAGCTAGTAAAAATGAGTGAGCTCGTAACACAGTAGCCGCATTGAGACATGTAGCTGAATCATGCCCTCTTTGGGGAGAACTGACAGTTATGCTTCATAAGTAAGTACTCATTGCTTCTAAACCAATATGTACCTTATGTATCTACGACAAGTAGCGAACACGTGTCCACCAAGTATCAAAATAACCAATATGTATCTGATATGGGTATGTTTCTTCGTGGAAGTGGCGAAACAACATACACAATATGGCAGTGTTAGTTATTATTGGTATTTAGGTTTAGGAGATATTATTGAGATATTGTGAGATGTGATTTGATATGATTTTATCTCTTAACTATTTTGTAATATCCTACTAATCTCCATTTAAGAGGAATT
>JBAKGM010000279.1:11101101-11118063 GCA_037177215.1 Asparagus racemosus | reverse complement strand
TTTATCTCTTACCTATTTTGTAATATCCTCCTAATCTCTATTTAAGAGATATTAGGGTTAGATGAATAAATAACTTTGCTTTTTACCTTTTTCTACAGGCAGTTAATGAAAAAACCTTATAGTTATCAATATGATGACTAGCGACATGGAATATATTTCAAACCTGATATTTCATAATTTACTTTTAAGTGTTTTAAAATATTATTCAATATTTCATCATTTTCTACATCATTTATAGATCGATAGGAATCATTGAGCCAGGAAAGAAAATTAACGTTCAAAAGAACAACTAACAGGAGAAGTTGCTAGTTGGTCTCAAAAGTAGATTCACGATTTCAAACCCACAGGACTATGAAGGTTTGCCCAAAAATGTAGCGGTGGTATAGGGAAAGTCCAAACAGAAAAAAAAAGTGAAAAAGCCTACTCGATACTATAAGTTAAATCCCTTTTTACAATGAATTGAATGACAAGACATACTAAACTCTGCATTGGAAAGTGTCTCAAGGAGAGTTCAAGCCTGTGCATAAATAGAACTCCAGCAAACAAACACCTAAAAATAGTTCGTAAGAAAACTATCTTTTACATAAATTGCAGACATAAACTACAAAGCAATTGTTAAATAGTAGCAGCAGGGAAAAAAAAGATGTATAACATCATATTGATAGACTTGAGAGAAGATACTGAGGAGAAAAAACAATCATGCCAAAAGACTTCACACGATGATGTCATACTATTTCTTCCCATATGGAAGCAAAATTTCTAACTGAAAATTAAAACTTACGTTAAGAGGAACCATCTATGCAAAAGTGCCCTTGTCTCCAAAAAGATCGTCGGAGAAGCTACAAAGCACATAATAATGGCACGCCAAGACATTCGAGCTTGCAATTCTTCTTTGAGGCAAAGGAAAGGCCTCTCTGTTGTTTCCCTTAATATTTCTGAAATGTCATGCTTTAAGATTAAAGGATCAAGATTCCACATAAATAACCTAGCAAAATTCAGAACAGAAATCATTATAAGTACAATGTTAACAACTTACTTGCAAATACATTCAATAACCATTTGAGAAAGTTTCAAGTTATAAGCAAAATAAGAAAGCACAAGCAAACTAGATACCGATTAAAGAAAATGGCCTTTTAACAAAATAAGCCAGACAACAAAAACAGTTGAGCAGTAAAGCCCTGTTGCATCATTAATCAGCATATGTATCAAACAGCTGGAAATAACAAAGAGAAAATTAATGGGTCTATTGTTCAAAGAAATGGGTAACAGAACGAGAATAACACCAGCATAAAGCTTGAATTTAGAAAAGAATCCAACTGATATTTATTATCCCAATAAGGGATATTAATATAGAAAGGACGCTAAAATCTTAAAAAGTGCAAAATGATGAATAAAAATACAGAACAAGTCCCATCATAATATATAAAGAATCAAGAAAGAGACAAATAGCCAAGTTCACTAAATGATCACCAAGAAGATTTCATCCTGACATAGAAACAGAAACAAATAAAACAATTAGCAAAAGTCATCCATCGAAAATCCATATAAAAGATGGTAGAAGCACAAACACAGTCCTAATCTAATTTGGTAAATATGGTGCATCAAATAACCGAGCTTCTAACCAGGAATAAATTACGCAACTTCAGTCATGATCTTAAACCAGCTAAAAGTACCTTTTATTTGGAAAACATAAAGAAACAGATGACTACAACAACATCAAATTTATCATCGTACAAAAATACACAGAATAGAATAAATTTTCAGCATGCTACAAGAAAAAGGAGTACAGATAAGGCCTGACAATGACCACCATAAATATATATTATAATCTTAACTCCTTAATATCCAACAGAGTAGAATAAGAAGCAAGACATGAGCTGAAAATTCCTACAAGGATCAAAAACTCAGTCAACCCCACTCATTTCTTGTTACGCACGCGCGTAGGGTGGGTTGGGGGGGGTTGGGGTGTTGTTTCTAGCCACAATACTTACAAGCTAAAACTCCAAATATATCAAGCATACCTTAATGGAAGTTGATTGCCTTTAATAGAAGCTTCATCATGCAAGAAGCAGATAAGCTTTGTAATTGCAGATCTCCTTTCAACATTTAGTCTTTCAGTTTCTTCAATATCAATTGATGTTGATGGGAGAAACATTTGACTTGCAGATGATGATACTGCAGCTTTCAGAATAGCATGTAATAGAGTATGCGAAAGACCTATAATTTTAGGAGCTGCACCTAAACAAAACTATAATACATGAATAAGAGATAAAATCAAAGAAGAGTGAGAAAAGAGGATCAGAGTAAAAAACTTGAAGGATAACCAAATTTGAGAACAAAACTCCTGACTATTTCGATGCCATTTAAAGAAGGCCAAAACTCCTCAAACAAAAGGGCAACACAAGGAAACAACAAATTGGTCCAAGGCCCTAAGCTCGGACTGGATTGATCCATGAGCATATGGAATCAAATTCAAAGGCAAGTAAGTAACCCATATCAAAGAAAATTAATGGACAAAATGTTTGGCCATAGAAGCGACAAACATGCTTCTTGTTCTGCTCTGTATATTCTTCCCCAAAACCCTTCTGTACATAATTTTCCTCATTATATTTCATAAGATGGGTACACATGTTGCCCTTTACCTTGAAAATAAGCAGTCAAGAGGTCAAAAAAGGTGGAAACCCCTAATTGACCGCAAATACATCATCAATTGACAGCGAAAGTAACATGGTTTATGTTCAAAATTGTGAAATTAGTCAAGTACATATAGAGGTTACAAAATTATCCACAATAGTAAGAAGATGGAATTGTGCATTCAATGTAGTACAAGTAAATTGAGGAACTGTAAGCAACAAGACGATATGAGAAGTGTAAATGGATGACTATCATATATTATAGTATCATGTTGACGGGAGTCTTATTAATCACTGTTTATCACTTTTTAAACTGGACGTAGAGCTCGAGTCTTGAGGAAAGATGTTTAGGAATACAAAAAATTTTATCCAAATTATTTGTTCTGGTTTTGTAGTTTCTTCATTCATCCTTAGAGTTTGAATTGCATTAGACAAACAGATAACTTTTTTTCCAAAATTCTGAGACACCACTCCACGAAATCCCCAGATCCTCTCCCATTTCCCTATTCTTGTACAAAATAACCATATCCTCTGCCTACAAAATAATCCGATCCTCTTGTCTGTCAACTAACACAATGCACACGATCTCTCCATGAGTCCGAAAAAGATTCAGGAAAACAAAGATGACAATAAAATGAGGCACTTCATTTTATCATCCTTGTAAGTCATTAAGCTGAAATATTTTTTCTTAACTGTTTTAGTCTGCTTGAACATTATTTTCCTAAGAATTCTAGGGTTTAATCCTATTATATAGATCACCGTGATTTGCCTATTTGGCTAAACCTGACCTGTCATTCGAACCTTCCTAGGTTTATGTCTCTCGTATGGCTTCATCCTTTAGTTGTCATTCCTTAAATGAAACATTAGTTTTCCTTGTAACCCTTATCAGTGCACTATCAAATTCCCTTTTTCTATGTACAAATTCACATTTCGAATGAATGAGAGTGTTCAAAAATAACTTAGAGATGATGACACTCTTCACCATCTGATTGTACAATCACCTTCCTTTCTGATATGACATATCACCTTATACATGAAAAGACAACCGACTCAGAGCCACATGACACCTTGATTCAGAAATTTGTCTAGTCTGTTTCTTCTTCTAATTCTTTCTCTTACCTCCTACTCACCTTTCCCCTTTCTCTTTCTGTATTGAGCATATTTCCCCAATTACTCAAAGCAAACAAATGAATTGGCATCCAGCCTCTATGGTTTTTTTTCCCCACAATTTTGAGTGGACTACTATATAGTGGTGATGATCGTGATCATGGCAAACACAAACCAACACTTTAATTATTGAGTAATGCTTTGCTCCTATGTTACTCGGAAAAAAGGAATATGTCAACGTGTTACGCTTTGAGAAAGCATTCAACACTTCTAATTATTTGTCTAAGCATATTTCTCTATGAGCAAGAACCTTCATATTGTATTTATTCAAGTCTACATTATATCACAAATCTAGTATTTAATAAAGGACCAACTAACACCAACAAGGAGAATAATAAACTTAGGTAAGAAAAAACATCAAATTAAAGACAAAACTAATCAAGAAATCAAATTGCAGCATCTTTTACCATAGTGCCTCTCCAAATTCTCGAGCACCTCAGCACCAATCTGAATCAAATCCCCACAATCTCGAAACGAAACCAAGCTCCCAACTCTAATAAACTCTGAATCCCCTCCACCGGGACAAGAGACACTGCAGTGTGCCACTGAAGACAGAGCTGAAACGATTGTGCTCACGAGCAACTCGATTCGACTGTCATCAACCTGAAAAGTACATGGACTCAAAGGACAAACTATAAGATACCCCTTCATCTCCACCAGGTTTTTCAGGAAATCCCCTCATTTTATTAAGTTGAGCAGAAACTCCAAATTTAAATGAAAGGTATTTTACCTATATACCCCCAAACTCGACCATATTTGCAAATGTATCCTACAAATACAGATCTTTGCTGATTTAACCTCAAATCTACCACATTGATATGAACAACCCCCAAAATTTAAGTAATATTTCCAGGATATTCCTAATTTTTCTATTAGTTATTTAGATGAAATTAACGTGGTTGATTTGGGGTTTGTTTTGTTGAACGTAATAAATGAGGTGGCTTTCTTGAGGAGGGGGGGGGGGGGGTGGATCTTGTAATTTCCCCTAAGATGGGAAGGAGTAGATTGAGACCTGAGCAGAGTTGAAGCACATGAGCGAGAGGGCGGCGTCCAAAACCCTAGTTCTTGGGGTTTGCGAGCTGAGAGAGGCGGCGAGAGACGAGATGGCGCTTGACGGATCGGAGGAGGAGGAGGGGTTGGCGGAGGTTGAGGCGGTGGATCGCCGGAGATTGGTGGCGAGCTGGGCGAAGAGGCGGGTTAGCTCGGCCATACTGGCCATGACGGGGGTGGGCGCCGGGGGGAGAAGGGCGGGAGAGTTATGGAGTGGAGAAATGCGCTAACTTACTAAATATTATGCAGGGTTAATTTCACAAAACCCCCTGGCTATTGGGTATTGGGGTGTCTCACTAAACAAAATTTTATCGTCGGACTCTCCTGAATGCAATTTGTAAATCACTAAAATAAATCTAAAGTTTAGAGGAGGAGGGTGTTGCGTCAGTGACAAGTGACAAATTTTGGAATTTTTTTCTTTTAAAAATGATAAAGTTAAAAGTTCGATGAAGTTTTCGTGAGAAATCTCAAATTTCAAGGGGCTAGGTGAGATAAACAAAGTTCGAGGGCGTTACATGCATCACACCCTAAAATTCAAAGGGCTATTCACTTTGTCGCTCTTACAAATTGGATCACTAGTCATTGTATTTGTCTCATAATTATATGATTGTACCTAAGTTCTAATTGTTTGGATGACCGATCATGTAATTAAATACTAATTGAATTGTTAATCACTTCTAATGCTTTTTGTTAGTTTGAGTTGTATATTTTTATTTATTTTTACTAAATACAGTTACTCAATGTGTCACGAGGTAACATTTTCAGGAACAATATGTCAAATGCAATATGAATTACCAAATATAAGTTGCATGTTACGTCACAAAATTCATTGCCATAAGTAATCAAATTATTACACATATGAATAAATCTGTTATGTCAAATAATCAAGATTTTTTATGTCACATCAATGAAATTTTGTTACATTAATTGATAGAAAATATTAGAAGTGGTTAACGATCAAATAAGCATTTAATTAAATGACCAGTCATCTAAACTATTAAAATATATGTATGCTCCTCCAATTATGAGATAAATAAAGCGACAGTGATTCAATTAGCCCCCTATTAATTATTATTATTTTGCCTACAACCCCCTCCAAATTATAAGTGCTTTTAGTTTTATCTTTAAATCATTGTGTCTTTTCAGTATTATAATTTGTAAGAGCCACAAAAATGAATATCTGATTTGCCTTACAATTCGTATTTCTTTTCTATCTTCCAGTTAATTTATCTTTTATTGTAATTTGTTTTTAGTATATCTAATTTATATAGATAAACAATTAAAATAAGAACTTAAGAGATTCAAAAAAAATTATAGATGGACACTTGGAAAATTTGTTTTCATTTTTTTTACCCTTCTTTTAGGAGAAAAAGAGAAGGACCAAATTATAACTACATGACATGTTTTCCCTAAAACTTTTTCAATAAGGGCCCGTTTCGTTGGGTTGTTTTTGCTTGAAAGTTACTGTAGCTGTCAGGCTGCAGTAACTTTCATGCCTTTACACTGCTCGGATGTGCAAATGGAGTATTGCGTGGCACTAAAAAATCCCACATGGCAGTTTCTTAATTCCTCCCAAAAAGAAGCGTTTTTTGTGAAAGTTACTGTAGCTATCGGGTCCAAGTTTCCAACTCGTTTTCTAGCTACAGTAACTTTCCGTGAAAACATAAAAAGAGCAAAACGGGCCCTAATTTTTTCATAACTTTCTAAATCTTGCATTGCATGGGATCAAACATGACATAAAGCCAGTCTGGTACACTTTTGTCTTGTCTCTACAATACGGAACACTACTCTAAAACAGTGATCTCTTCAACAACAATTAGATATCTGAAGAGACTTATCGCTGGCATTATGCAGTGAGAGAAATAACATTGAGAACAGTAGATTATAGTATACACGTGTGATCTTATCCTAGATCATAGAAAAGTTGAGCCACTCGAACATAATTACATGGTACTGCCAACCAGTGTAAAGTCCAGATGCAATAGCACACAAGCCACTTTTTTACCAACAAAATTCACCGATTTAACCAACGTATAAGAAAGTATAATAACATAAAAGAGTATGCTGCCTGGTTAAAACACAAACTATCTCATCTGAAAACATTAACTATCTAGACAAACATAAACATACGAGTTCAGTTTCTAATAACTAAACAACAGAAGGTATAAAAAAAATAGTTACACAAACGGATTCCTTGTTTCACTGTTTTTATTCTACCTCCTACAAAATCACCATCTCTCAATATAATATATCCTAATCTATTTTCACCGATGAATATATCTTGCGAACGAACCAGAAACAAGCATAGAACCCGATCGTACCCGTCAACACAAAGAATGCATAAGACCCAATCAACATGTAACCAAAGTAAAGGATCCCAGAAACAAGCTTTGTGATCTCCAACTTGGTGAAGAAATAGAACACTGAATACAAGAAGAGATACAATGCAGACGAACCTGCAGTCAAATATGCCCTCCACCACCAATTATAATCCTCACTGCAGAGTTGAAAATAGCAAAGCACTATTGTGATCTCAGCACAAGTTATGAGGAGAATAACAAAGACTATGAACAGGAATCCGAAGATATAGTAGAATTGATTCAGCCATATCGAGGTCAGGATGAAGAAGAGCTCGATAAAAACAGCACCAAATGGGAGTATACCACCGATTAGAATAGAGAAAGATGGCTGCATATACCAAGCTTGTTCGGGTATTTGTCTAGGGATTTTGTTAGTTTTTACCGGGTCTTCAATTGGGGTTTTTTTAAAGCCTAGATAGCTACCTACAAAGACCAAGGGCACCGAGATACCAAACCAGAGGAATACGAGTGCAAACATGGTACCAAAGGGAACTGCACCAGATGACTTTTCCCCCCAAATCAAGGCATTCAGAACGAAGAAGATGGCAAATACTATGCCAGGAAACATGAATGCAGTCTTCAGGGTGTTTTTCTTCCAGTCTGTACCTTTGAACATTTTATATAAACGTGACGATGAGTATCCAGCGAATAGACCCATAAAGACCCATAAAAGGACCATAGCAGTCATCAAACCGCCACGATTTGAGGGAGAGAGGAAACCAAGCAATGCAAATATCATTGTCACTAAGGTCATTCCAAAGAATTGAACCCCAGTTCCCACATAAACACAGAGAAGACCTGAGTTGACTGGGGTCCTGAAAACATCACCATGGACTAGTTTCCATCCAGTTTCTTCCTGGGCTTCTTCTTGACTCTCAAGCTGATTGTAGTTGGATATGTCTTTGTATAGGGTCCGCATCATGATCATGGCGACCATGCCTGATAGAAAGAGAACAATCATGAAAGAGTTAATGATGGAAAACCAGTGGATCTGATCGTCATTCATGAGAAGGTAGGTATCCCATCGAGAAGCCCACTTAATTTCACTGGGCTGCAAGGGAGCAGAATGAAAAGAGTTTGAGATACATCTTTTAAAGAAAGAAGTTTGTTTTTTTGGATAGAGAACATACCATGAAGGTAACATCATATGTGAATGCAACATAGTCACCATCGGTTACTTCCTGAGGAGAATGGCTCCCTGGAGCAATCTTAGTGTTGGCGTTGCATGTAGCCACTCTCGGGTTCTTTTCATCCCATTCACTGTACTCATGTTTTATGCTGTTCGTAGAAACAGATGAGATTAGAAGCAGAAGGAACAGAACAAATAAAGTATACAAAAAAAATGAAGTCACTCCAGGGAACAAATAATAAACATAATATATACTTATTTACCATGTTGTTCACGCCAAGAGCAAAATTACGCCTCAAATTCTGTTGTTTAATAAATATCAAAAAAGAAGACTTCTAGAAAACAATAAACTCTAGAACAATAATACTACATCTATTATCAAACCGATTAACTTTCCTACATTCTAGTTCCACCAAATCAGGTACTTCGCTAGACTAATGCTGAATTGTAAGTAGAGCAGTGACTAATGTTACCATATGAACATCTAAAGGGAAAGTTTAAGGAGAATGGAATTAGGATGATTTCCATCAGCCACTAAAAAGAGCAAGATTGACTTCAGAACTTCATGGATCAAACAAACTCTATAGAAGGCCCGGCTGACTAAAGCTAAAATATTCTTTACTTTTGGAATATAGCTTGATTTATATTTCACAATTATGCATTTCTATGTTATGATTATTCAGTAAAAAAATATCTATGTTTTAGTCTTGTTCTATTACATAATAATAAATAATAAAAACTGGGCACCCAGCAAAGTAGCCATTTTGAGATAACTATGACCTTTCTAATATTGTTGAGGAGAATCAATGAAAAGAAAAATAGCACCAGTCATCACCGAGTCAGTATAAAAAACAGTGCTGAAGAAAGTGCGAAAACAACAATACAACTATAAAAGGACAAGAAAGAACAAGCACCTGGTTGGAATAACCTCGAAGCCAACAATCCGTGCATCCTCAGTCTCAGGGTCCATATGGTACATGACTTTAAAGCTCAGGTGATTATTGATGTAATACTTGTCATCTTTATTCTGACCAAACATTAACAAAAGTTAGCTTAACTGACGAAAAGATAATTCATCACTCAACAAGCAGAAACTACCATATGGACCGTTGTAGCAGCTTACTTTAATACCAACACGGTAACCATGCTCATAACTTGGTGCTGGACTTCCATCTCTCCGTTGTCGAGGGACTGCAACAGGAAGGTTATCCAGGATCCTATCAAAGTGTAACCAACTTTTGTTAAATATTGGGGATATGACAACTAAAATCTGGAGTTCAGATAGCAAAATCTTTCAGCAGTAGAGAAAGCATAAAAAAACAAAGATGTTCCAATTTATAGAACTTAAGTTTGGCCTCTCATAACAATAGACAAATGTAAAGTATAACTGCTCAATAACACAATCATTTTCACTTTCGGAAAATACACGATATGATGTACTTACATGTTAACTTGGTATTCATCGTCAATCTTTTCCCTGAAATTCTTTGCAGTTTCTTTAGTAAGCTTTCTCCGACAAGCTACTTTGCAGGAATCATCTACTCTCATTTTAAACTGGATTGTACATCATACATGAAGATAACATTAAAATGGAGGTTAACTAGGTAAACACATTAGTGAGGCTTGTTTTTACGATAACTTCTTTATTAGCACTTCAAAAGAAACCGACCCAAATTCAAATTACGCTTGTTGTGAAGTAAATTTACTTGTTCAATAGGTGAGTACTCACTGCATAGATAGAGTTCTCAATGCGATCACCACGAAGGACTTCTCCTAAATTCTCCGCACTGTTCATGATTTTGGATGGTTTACAAAAATCCAAGAAATAGTAGTCATAAGGAAGCTGCGTCTTTGTTGATGAGAGCTTGTTCACCTTCACCTGAAGTTCATCACCCTATACAGAAAATATAACCACCAACGAGACACATTCAAGGTTTTAAACTTTTAGCTGATAACCTTATAACATAAGCAGCAAGAAACTAAAAGGATTTTTGAACATGAACGGAAATGATTTTGTTTTTCTAGTAGAAATTGGAAATTAGATATCAAACTCAAACAAAAAGTACAACAACATGAGGAAAGAAAAAAAAATTGCATCGTGCCCTTGTTCAAGATACAATTTCTTACACATAGGGAATGAAACAACGGGTGGTTAACAAAGGTAGATCAAGAAGTGGTTTTAGATGGTAAGCTTAAAAATATTGCAACTCATAAAATCTAACAACTAATTTTACAAATGAAAACTATGAATTGCAAGAGGATGATGATTAGGAGCAAATAGCAAAATCAGAAGGGGGAAAAAAGTATCCACAAACTGCAAAACAAATATTCTTAATTACACTCCACTTGCAGCAAACGAATTGCATATTGCAGGAAACTTCATCCATAAAGATTAGATACTGATACTAATGTAGACCAACAGTTGAAACCTTCTGGTATTGGGACGTTTCGCTCTGAAAGATCAATTGAACTCAATAGTCACAGTTTCTTTCAACATCCCCATAGAGTGCACACTTATTAGCAGGAACATTACACCAAATCTGGTGTTACAGCTGCTCCTAAACTAACTCCCTAAATTTAAACATTAAAAACTGGATTGATCAGAATTTATTGTGCATCTCCACTGTGTAAGCTTGATGAATCTGAACCCTCTAAACTAGGGTGATAAAGTCCAGTTATTTGTTCTATGATGCATGCTTACGCTGACATAAGGCTGGCGGACAGATGTTCAAATCCTTAAAATAATGGATGTAAATGGATACAACACTAAAAGGTTAAATAAGTTGCAGGGTATTATGAAACACAAAGGATATACAAATCAAGTTAGCAAACAATTAACTTTGTATTACGAAACCAGAACACCTATAGGAATACAATTCACGAATTACTCCTTAACTGTTTGAACTCTCATTAGAGATGAAATCAGACCCAGATATAACAGATCCGATCAGCATTCGTATCTGAATTGGATGTGAGTTTAGATATTAAAATACTAACCCAATCAGATATGGATATCATATAAAGTTTTAAATAGGATACAGAACAGATACGTTGTTTAATAAAACTGGATCCAGATATCCAGGTGTTTAGTAAGAATGTGAACCTGTGTTTTAATTCATTACCAACCCGCACCAGCACTTCTCTAAAAGCCCGTGAGTGGTGACTTAATTACAAGTACACACACAACACAGTTTCCAAGCTCCAACTGAAAACTACACAAACTGCTTGCAATTACTTTGGCTATCTATTTGCTTTAAATTTAGCCTTATATACGAATAAATACTCATAACCATTACCTATAGTTTTTTAGGAAAAAAAATTTGGGGGAATCTTTTACAATTTTTAAGCTATGTTTTATTCCATTTTAACGCAAAATGGAGCAGTTAATATTCATTTTATACTTATATCCATATTGTATATGTATGGTCTTATATTCAATCAATATCCTTATGTGTTTCTTTCATATCCCATCAGTATCCATTTCAATTATGGTGGTTACAGATATGGGTTTTTCTCACTGAGGTGCATTTGTATCCATATAATTCAATGACTCATAAACGGATACATATATGACAACTACCATATCCGATCCGTTTGCAACCCTACCTCTCATACATCTTCCCTATGTATATGATAGATTATCAATTTAAGACCCTGAAAAGGATTATTATCAATTTAAGACCCTCAAAAGGATTAAGTGAATATCTGATATATACCCATCAAGTACCAGATATCCACGTACTGAATATGTAATAAATGCCCATCTTTTTCAAACTACTCATGAATTTCTATACGCAAGTTTCCTAATATGCATGAACTTGTGAAATGTTCATTAGTAAGGATTACTGACGTTCTCCCTTTCCAATTAAGTTACCAATGTCCCATTTTACACATACGTCATAAAACATACAGTTAATTTTGGATGCGCGTGAGTTGCCCTGTTACCCCAACTATTAAGCTCATTCCTAATAGCCTGAAAAGCATTCTTCTCATATTCAGTTCCTACACAGTATTCTCATAAACCAAGGATTCATTGAAGGATGGCCTAATCCTGTTCATTTATATAACAAGTAAACACTGCAATTGCCCTAAAAGTACAAAACATACAAGCTATCAACCAAAGGTACTCAAAAACAGAAATTGCTATAGATGAGCTCATTCATTCAGACCAAAACTGGAAGGCGAAAAAAACTGTATCTTCAGTACAAAAAGTAACCAACTAAAACTGAAAGGAAACTTCTCTTTCTCAGTTAAATTTCAACAAAAACAGATGCAAGAGCACGAAAACCCTAGATCTCGAAGAGAACATAGAAGAAACCTCGAAACCCTAGCAGATCGGCAAGTGATTCGATTGAAAATTAGCAAAAAGGAAAAAAAACTACCTTTTGGAAATCGCGGGGAGCGACGCCGGGGAGGTAGAAGGCGGTGGATAAAGGCAAGATGAGGAGGAACGAGAGGAGGAGGAAGGCGGCGACGCCTTTGAGATCTCTCATCTCGAGCTCGATCTTTAGAGAGAGAGGAACGAAGAGCAGCGAAGAAAAAGCGGTGACGTTGTTTAGGTGTTAGAAAAATGTCGGGAGGTAGTTTTGCAGATGAGTCCAAAACATGTATATTGGAGTAGTTTGTTTGCAGATGAGTCCAAATAAACTTCTTTCTATACCAACAGCTTATGTTTTTTTGAGGGACTTATTAACAATTCTGAAGATTTGAGGAATTAATAGCTAAATAACCCTAGTGAATACAAAGACTTACATTAATTAAGGTTTTTGATTATACTTGCTCCCTAGGCCATTAAATTTGTTTACGCTTACATTGTTAGACTATATTTAGGTTCTACATATCTACTAAGTTGTTGAATTCATCTCTTGATCACCCTCTGAACTATTACCAATCTCGCCCTTAAACTATTAAATATGTCTATTGACAAAAAGATTATTTCCTCCATAAACCATTGGTGAAATTCCAAGTTATCTCCTAAAAGTATCAATTTATCTATTTTGCCTTTCAAATTATATTTGTAATTTTAATGTGGTTATTTTGTGAGTCTATAGTCAAATATTTGACATAACAATTTTTTTTTTTTTATTCATGAGTTTTTATTAGTGTTTTTGCTTTTTCTTCAAACTAAAAAAAAACATTTTTTAACTATGTGCCCCCAAAACATTTTACCTTTTAACCATTTTATGGATTAAAAAATTGTTTTTAAATTATTGTAATAAAAAATACCAAAAAAACACTATCATGTTATTAATTTGTTAAATTTGATTATAGGCTTGCAAAATGATCACATTGGGCACATACACATAGTTTAAGGGCAAAAATAAGCAAGTTGATACTTCATAAGACAACTCATAGTTTATGAATATTTTAAGGGAGAGATGATCATTGTGTCCATATGTTTCTGCTTACCCACTAAACTATCATCTTTAGTATATAGTTATCCCTTTACATTTATTACTTTGTTGCCTCATGATAGGAAAATAATAAATTAAAGATAATATAAGACTGAAAATAGTTAAGGAGATGAGTATAAACGAATTTAATAGTTATAATAGACTAGATGAGATTAAAATAGTTAAGGAAGAATATGCAAAGATAAATTTAATGGTTCAAATGAGAAAGATGAACCGAAACCAGTTTATAAACTCTGTAAGCGACTCTCGCCAATGGCTATGACACACGAAAAATGTATTTACATAATTTACCAACAAGTACTTTGGACTATCCTGCGTTATCTCGATGTAGAAATTTGACTTTATTTATATTATAGAAATCTATTATGTAGTTAGTTCTAAGACTGTGTGTGTATATATATACATATGTTATGGTCCTGAACGTTTTCTATTATCAATTCCAGTACTTAGAGCAAACCCCAAGTTCGGGGCATTGGCTCATGCCAGCAGAGCCTGCCTAGGCAGCTCGAGTAGCAGCAATGCTAGGGACGACTCACACCATCAAAAGAGCTATATATTTAGCCGGCCTCCCCTTCGTGGACGGCATGAAAGGCGGTCTTAGCCGGCCTCCCCTTCATGGACGACACGAAAGGCGGTCTTAGTCGGCCCGCCCCTCGCGGATAACTCAAACAGCCACATCGGCCCCCCACTCTCGTGGACGAACAAAACCCATCGCCTAGTCAGCCTGAGCGCGCATTCTTAGATAACGGTTGTACTAAACTCCGGCCCCTGACAGCGAGTCGACGTCGCATTAATGGCGGAATCAGTGCATTGATTCCCCCCACTCACACAGTATTTAGGGCACCTCGGACCATTAAGGTCAAGGGCTCTACAGATCCCATCCACATTAATGTTAGGGGAACAGTACGCCTCCTCGCGTCGCTCCTTCAACCGACACTTGTCAGTACTGTTCGGCGTAGCAGTCCCCGCACGTCCCCATCACATCATCCAATCAGTACACATGGAGCTAGGGCTGACGCACCACCCGAGTCAGCTGGAGTGACCAATATACTCTTTGACCCTCGTATAAAAGGAAAAATCAATGGTAACCAAGGTAAGCAATCTTAGATAACAAAAACCCTAGCTTTAGTTTAATTTCCTTGACAAAATATTACCCATACTGACTTGATTGTCGGAGTGACCACCGGAGATCCCAACTCCGCCTCTTTCCACAGGTGTATCACTGGACCTAGAGCGCCTGCCAGGTATTAGGAGAGGAAGCGGGCTCCGCTATCTTAAACTCTAATCCAACAGCGGTTTAGTGCCTGTGTGATCCGAGCATCAACAGTTTGGCGCTCACCGTGGGGCCTCCTTCTTTCTTCTAGCAGCTATGTCAGGCGCCGATGATCTTACTAGGTTGGGGGACCTACCAGTGGGCTACGTTACTCAAGCTCAACTCTAAGAATCCACCGAAAAGATCATCCAGACAGTACATGCTCAGCTCAAGGCCTTTGTCGACGAGCTCTTCAATCATTTTCCAGCCCCGGCGGTGCAGCCGTCAACCTCAGCTGTGCCCCAGCCCTCCACCAGTCGTCACTCCGCTATGCACGGGGTACATCCTCCCCCTACGCAGCACGTGCCTCTGCTAGAGACACCCCATAATGACCAACTGAGGAGGGACCGCTAGGAGTTTCCATCTCAACCGCTGTAGATGCCCACTCTTCGCGGGAACTCGGCCCGCCGCCTCCAATTCTAGGAGGCGTCGGCAGAGAACCCCAGACCCAGCCACCGCAGAGTAGATTCAGTGCTAGGAACTTCAAGGTTCCCTAGCTCTGGGCATTCTGGAGCAGCCCCCTCAGTTCATGAGAAGGCAAGCGATTGCAACTAGGCTTATAAGCCTACCGCTGATGCCATCAAGGGAAACACCCCTCTCACTGACGCCATCATGACCAGTCGAGAAGTTCAAGATGCCCACTGTGGACAAGTATAAGGGCGAGGGAGACCCGTCGGAGCATGTTCAGAACTATTTCGATACGATGAGCATGTTGCAAGCTCCCGAGGCGACCATCTGTCGCTGCTTCTTGGTCACATTGACTGAGAGTGCCAAGCTCTGGTGGAACGCCTTGGAGAAAAAATCTATTGGCAGCTTCGAGGAGCTCAGCCGAAAGTTCATCCACCACTTCTTGGCCGACTCCAAACCGAAGCTCCCCTCCCATGTGCTCGTACAGACCAAGTAGGAGCCTGGTGAAAACCTCCGAACCTATTTCAAGAGATTTCAGGCGAAGAGGTTGGAAGTTGAAGACTCCAGGAGTCGAGTCGCTATGCCGGCTCTTGTAGCCGGGTTGCGGTCTGGCGATTTGTCCAAGGCCTTAGCCAGAAAGCCAGCCAGGAACTATAAACATTTGATGGCCAAAGCCTATGGTTACATGAACATGGAAGATGCTGAGGCTTACAAGGCAGCGACCACAGCGCCCGGGCCCAGTCAGGGCACGGCACCCACATCAGCAGCCACTCCGTACTCAGCTCCGGCTCCACCCGCTCCGGTCCCACTGACTCCACCCCTGACTGCACCCGCCGCGCCAGCCGAGCCATCACCGACCAAGTCGTCCAAGCAGGCTCCCAGGCAAGAGGAAGCTGGGAATGCCTCAAGAGACCCTCCTCCTAGGAACAATAGCAACCGCAATGGTCGGTTCAAGAGGAAGGGTGAGAGGAGGGCGAATGCCCCTCCACCCGTCTTTACGGTTCTCAATACCTCCCTTTCTAGGGCTTTGGACAAGGCACAGGGAGAGGGACTCCTCACCTCACCCCCCTCCACAGATGCGCACGGAGCCGCACAGGAGGGACACATGGCGATTCTGCCGCTACCACCGGGATCACGGCCACGACACCAGTGACTGCCGCGTCCTGCAGAAGGATATTGAGAACCTCATCTAGAGAGGGTTCTTGAAGAACCCGGTCGCTCAGAGAGACAGGAGGGATCTCCCTCCCCAGAGAGATGAGCGGGCCCCTCGCTTCCGATCGCCTCGACCTCAACCCAGGCCAGACGATCAGGGTGCAGGACCGAGCACCCGAGGAGTCGTCCATACCATCAGTGGTGGCCCCACCTTCGGAGGAGACTCCAACAATGCTCGTAAAAAGTACGCCAAGCGATCCTTGCGAGTGGAGAGTTGTGACAAGAAGCCCCGCACAAGCATGCCGATCTCATTCACTGAGGACGACTTGGAAGGAGT
>JBAKGM010000279.1:11063759-11073960 GCA_037177215.1 Asparagus racemosus | reverse complement strand
TTTTTGTAATAAAAACGAAAACGGGTCGAATTTTTAAAAAAAACATTAAAATGGGTTTATTTCGAAAATTTGTTCATAAAATGATCTTTACAAAGCGATCCTAAGTATATGCTTTACATGTAGTACGCCTTTTCACGTTCAAGATTTGCATAATGTCTTCTGCATTCAGTTTTTTATTATCATTTACTCGGTCAGTTCAACCGGTTTAATCATTTCAAACAAATTAATGCTTAGTCCTACTATCATTAATTTAACCATTAACATCTATTTTATTTTAGTATAAAGTATACGTACTGCAAGCCTCTAGCCTCTAGGGCCCTAGGCCCATGCAAAGTACATAGATGGATGATTGAACCCCGCTTTCGCATTTGGGATCACGCAAGTGATGTGAAGCTTTGCAAGATTCAGCCAATTAAAATTATGCAGATGGGAACTGTGTAGTAGTTAGGTGGACCCTAATTACATAATTGGTGCTGGTATGTGTGGTCCACACTTGTGCATGGAAACAGTGGAGACGGAGCACATTGAATCATGATTCTTAATTAGTAGTTGAAAAAATTATGGGAAAAAAATATGAGATAAAACTTTAGTTGTCCCCTACTTTACTCCCGAGGTTAAAGTTTTCTTAACTCAACTTCTTTACTCAAATCAAAAACATATTATCCATGCGCTGTGATTCACAAACAAAAAGTAAACTCAATGGATAATATTTGGGAGGTCTATCTGATAGATTATAAAATTATAACCACCAAATCTCACTATAAATTAGAGTTTTGCTGTAGTGGAAAGAATTTTATGATGATAAGTGAGTGACACGGTTTCAAATCTTGTTGAACATGTAGATTTTTACAAAAATGCACTGCTGCATAAAATAGTCTGGACAGTTTGGTTTGCTACAAAAATAAATTAGAGCAAATGTTCCAGCAACATATGTTACGTGTAGGATTTGTTGTAGGAAATCAAACTTTAAATTTGTTGTTTAGATATCTACAGTTATGCTGTAGGAAATGTATTTCTAATGCAAATTTAGTGTTTGGTTGAAAAGCAATCAGTGCAAAAGCCACATAATTTTGCCTTATAAGGAAATTTTTGTGTAGTTAGTTTTCTGTTTGGATTTAAAAAGATGTTGCTGTTTTTCCCCACCAAATTGTCTGTAGCATTTGTAGCAAGTTTTTCTATAAAATGCAGGTCCACTTGCCTTTCCTAATTACAAAATTACAAACTAAACAATGTATTTAAAAATCTGCTTGCTCTATTTCCTTTTTTAACTTTATTTTCATCCAACCAAATGGCCCACGTTCACTACAATTGTCTATAGCATTTGTAGCAAGTTTTTTTTCTATAAAATGTAGATTGAGTATTTACCAGTGCTTGTACCTAATTAAATGAAGAAAGGGAATACTTGAAAGGGATACTTGTCTTAATTAATTTCCAAGGTCTTCTTCTGTGATCTTTCTTCATTGCAAATAATTTCTACAAACCAATGCTTTTGCTGTCGAAAATGAATCATTAAATTAATGGCATAAAATCATCCTGAAAACGATACCTATCTACTTTTACATGAATCTAATAATTTACACAGTAACCTAACCCATAAATTAAGAGTCTGAACTACCCTTCCAATGCGTGCATGCAAGATTCAAATAATGTTACTATAAGAATGAAGCAGAGAGAGCACAGAGATTCGAGATATTCAGGGACAATGTCAAGTTTATCGAAGAATTCAACAATGCCGGAGAGCATAACTACACTCTCGGTCTCAAAATGAGTTCTGCGATCTCATGACTATCCAAGAATTCTCGTCCAATTACGCCAGAAGCCACAGTGAGGACCTAGAAAAGGAGTTTGAGCCACTTAGATCCATCAAGTACGAGATCAAAGATTTACACAGACCTACTGCATCTCGTAGTCATGTTGATTGGAGAGAAAAGGGTGTACTTACCAGCGTGAAGAATCAGAAGAGAACCGTAGCAAGGAAAAGCATATTCTTGCAAAGCATGCATACATAGATATATGCCTAATTAGCACTTAAATACCTTATAATTTCCCCTACATTGCGCTTACGTGCTCTCATTTGTTTCTGGAGGCCCTTATATTCTTGAAGTTTTTAAAAGTTGCACTTTAATACTCTTCCGTTGTGCAAACCTGATAATTTTCTCCCGAAAATTCCCATGTGAAACTCATGCTAACTTTAGTACTTTTTAACCCTTAATCTTTATTAAATTTACCGTTAAACATGTCCAAATTCTATTTGAGTAGATTTGATAAAAATTATGTATTTGAAAGTTCTAAAATTAATTAGAGCGTGAATGTCATACGGGAAGTTTCACGACAAAATTCTCACGTTTGCGTACCATAAAGTATTAAATAGCAAACTTTAAAAGTTTCCAGGTATGGTGTTGTCAAAAACAAGTGGGGACATATAAGTGCAATGAAGGGGAAACTATAAGGTTTTTAAGTGCTAATTAGCCTTTATAAGATATACTTTTTTCATCTATTCAAGCTCCAAGTAATACCATTTATTTACATGTCATGTTGAGAACTGCTTTAGATTGTATGCAGGCAATTGCAGCCGCCTATACAGTAGCAGCCCAGAACACTACCATTGACAAGACGGATGAACCCTACGATTTATCTGCACAACAAATTGTCGACTGCCGCGGCCTAATCCCTCCTGTCTGATGCACGCAGCGAGTTGCGTGGGTGGCCTATGCGTACATAATTGAAAACGGAGGTCTAACAAACTCCTCCAACTATCCATTTACCGGACGTGTTGTTGATATAAATGAATAATGGAGGATTTATATGGAAGGATACCATTTATATAGTTGGATTCCACAGATAAAAATAAAAAGGTGTTTACTTTGTAGTATGTGAGTTTTAGTACCACATTGACTAATTGAATGCATTTTAAATAGTGTAACTTAACATATGAGTTATATATGGTATAACAAAGGTGTTAGAAATATACACTTATGTTGGTATGCAAGCGAACAGGCATGTGCATGCAGTCCGTGTGTGCGTGCCCTTTTTGTATGTGCTACATTTAACCAGCCTGAACGTAAGCTGCTGGTATTGAAGATTTCGGCGAAGCGAAGTCTGTATGATTTGTTCTGCTTATATCTGGATCTGTTTTTAATCTTGTTTTTCCTAACACATGTAGGGCGTTGCAATGCCACTGAGGAATAGGACATCGCTGCGACCATCAGTGGTCACTACCAAGTCTATCAGCACCCCCATTGCGGGTACTGATCTTATGGCGTTTGTGGCGAGGGATTTACCATTTTACAAGTCCGGTGTCTACCGTGGACCCTGTGACGATAATAACAGACCCAGACTGTTACTATGGTTGGTTTTTCCATGGAGGATGAATATTGGGTCGCGAAGAACTCAAGGGGAACATCTTGGGGTGAAGATGGATACATCAGGATCAGCACGAGGGTTGCTCCTCCGACGGGATTCGAATGTAGGATTATGTGCTATCTATGTAAGTATCTATTCCACAGGTAGGATCTCATGAATCCTGCTAGTTTGTCTGCATAATTAAGGAGATCAGATGTATAGTACTCTGTACTGCTTATCTTATTCTGTTCTAAATAAAGTAACTCTGGTATGCATGTCTAATTCAAGGATCGGAATCCTCCTAAACTAGGTAAGAGGCGATTTTTCAAACAAAGTATAACATCACTAAAGAAGAAGAAAAAAACCAATAAAAAGGAAATGCACGTGAAAGATTAAGAATAAACAGCTTAAAATGCAGAAAGGGTACAACAAAGAAACAGAAATAATAATGGGCATTCCAACTTCGATAATTAACATACATTATATGTTCATATATTCATTAGTTCAGCCTCAAATGACTATCTGCTTGTCTATGCGAAGAGCGTGGGCTTCTGATCCAGGGGAAGGCATCTTCTTCAGGTTCTGTTGGTAGTAGACTTGTCTCAACCTCTCGATCTCCTTCTGCAGTGCCTCTTGATGAGCTACATTAAGATAATTTAAATCACGTTACTATCAATTTCACTGTGTGTTATAGAGAGACCATCTATTTGCTGAGATGCATTGATCGCACAATCCCTATGATTTTGGTATAGATAACAAAGAGATAAATCTAGTTAGATAGTCGGGGTTTTGGTGCTGATAAAAAAAAATTTACAGATAATGAATAATTAATTTTCTGTAGTACAAGGGGTTAATCGGCAATTAGCGGTAAAGAAAGAAAACATAGTTTCCCAACACAAACGATAAATATGGAGATATCAAACTCTGCGATTTCATTGAGTAATTGATTAACTAATTGCCCATAATTAATTAAGATAAAATCTAAGCATATCAAGTTTGTGTTAATATATCAAGACCTTACCATCTTTGAAGATCTTATCTTGTGCAAGCGCAGCAATCCTCTGCTTGAGATGGCTATTTCCTACAGTAAGAACTGAGCGCTGGTGATCCAAGAATGCTACTCTTGGAGACAATGCTGAGACCTCAATCTACAATTTTACAACAAAAAATAAAAATAAAAAAAATAACAAAAAAGCATCACTAATACTATGAAAAATCTTTTCAGTGAAAGAATCACCTGCAACGTGGTTACAGTGTGTTCGAGTTCGGAAACGTACTGCAGTTTCCTCACTCTGGATCTCTGTGCTGATTGCCTGTTCGCCAAGATCCTAATACGAGCCCAAACCAAAAAATAAAAATAAACAATAAACCAAAATTAAACTGAAATATTCGATAAAAATCTAAAAGGATTAATTCTTGATACATCCTCTGTACATAACCTTGTATACCTCTAAATTATTTTATTAACACTTGCATTCCTACACTTCAGACGATTTATTTTTCAAGTTTGATTGAAATGTTAATTGCAGACGATGACTTATTTTTCTACCCTAATCTTAACTGGAAAAAAAAAAAAAACACACACACACACACAGTCATCTAAATTGTGGTTATAGTAGAGATGTATCTGCAACAGTTTTAGTATAAGTTTGAAGTAATCTAATCACCTCTTGACCCTCTTGGGGTCTAAAAAGCTGGCCTCAGACTCATTCTGACTTTGATGTTCTACCTCCATTCTCTCCTCATTGACATTACTTCGATCCGACAGTGACATCGGAACATCGTCGGAAAACATGCACATAAACTGGTCATCGTCGAATTCCTCGCTGTCATTGGGGCCAACCGGAGTCTCGAAGAAGGCGAAGGAGTCGCTCACCGACCTGCGGTGGGACCCACGAGTAGGTTCGTCGGTCGAGGGGGAGAATGGGCCGAAGCTGGGGGCCTTGGGTGGTAACTGGGCCATAATATGTTCACTAGAGTTGAACTGCAATAGAATTGAACAAAATGCACCTAGCAGTGAGATATAGCTTCTGTGTGTATCTTACAGCTAGAAACAGCTGTTTTCTATGGCTCAGGCAGTTAAGGGGAAGAATTGAAGCAGGAGAAGTTGAACTAATTGAAGACAGGATCAGTTGGCACGTGACAACGTGGATTGTGGGCTGAATGTGTTGCTGCAGTGCTCAGTTCTGGATATTATGATTGCTTCAACTGAGAAAGAGAGTTAATAGAAAACAAATGTTAAAAGATTTGGGGGACTAGTTTTAAAATATGAAAGATTTGGAGGACTCATGTCAAAAAGCCCCTAGAATTTTTTAGTTTTAGATTTCAGGCAAGAAGAAAGGAGAAAAGATAAATTAATTGAGATAATTAATATTATATATATATGACTGCTTCAAATCTAAATTTTAGCTACATGAAGGGGATAAAGTCTATCTTGATGAGCTGTGAGTAAAGAAAAGAGGGTATTATTGTTATTATTCATATGATTTAAATCACAGTAATTTGAGGGTCTAGTGCATGCCCATGTGCCCACCTCTTCTCTTGTTCTTCCTTTGTGCATAGAATACCTCTCTCATTTTTCTATTATATGGGCTTTCTGCGCTTATAAAATTTATGTCAAGCACATATGCTATGTTCTTTCTCTTTTAGCCTTGTGTTTTGAGAATAATGCAGATCCTTTTGTGTCCTTTATTTTCATAGTAGTTATGGATTGACATGCAAATAGAAAAATTGGGAGGATTTTTTTTTTATAAAAATTGATCGGCATGTTTTGGGGGAATATTAAGATATTATCATGAGTTACTTCAAGACCTCTATGCCAAGACAATAATAATAAAATGTCATTAAAAGGATCGAAGCATGTTACCATCGAAAAAAGAATAGTTGGTCCCCTACAAGTGAGCCATTCTCACCTCTCTTTGAACAATCAAACTTCATGTGCTAGTTGATCAATGCTTTCAACTACTACTTGGTTTAGTTAACTTGATGTTATTAATTACATTAATTACATACTTACTAACAACTTACTTCAACTATCTTAATCTTTGATTGCTGTTTGGCTCTGCAGTAAAATCTGGCAAGCTACATTTTTGCTGCAAATATATACTTGGATCTTAATAAGATTTGCATGCTACTTGGTTCCATGTTAAAATAAGTTTTACACAACGTAAAAACCAAAAATAAACCAATGTCGGAACTCCAAGGACCATCACTGATAAAAAAAATTCTGGTTGCCAATGATTAAAGACTTCAGCATGTGGATTACCACCAAAATCATAATATTCTAACTAGAAACAGTACAAAGGTAAGAATATTAAGGACAATTCATTTTGAAAGAGAGAACATGTGAATACTATAGAGGGAGGGGACAATACACGAGGATGCCCACATCTTTGTGTTTAAATATATTAAGACTAACATAAAATGAATAACATGAAATTTTTGTAATTATATTCAGATAAGACAGACATGTATTTTTAGTGTAAATTACCGATAACCCTCTCATCTATTCATTCAGTTGCATTTATCTCCTCTCAACTTGTTTATTAACACTTATCATCTCTTAATTCTTGGTGAGAGAGAGAGAGAGAGAGAGAGAGAGAGAGAGAATCTGTAATTTATCTTTCTAAATGACAACTCCAGCGATGTTAGATGATAATAAATGACGTGACAGGTGAGAAAAAAATATCAAAAACTTTTGTGGATGGAAACTAAATGCAATGTGCATTCCTTGTATGTTCACTCAAAAAGTTTAATTAGCCTTCAATAATGATGAATAATCAGTCTTTTTTATGGCTTGATGTCATTCTGGTTCCCACATTGATATGATTCTGTATCCCACTGTTGTGTCAGATAGCCCCTATCAAGATAAAATCAACATAAATATACAAATACGTACTACCATTGAAATTCTTTTAAAATCTTCGAATTATTCTAAACATTAGGAAAAGAAAATTGCTACTCGAACTATTTGCAACTCACAAACTCCTAACCAATGGTAATTAATTAGTCCCTCAAACAATCCAGCAAAGTGCACTGTAACAAGTTTGACCAACTTTTTCTTTAGGGTAATTTTTACTTAAATACCCCAAAGTTTACCCTATATTTAATTTTGATACCCTAAAGTTTTTTTTTGGCTAAAAAATACCTCAAAGTTGGAAAAAATTAACTTTGATACCCTCTGATAGTTCATTTTGCAGTACCAAAGTTAAAAGTTTTTAAACTTTGGGGTATTGTTTGAGTGGAAAAAACTTTTGGGGTGTGAAAGTTGAAAAATATTTAACTTTCAAGTCCAACCCTTCTCTTTGAGGTATAGTCAGAGAGTCTTACGACCAACTTGTGTATGCTACTAATCTGCAACTAGACCATCACCCAAATTGACTCATGCACACAATAACAACTAGAAATATGCAATTATTCTTCAGTGTGGTTCCTTTGTGATCTCCCACATGCTAAGGTCTGGCCACCATGAGCAACTACAGCTGTTGCCAAATACCCAAATTTTAAAACAAAAAATTGTGCAGCATACTACTTTAATGGGTTGTACCTTATCTAAAGATATGCATAAAAGATTCAGCGAGACCCTTTTTTTTTTTTTTTCCATGTGACCCTTCATTCTTAATATCATTTTTTTCCCTCCTAACAGTGTTAATGGTGTAATTAGCCATTATTTTGATTGAATAGCTATCGACTAAAGTTCAGGGTCTTTTCAGAGGGTAAATTTGAAATTTGGAATTTGGAATTTTCGGTGGGTTTTATGAGACACCACAAACTTCAGGGTCTTTTCAGGAATGCCCCAAACCTTTTGGAGGCATTTTGTGAAATTTATAGAGGCTTGTTTATTGTCGTAGTCAGCATTAGGCTTAATTCCACTTAAATACCATATAGTTTCCCTGCTTTGCACTTATATACCTTCACTTATTCCTGGCAGCACTTACACACCCTAATGTTTACGATGTAATACCCTTAGTTATGCAAAAAGTGAAACCCCCCTCCCCACCCCAAAAATTCTAATGTGACATTTTAGAACTTTTTAACCTTAATTAATTTTTGTTTAGACTAAGATAAAACTACTATAATTCTGTTTTAAAACTTCCCTAGTTCTATTTGAAAATAAAATTTGATAGATTTAAAATTAAATTTAACAAATATTAAAATTTAAAATAATAAAATTAGCATGTGAGAAAGGATGGAGGTACCCTGTAGAGGGTGGTGTCAAGTGACATCACCCTCTAGCAAAAAATAAACCTGAATATACTAGCTTATCACTCATTAATGACACCATTATAGAATTAATGAGTAGTAACCCATTTAAAAACTATTCCTAATGTGTCTAACCTTAGATGAAACTTCGCCAGTGCTGTGCTTTATTTTTGTTGCTGGTATTGCCTATCCTAAGAGGATAAAGGAGGATTGAGTTAGGTAGCCGACAGCCAGTGTAACACATAGTCAGAGCCACATGACATGAATTCTATAGAATATTTGTTGGGGGTGTCCCACCTTGACACGTTGCATCAATGCCGCCTTGATGCAATGATAATGTAAGCAAGGATGGTTTGCTAGGGCGATTCTTGAAAGTGATGCTCTACATCATTGCCACATGGTGTAATGACAAGTAAGCAAGAGTGTTTTAAGAAATTATAATTCTCTAATAGGTTGCCAAATAGTATTAGGCATAAACTAGAACACCACAAGAGAGAAAAGGATAGGAGACTTTTACAAGAGAATAAAGTTAGGTTAGCTACTTGGAATATAGGCACTCTTACAAGAAAAATGATGGAATTAGTAGTATCATGATTAGAAGAAAGATTAATATAATTTATTTACAAAAAACTAAATGGACATGTGAGAAATCTAGAGAAATTAAAAAGACCGAATATACGCTTTGGTACACAAGAAAAGAGAAGAATAAAAACGGAGTGAGAATACTTGTAGATAACATAATAAAAAAATTATTGTAGATGTGAGATAGAATAATAAAATTGTATTAGGTGTTGAGGTTATTAATACTATTAGTGCTTATGCACCACAAGTAGGGTTGTCCGAGAATACTAAAAGAGAATTTTGGGATAACTTAGATGAATTGATACAAGAATTCTGGTAGGAGAAAAATTATGTATAGGAGGTGGCCTAAATGGGCATGTCAGCCAAGATAATAATGGATATGAGAGGGTACATGGAGGTTTTGGTTATAGAGATAAGGACGATATGAGTGAAAGAATTTTAGAGTTTTGTTGCGTCATACGGTTTGATAATAGCAAATACGCAATTTAGGAAAAAGGATGAACATTTAATAACTTTTAAAAGTGGATCTAATAGTAGTTAAATAGACTTTTATTTTACTAGAAGGATGTATAAGCTAATATGTAAAAATTGTAAAATTATACCAAGAGAGATTTTAACCACACAACATAGGTTGATGGTATTAGACTTTTCTATTAAAGAGTGAAGTAGAAAAACTAATAGGAACAAGAAACTTAAGAACTAAATGGTGGAACCTGAAGGAGAGAGTTAATTTCATTTTAACGATAAGATAATGAAGAAAGATATATGGAATATAGATAACGAGACTAATATTATATGGAATAGTATGTCTTCTTGTATTAAGAACGTGGCTAAAGATATACTAGGAGAATCTAAAGCTTTAGATTAGATAGTGAAGATAGTTGGTGGTGGAATGAAGAAGTTCAAAAGGTGATTAAAGCGAAGAAAACATCATATAAAGATCGGCAAAAAAGTGTAAGAATGAGGAAAACTTTGAGATATATAAACCAGCATGGAAGGTAGCAAAAAGAGCAATTAGTAAGACTAAATATAAAGCCTATGAGAATTTCTATAAAAAGTTAGAATCAAAGGAGGG
>JBAKGM010000279.1:11022858-11062038 GCA_037177215.1 Asparagus racemosus | reverse complement strand
GAGAGAGAGAGAGAGAGAGAGAGAGAGAGAGAGAGAGAGAGAGAGAGAGAGAGAGAGAGAGAAGAAGAAGAAGAAGAAGAAGAAGAAGAAGAAGAAGAAGAAGCTTCTTGCCTAAGTGAACTACAAGAGTCGGTCTCTCATTTTAAAGATCAGCTCAAGTGAAGGTCTTCCTATTTTGGATTGGAGCAGCAGTACAAACATAGATAGTCTTTTGGGGCTTCCCACCTTGATTTAGGGAAAGGGGAAGAGGTAAATCCTGTTGCCACCATTGAGCATAGAATTAAACCGAGGAGAAGGGCTTTATTATTTGAGGAATGATATAAATCTATATATTCAATTAATCACTGTACATATTTGTATATATGGAGTGGTTACAAGAGATGGAAAGTATCAATCAAATCTCTACATATATTATCAAGTATCTAACAAAATCTCTATAGGTATCAGTATCAAATAATATCTTCAATACTCCCTTGCAAGCAAAGGGCGTGAAACGGCTTGCAGCTTGGACCATGGGAACTCAAAGCGAGTCCTAGCTAATGGCTTGGTCATGATATCTGCGAACTGATCATGCATGCTAATAAACTACACTTGAAGGTTGCGACGAGCAACCTTGTCGCAGACAAAGTGAAAATCAATCTCAACGTGCTTTGTCCATGCGTGAAAAATAGGATTCGCGGACGGGTAGGTGGCCCCCAAATTGTGACATCAAAGCATGGGAGGTGAATGGAGAGAGATATTGATTTCTCAGAAGAGCGACTGAAGCCAGGTCAGTTTGGCCAATGTGTCGGCAAGAGCCTTGTACTCGGATTAGGTGGAAGAATGGGAAACAATGCATTGCTTGCAAGACATCCACGAGACGAGGTTCGTACCAAGAAAGATCACAAAACCCCCTGTCGACTTGTGATCATCAGGACACCCAGCCCAATCAGAATCACAGAAGGCCTGAAGATGATTAGTGGGTCCACACCGAAAGGATAGGTCATGATCGATTGTCCCTTTCAGGTAACGGAGAATACATTTGACTGCCATCTAGTGGTCCTCCATTGGTTGATGCATAAATTGACATACCTTATTGACCGCAAAGGAAAAATCCGGTTGAATCGGAGTGATATATTGAAGAGGGCCCACAATCTGCGGTACTTGGTCGGGTTGGTGAATAGAGTACCAGAGAATTTAGTGAGAGCCATGGATGTAGAGAGTTGAGTGGTGACAGGTTTGGCATCTGAGAGGCCCACTTTCTGAAGAAGCTCAGAAATATATGTCCGCTGAGAGAGAAGGAGACCTGAAGGCTGAGGAACTACATCGATGCCGAGGAAATAATATAGAGGCCCCAAATCCTTAAGAGAGAAATTGATCGACAACGAGGTGATGAGGTGAGATATAAATGTCGAATCATTACCTGTCACGATAATATCATCTACATAGACAAGAACAAATAACTGAGTCTTGCCATTCAAGTAGAAAAAGAGGGATGAGTTAGTTTTGGACCTCGTAAATCCATTACTAGTGAGTGCCTGAGAAAGCCGATGAAACCAAGCTCTGGGGGCTTGTTTGAGGCCGTATAGAGACCGATGAAGGAGGCAGACGTGACTCGGAAGCGACAGATCGATGAACCCAGGTGGCTGAGACATATAGACGGTCTCAGTGAGATTGCCATGGAGAAAGACATTTTGAACATCGAGTCGGTGAATAGACCATCCATGAGACATGGCCAAGGCAATGATAGTGCGAATCGTCGTGGGCTTGACGACCGGACTAAAAGTCTCCTCGTAGTCCACACCCGGTTATTGGTGGAATCCCTTAGCGACCAAACGAGCCTTATATTGCTTAATCGACCCATCCGCCCGTCTTTTGATCTTGAAGACCCATTTGCACCCAACCACATTTATGGTAGAAGATGTCGGAACGAGAGACCAAGTGTCATTCTGAAGAAGGACATTGAACTCATCAGTCATAGCCCTGCGCCACTTAGCATCCTTATTAGCAATGGTAAAGCATGTTGGTTCAAGAGGTGGCGTGGGCATGGTAGTAGTGCACGTGGATGTTGAAGGAGAAAATAGAACTCTAGGTTTCAGATTAGGGCATAGGTGGATAGGATGGGTGCGGGGAGGTGGTGGTGGGGTGACACCGGTGGTAGGCGACGGAGAGGAGAAGGGGGAAGTCAGAGAGGGTGGGGTCTGAGTAGTTAAGGGGGTACTCAAAGGAGATGAACATGTGGGGGGGGGGTGGTAGTACAGGGAGGAGGATGAACTACGGGATCAAGCTGTAGAGAGTAAGCGGGCAAAGTTGAGTTTAGTGGAGGAGTATAAACAGGATATGGAAAGGTAGAGAGGGGTTCAGTCTAGGTTGTGTTGGGAACAAGAGAGAAGGAGGGGCTCATGGTATGGAACGGAAACTGAAGCTCATCAAACCGAACATGCCTAGTGATATGAAGGCGTCGTGTGTGTAAATCGAGACACCGATAGCCATGATGGGTAGAACTATAACCTAGAAACATGCAAGGAGAGGACCGAAAATCCATCTTATGGGAGTTGTAAGGCCTAAGATATGGAAAACAGAGGCATCCAAAGGCCTTTAAAAATAGATAATCGGGGGAAGAACGGAAGAGACACTGAAAAGGGGATTGATTTGAGGAAACTTTGGATGGCAGGTGATTGATGAGATAGATAGCACTTTCAAAGGTATAATGCCAATACTTTCGAGGGACAGAAGAGTGAGCTAATAAAGAAAGGCCAGTTTCAACAATATGACGGTTGCGACGTTCAACAACACCATTTTGTTCGTGAGTATGAGGGTAAGAGACACGATGAACAATTCCCAAAGAGGAAAATAAGGAGTTAATTTGCGAAATTCCCCTCCCCAATTAGTTTGAATAGATTTGAGTTTCGTGTTGACTTGGCATTCAACCATCGCCAAAAATTTAGGAAAGACGGTAAACACCTCATATGTTTTAGAAATTGGGAAAATCCACACGTACTTGGAATATGCATCAACAAACAGAACAAAATATCGATGACCATAAGAAGACATAGTAGGAGAAGGACCTCAAACATCACTAAAAATAAGCTCAAGAACAGAGTTGCATTTATTATTGGAAACTGACAAAGGCAACTTAGAAGATTTGACAAGTTGGCACGCAATACATAGAGAAGTAAACTTCAAAGAAGAATAAGGAAGACAATGTCACTTTATTATAGTCCTAACGAGTTGGTTGTGCGGGTGACCGAGACGCTGGTGTTAGATATCAGTTAAGGCCCGTTCAGCTATATGAGCAACAGAGGGTGAATGAGTGGCTACTTCGTTGCGGAGAGTGTAAAGGCCATTTTCACTGGGTCCGGTAAGTAGGGTGCAATGGGTGACGTGATCCTTCACAGCAAAAAAGGAAGGGTGAAACTCGAAAAACACATTGTTATCTTTAGTGAATTGTTGGATGGATAATAAACATTTAGAAATGGTCGGGACATGCAAACTATTAGAAAGATGAAATGAGGTAGTCGGTGTGTGTAAGGTGGATGAACTAACATGAGAGATAGGAAGACCTTTACCATTACCAATATGGAGGCTGTCGGAGCCAGAGTAGGACCGAGATTCGTCTAATCTGCCTATATCCGGAGTGACATGGTGATTCACGCTGGTATCTGGAAGCCAACTAGAAGAGGCTACAGATGGAGCTGGCACATTGGTGAAGTAAGTGGAAGGAGAGCCAGCGCCCGGTGAGAACACCACACTGATAGCAGGTAAGGGCAGTGTGGTTAGAACTATTGCAGATTTGGCATCGAGTATTGAACTACCCACATCCTCGACCACAGCCACGTCCACGGCCACGCCTCCTGTTGTTGTACCTGTTAGACTGATGTTTGTACCCATAAAACTGCTGGGAAGACGAACCATGATTGACATAGGTGTTGGGGCCAAGTATCGGACCATAAGCAGCGGCCCTGAGACCAGCCTGGCCGTAGGATGGCTGGCCATAACCTGCGGATGCAACTTGGCCCAAAGTAGGGTGGACTAGACCCGCTGCTGGTAGGTCGAAGTGAGGTACCCCAAGCACGGCCAGCCCGACCCCAGGCGTTGCCAGTCCGATTCCCTACGCAAGGTGTTGCTGGCCCACGGATTGTAAGCCGCTTGAGGTGTACCCTGCAGGCAGCAGGCTGGCAGTCAGGGGCTGAAGCTGTGCGCCGGTGAGATGTGCCATAGGAGAGACAGCGTCAACAGTAGGACGGCCATGAACGTAGTCACGACTGAGAAGAAGGGCATGCAAATCTTCAAAGGAAATGGCTTCAGGACGGGCATTGAGGGTCGTAGTGAGATCTCAGAACTCGGGACGGAGACCCTTAAAGATGTATACATTCAAGTCCGCAAGTAGAGATCGAACGTCTAGCGACGACAAGTGAATCAGAAATATTTATTGCAAGGTAGAGGTAGGTAGTGATTTGGTGATCCTGTTGTTTGAGTTCATGAAGGGCTTCATGGAGTTGAAGGATTCTTGTATTCGAACGAGACGCATAGGCACGTGCCAATGAGGACCAGATCTTAGAGGACGTCGAAAGACCGACGATGAGTGGGGAAGCTTCCTTAGAGAGAGTAAAAAGGAGAATAGAGACAACAAGTTGATCTTGTTGCTGCCAAAATAGAAACTCGGCGTTGATTTGTGGGGTGGATTGGTCGGCGGAAGTAACATACGTGGGTGGTGGTGGAACGGATCCGTCAATGTAACCCATTAGGGATTGGCTGCACAAGAAAGGAGAGATCTGCATTTTCCAATACAGGTAGTTGTGGGGGTTGAGTTTGATGGAGAGTTAGTGACGGGCATTCTGAACAACGGATGGCTGTGGTGGGTTGGTTAACACACCAGTGGAGGAGGTAGAAGAGATTTGAGACATTGTGGCCAAACACCTGAAATTCGGAGCAAAGAAGAAGGCGACACGAGAGTGCTCAACGACGACAAACGATGCACAAGAAATCTGAAAATTGGCAGCCCGAAACACTGGTGGAAGATAGCCAGAAAACTGGTTGAGGATGGCCGGAAAAGAGGATTGACGACTAATAGGGTTTCAAGGCTCTGATACCATATTATTTGAGGAATGATATAAATCTGTATATTCAATTAATCGATGTACATATGTGTATATATAGAGTGGTTACAAGAGATGGAAAGTATCAATCAAATCTCTACAGATATTATCAAGTATCTAATTGAATCTCTAAGCATCAAATAATATCTTCAATAGGCTTAACAACGCCTTACTTCCAAAAAAAAAAAAAAAAGCATGATTTCATTGCTTTCATTGACGTCTGTTGTTTTGACTGTCTGAATTGTATCTTCCTTCCCCTTCTCCACAGTGAGGACGTATTCTAAAGTGATGCGGATATACAAGCGCAAAGTTGCGGAAACAACAGGGTATTTAAGCGCAATTAAGCCTCATAAAAATGGTTATTTCATTTGAGGCAGCAGCCCAAGAGCCCAATATCAACATTGGGCTCCACCCATTTACCTCCGCGCTCGCTCCCTCTCCTCGATTCTTCTTCAAGTTCGCCAAAAACCCTCGAACCATAAACCCTTTGATCGATATCGCCATGTCCCAATTCTGGAAGCCAGGCTCGGACCGCCCAAAGGCGGTCATCGTCGACGACGAGGAGGGCGGAATCCTCTTCTACGCCGCTCTCCCCTCGGGCTCATCTGGGTACTCTTCGATCTCTGCCCCATTTCCATTTTTTTAAAAAAACCGAACCCTAGCTTGATTCTATGGTGTGAATTTGGGTGTTCAGGTATGGGCGGTCGACGATGGAGAAGCAGAAGCAGAGGCTGCCGGTGTTCAAGTACCGGAATGCGATTCTTTACCTTGTGGAGAATCACGCGACGACGATCGTCGTCGGAGAGACTGGCAGTGGAAAGACCACTCAAATCCCTCAGGTTTGCCCAGAACCCCCCATTTTCGATGCCAAAATTGCAACTTGCCCCTGTTTGCTGTTTGGTTTGGTTTGTTTGCAAGTGTAATTGCAGTGTAAGCGTCTGTTGCATTCAATTTTGTTGCTGTAACTGCTGTTTCAGTTGCATATTGTGTCTGCAAGTGTTGTGTCTGCAAGTGTTTGTTGTGAAGTATTAGGCTATTTAGACTTATGTTGTAAGTTGGGTATGACTAGACTTGCAACTTAAATGCCGTCTGCAGCTCAAAAGAATTACAACAGTGACTTACAAATACACCCGAACCTGCACAAGTCGTTAAGGCTTTTCCGCAATGGCGTTTGTTAGCTGTTGCGACAAACCGCACAATGCTTCGGTGAAGATTTATTTTGAGTTTGCTGCTATGTTAAAGCTAGTTTTCTGATAGTCCTAGGATCAAAGTAATGGAACCATTTTCTTTTGGCAGTGGAGCATAGCAGGTCAGAGAGGATGGTCTGTTTTTTGATCTGGTTCATGAATGTTTGTAGAGAATTCTTCTCCAAAACCATACAATGAAATGTCTCGGTGTACTCAGAGGTGATATTCGGTCTCTTTGCCTCTGATAAAGTTTGAGAACTTTGACTTGGTGCTTTACTCTTTAGTAAGGATGATTTACATGTTAACCAAATGAAAGAACACACTTCAAAACAGAATTTAATCTTCTGATGAATGTTTGATAATAACGAATGTTCTCTTCTATAGTTGAGGATCCTATGGAGGGGTTTCACTAGGAAGACTATATATTCCAGTGCCTCCCTGAAAATCTATCTGGTATTGGGTCATATAGGGTCCTATGCATCTAGTGTATGCATTTTCTTTTCTGTTCTCTGTTGATCAGGTATCTTTTCTATCTTCTCTGATCCGACACTGTCATAATCACTCATTGTTTCAGATGATTACATTTTTGGTATAATTATTCAAATACTGTAGGCCTTCTTAATTTTTTTATGTACGAGTCATATATTAAATTTAGGGATTATCATGATTATTTCTACTACTAATGCATTTTATTTTTCCTTTCAGTATCTCAAGGAGGCAGGTTGGGCTGATGGTGGTCGGGTTATAGCTTGTACTCAGCCTAGGAGATTAGCTGTACAGGTAATGTGATTGTCTCCACCATGATTTTACTGCACTCTTTTGCTTGTTCTTCATGTTTTTCCATAATGATTTTGTCCGTTTTCCCAGTAGTTTCTTTCAACATTCTTTCATGTTCATGTCCATGGTAGATATTGGTAGAGATGGTCAATCTTTCATTTGATTATAGCATCTTAACATAAACTCTTTTAGTTTCTTCTCCTTGTATTCAATGAATGTAGTAACATGCATGTGCATGTGCACTCCTCTATGACCTTTGCCTGAAAAAACTTCATATTTCATAGATATTCCTTAGTAACCATATTACCCACTAAAGGATAGAAGAAAGCTACTCCAACTCTTTCCCTTTTATCTCCAAAATTATTAATCACCAAGTATCAGAAGGAAACAACTTGCTTTTGTTTATTTAGCTTTCTAAGTGGCCATTATCCATTTCTAGTTAAAGGGCTGTATTTGTACTGCATGTGCTTTGCGTACCTTTTATATTTTGAAATTTTTTCATTGAACAATTAAAACTTTGAATAAATAAATGAAATTGTCGAATGAAATTATAAATAATTGGATGAATAATTATTATAATTTGGAAAATTATTTTAATTTAATTGTAAATTATTTAAATAACTATAACATAGTAATTAATCATTTAATATGGTAATATTCTAAAATATTTATAGCAACATACTTGTAATTTAGGATAATTATAATATATTAATATCCTATTTTAACACTATCTTATTAATAATAGTTTTATATAGTTATTTATACTATTAACAAACTTATAAAGTAACATAACAATTTACTGAATAATTTAATAAATTAGCTTTTATGCTGTTATTAAATAATTTATTTAATATTGTAATTATTAAGTAATAGTGTAATTATTAATTAAGTAGTACTATTAAAATAATTATACTATCTGTACAATATTTATATTAATTTTACTATACTATTTATAAAAATAATAGTATAATTCTTAATCATTGCACTATTATTAAGAGGTGAGGAGATGCATATATAGTTAATAAGAAATTATGAATATTTAGTGAAATATTAATTAAAGATAATGAATATAATTGAGAATTATTAAAATTTGAGAGGGCCCGCAATCAAAAGTTTTGACAGCCCAATCTTCTTTTATAGGTAGTATGTATTTGTTTGCATTGAAGTATTGCAACCATCGACAATTTATTAGGAAACAATGTTGACCTTTTGAAAGCCGAGGAGGTATTGGACAATCAACAAGCCAATAACACCTCACCCCCTCCTGCAACCCGTAAAAGAAACTACATTCACATGCCAAATGTCCAAATTGTGTTAGAGCGTAGACCTTTGGGTACTTTAATTGTGGTACCAATCAGTTAATCTATGATGAGTTATCAAAATAAATATTTGTTTGCAAACTAGCGATCTGCTGGTATAGTGTTTGAATTATTTTTGTGTACGGACATGCTATGTATATTTTTATTTGTGACTTAATGGAATTTAATAATACTCTTCCTTGACTAGCATTTTCTTAGTTATAAGAACTTTAGTGTAAATCTCAATTCTAATCTAGGTAATATAAGGTTTGGTGTTTACCTCTCTTCCGCTGTTGAACTAAGTCTCTATTGTGCTTGTGTAGTCGGTTGCTTCTCGTGTAGCTGAGGAGATGGATGTTAAATTGGGAGAAGAAGTTGGGTACACTATTCGTTTTGATGACCAAACAAATCCGGTAGGACCTCTTTCCTTTTCTTTATTAATTAATTAACTTTCTTACTTAAGCATCAACCATTATTATGCTGTAGAATTAAAATTTTCAGTAGGGAGAACCATTTTCAATATAATTAGATGCAATTCACTGATAAATATTTTTCTAGTTTACGATACAATGAGTTCATCTGTTTGAGATCTCTCCACTTCTTCTCTCTCTTGTCAGGAGACAACAAAGATCAAGTTTCTTACTGATGGTGTATTGCTTAGAGAAATGATGGACGATCCTCTTCTCACCAAATATAGGTGATGCGCACTGCACATCGTATTTTCTGAATTTTTATAGAGAAGTAAACTAAATATATAGTTCATTCACTTGTAGTTAACATTTCTGGTTACATTTTGTATCCCTTAATGGTGTGGCTTCATTATTTTGTGGATTTATTATAATTCATATGGTTACCTTATAGTTTACTGCAGAAAGTGGCTTGATGATTCTCTACAACTTCAAGCTCAGTGCATAAGACAGCTTGATAGTTTTCTGCATATGTATGGTAGAGCATTAACTAAAACCATATCAATTGGAGGGGGGACGATTCTCTACCTCAAAGGTTTATATCAAGGGTCATCAATAAGCCCGTGTCTTGTACATTCTTATAGATGAACTTACTAGGCATATTAAGATGATATCCTGTAGGGCATATTTGCTGATGATATTCAATTAGTTGATGAAATTAGAGAAATGATATTTTTTAAGTAAACATGTAGAGAAATGCTTTAGAATCTAATACTTGAAAATATACGGAATGTAATACCCCAAAAAGTATGTGAAGAAATAGGTGTGAGATATAGGTTTATGTTCAAGAAAAATCTAGGAGGAGACCTTTTTCACTACTTATGATAAAAGAGTTTGCAATTCATGGAATCAAAGAGGAGGTTAAAATGGAGAAGTGATTCTTGAACTTTATGATAATAGAATATCAAAGAAGTAAGTTTATTGAGACCCTAATTTTTTCCCCTCTATTCTAAGAAGCCCCTAAGTTTTTAATTTCGACAAAGAGGTCCCTAACTTTCAATTCCGTATTCTCATTATACCATATCTATGTTCAACCGTTTAAAATATGGGCATTTTAGTCGTCGTTCTAAAATTTTGAAGGGATCTCTTTCTTTCTCTCGCTCTCCCTCTCCCTCTCCCCTCCTTCGTCTACAAAATGCAACCCTTCTTTTTTTTGTAGATGCTCGGCAAGCTCATCTCTTCTCTCTTTGTCCATCATTCATTTCATTTTGAAAATGGCCTTTGAAAGCAACTATTCTCATAGCCTTTGAAAGTCTAAATTGAAAAAGTAAAAATCAAGGTTTTAATGAAAGCTTGCAAAACCAACAAAAAATAACATTAGCAGTCGAAAAATAACAAAATCATAATTAAGTAATATAAATTCTTACACAGTTTATCATGGTCTCAGGTACAAAGTTGTTGCAAGCATACAACTTAACTAATGCAATAATAACCCATGCTAAATATCTATGAAAAGCTTCCCTTCCCCGCAGATCAATTTAAAACTGCAAAGAAGGAAAATCAGAAATCTGAAAGTATTTTATCCATCAAACTAAGTTTTGTAATAAATCTCTAAAGAAAAAGAAAACACAAGTCCATCCTTGAATCCAAAAACCCATAATATCATTGAGCTAAAAGCAAAGCTCTCGAATAATTCAAACCAAAAACCCATTAGGTTTTCTCAACTATTGATATTTATATATATACTGAAACAATTGTGTTTACCACTGTAGAATGTCATTTCATAGCTACAATAAACTTTATCTAAATAAGTAAATTGTTTTGACACATTTGTTGAAAAGTCAATTAGCTCAATTGGTTGGAGCTTCAAGTATCAAGGCGTAGGTATCATGTTCAATGCCAGTCTATCGCAATTTTTAATTTTCGTAGAATAAAGAAAAAGAAAAGAGACTAAATATCAGAACCCCCCCCCCCCCAATAACTTTGGACAATTATTGGATAACTCCCCTTGACTTTAAAACTATCAGAAACACCATCTCTTTAACTTTGAGATTTTATCCAAAAAAACCCCCCTTACTTTGAGATTTTATCAGTAAACTCCCCTAATAAATTCTCAAAGTTAAAGAGGATTTTCTGATACCCCTATACTTAAAGGGGGTTTTTATGATATATTCAAGTTTAGGAGGGTTATCCGATAATCGTTCAAAGTGAAGGGTTTTTGTTTATATTAAGCCTATAAAATGTCCTTAAAAAAAATATGACGTATGGTAACGTGGAGAGCTAGGCACATCCCAATAGAGGGTATTTTGCACATGTATCCAACTTATATATCACTTATTTTTATGCCCACCACCTTCTAGATCTACTCTTTAGGACCAAATGACTTCATGAACTGTAATAATATAATATAAGAATAAAATGAGGCATAATATAAGTGTCTTTTTTCTATAAACCCAAAATTGACACCCATTTAGTTTTAAATTCACCTTTCATCTCGTATAAACCTAAACACTCAACCCCCCACTCCTTTTATTTTTAAATCCACCTACATCTAAAATTATTGTTAGACCCAAATACTTCAACTGACATTGTACTTCATATTTTTTTAAACCTGCTTATTGAGTATATAGCTCCTTCTAAGGCTAGCTTCAGTAGAATCTTGGGAGCATGTGACAGATCTAAAGGTCCAGTTGGACTTCTAGAATTAGGGAGTCGGGGTTGTGACATTTTTGGACATGAAATGAAATTGTCACATCAAATTTAGGCCATTTAGCATGCCAAATCTATGAGTTAATAATTCCAGCTATGAGCTGGTGTAACAACGCTTGTTTGGGCTCAAAGAAAAAATACATAAATATTTTGAAAAACACTACGGTTGTCTTTTGTCCTTGTGCTATTAGTACATGCTAACTCTTGTTGTAGTTTGAGTTTATGGCAACTGGTGAGTGTTAGTTGCTTACACCAGCTAACTCTTATTACTAAACAAAGGCCTAAGTATTTGAATCTGGTACTGAGTTTAAGAAAGCGAAAGGAAGAAATACGACACAGCCTTTTATTCACCATGATTGCCCCACAATTCCCTCACAATTATCGAAATTTGTTGTCCCTAACTCTGTGTATGAGATATGCAAGCTTCTCTTAGAAACATGATCTAATATTCTAATCCCATCATTACATCAAATTTTATCAGACTGGCTGGAGGACCAGCTGCTTTATGATTATGCTATAGATTTCAGGTGTTAACCACATGACTGGTCTGATTTTTCCTGTGAAAATATTTTTATGTTACATTGATTCCGTGCCCAAAATTTCAAGATGTATTTGCCTATTTCGAGCATATCTCTTCCTTGTTCTCCTTGGTGAACTTATCATTTAGCATGCAAGTTCCAAAAACTCCGTTTTGAGCTTTATCAATGTTTGCATCTCTCTTTAGATTGAATATCATTGGTTATGAATGCATCACCATTCCATTTTTTGTTTGCATATTGGAGGCTTTATTTCAATATTTTAATCTTGCCTAGTAATTTTCCATCTTTGTTCTTTGATTAGTGTCATAATGGTGGATGAGGCTCATGAAAGATCCCTCTCAACTGACATGCTACTGGGCCTCCTGAAAAAGGTTCCAAATTTAAACCTTTTCAACTAGTTCTTATAACTGCATGTCCAGTTCAAGCTAGTTTTTATCCTCGGATGTAACAGATTCAACGTCGTAGACCTGAATTGCGTCTAATCATATCTTCTGCAACAATTGAGGCAAAATCCATGGCAAATTTTTTCCATATCAGGTGCTGTAATAAAAGAAGTGCTACATGTCTCTTTTGGAGTTGTATACCTTATTTATCACTTGATTATTCTAGTTTATCTTACCCTGTACAGCCTATTATTTGGTTGAAGGCCCTTTCAACCATAGATGTCAATTTCACATTAACTTGTCTAGACTAAAGCACTAGAACCACAAATCTTGTTTCCTTACTTTTCATCAAACCTAACCAGTATCCTAATATATATATATATATATATATTGTGTCTCCTTCAGAAAGAAGAATCAGGTGGAGGCCTCTGAAGACTCTGTTCCCAAGAAAATGCCGGCTATTCTTTCTGTAGAAGTAAGTTCCGAACTTAGCTTGAAGTCAATCTTAGGTATGAATTTAGCGACAAGGTGCTTTCTAGTAATTTCTGAGATGATAATGTTATAAACTCAGCTCATATGGTGCAAATGCTTTCGATGCAACAGGGTAAAAGCTATCCAGTAGAAATTCATTACCTTGAGGAGCCTACCTCTGATTATTTGCAAGCAGTTGTTAGTACTGTGAAGTCGATTCATGATGAGGTAGATTGCTGCTTATTTGGCATTAAGGAAATAACGTTTCTGTCATGTAATGTCTGTCATTATAAATTCATGTTTACTGCCAAAACCTTCTTAATTAGTTTCAATAAAAATTCTTTGCTACTTGAATCTGAAAATTTTCACTTAAAGGTACTTTTCACTTCTACATCATTATCTTAAGATTCTTACAAATTTTTTATTTTGAAGGAACCACAAGGCGACATTCTTGTATTCCTGACAGGTCAAGATGATATTGATGCTGCTGTACAATTACTTACGGATGATGCTCAAGACAATAGGAGACACTCTTCTGGTAGTGTTATAAAAATTCCATTTTTATGTTAGTGAAATGGTGTGATTTTCAAGTACTATCAGCCTAACATTCTCCAGAAGAAACTTAATTTCATTGACTTTATAGACTGCAGAAAACAAAATCAGTTAAGGGAGTAACTTAATCTGTGTTTTACTCTTAAGTCCTTGTCTATCGTTTGTACTTTCGCATCTCTGTCAATCCATGCATATTTGCTTCTTTTTTTTCTTATTCATTTTGGCAAGTGCAGGTGGAAAGTCATCATGGTTTTTACCCTCATAATTGTATGATGTGCATATGTTTTATTTTCTGGTGTTTTATCCTTTGTTTATGTTTCTTTTTGAGTCGTTAATTGTCCCAGCTTCATGTTCATTGAACTTTTATAATTGGTAATAAACTCTTTTTTAGCTTGACAGTCAAACTTTCTTATTAGCGGCTTAGTTTGCCTGCCTCAAAATTTACATGTGAACTCCTAATGTGGAGAGAGCATCGTTAGGTATGAAATACTACTCATCTGTGCTAATCCAATTGCATTTACAAGGACTGTTGTGAAAGAACCTTTTTCTTGATTCACATTTGTGCATATTTGCAGATATAGGTCCCAGTATTTAGAATACCCATCATGCAGAAGATGGCTATTTCTGTGGCTTTGGTTTTAATCAGTTGAACCCATTCAAGTTTTTAAACTACAATTATTTATGCCACAGTGAACAAACACAATCTCAAATTGTTTATTGTTGGTTATGTAAAAATTCCGTTATAATGATCTGGACTGCATGACTTCATTAAGTAGGTGTTTTAGCTCCTGGTGTTTCTTTTAATGCCCGATACAATTCTTTCAGCAAGATTTGACAGTGCTAACAAGTTGCTTAGTCCAAATTTTTTATCACGCTTGGATATATGTAGTATCTCTTTTTAGCTAGGCTTGTTTGACAAACTTGTTGCTTACATTCTAATTCAATGTCTAAAGGTTTATTTTGACCATGCCTGTCAAATACTAGTAAGACTACATATTGACATACAGATGTAACTTTTATCCGTTTTTCAATTAAGAATGTTTTGAGACTGAGCTGACATAGATTCCACGCATTGTTACTTTCTTATTTCCAGGGTTGCTGGTTTTACCTTTGTACTCAGGACTTTCGCGTGCAGACCAGGTTTAGTATTCTGAAGATTATGAAACTATCCAGCTGAGTAGTATGATTTTGATGGAAGTATTTATTTTTCGATATTCCTTGTTTTCCTCTAAGGACTTAGTGTTTGCTCCAACCCCCAAGGGGAAAAGGAAAGTTATTATATCAACCAATATTGCTGAAACATCATTGACTTTGGAGGTATTGTTTATGCCTTTTTTCAGTATTTATAAGGCACTCTACAGAGACAATTAAATTTAAAATGTTTTCAAAATTTTGCAGGGAGTGGTTTACGTTGTAGATAGTGGTTTCTCCAAGCAGCGGTTTTATAATCCGGTAAGTATTTTCTTTAATTTTATGCATTTGTAGTTATAGTTATTTGTTAATATTTCTTACTTTAATTAGGTTAGCCTTGTGCTGGATGGATACATGTAAAACATTTTCAGCTTCGCGATAAACAGTGATGACTGGCTCAATATTTAGATTATATAATAGATGATTCCTTGGTAGCTACCAGCAGGTGTTGATATTTTAAAGTACTGCCAACTAAAACCAACTGAAATCTACTACCAACTACCAAGCATTTCCTTCATTCTCCTAGTCTGATCTAATCCATAATGGCTCCTACAAATCTATTAGAAAGATTTAACACAATATCCATAACTTTATATATTTCTTTATATCTTGTAAATCTTACTCTGCCAGCTTATTAGTTTTGTCTCCATTAATCATCACATTTGCTTCTCAGTTTAGATTAGTGGCAGTTGGATAGGAAAAGCATTGGTTCGTCTTGTACAGTTGTACTGTGAACCGAACATGTTTGTCTACTTTATTACTTGAGGCTGAGGTGATAATGACAGGTCATGAAGTTAATATGTTCTCGTTGATCAATCACTTTTACGCAGTTGCTTCTATGAGCAGGAAGCTTTTGTCATTTAAACCTTTTACTCAGTTGATAAATCTGTTTTGTTCTTCCATGATGACTTAATTCTTTAATTACCTGTATGTATTATCCTAACTGAAACTTTATAATTACCCTCTTGGCTCCTTCCAGTTCCTCAGTTCACTATCTTTCTCATTTCCTCATGCATTAAACAGAATTCCGCTTAGCAATTATCGTTAGCTCTTCGGTGAATTTAGAGCTCAAATAGCAGTTCTTCCTTTGTACACTTGAACCAGTCGGCCTTTTGTTGGTGATATAGCTTTCCTCTAGTTCAATGAGACTTTTTCTAGGAAGTCTGTGCTGGCTTCGGTCAGATGTGGCTCCTCTGTCCACAGGGCCATACAGTGATGCCATATAAATTTGCTACAAGAAAATGTTTAAATGGTAATAAGGTTTTCATCTACTCGCTTACTTATGATTGAAATGTTTATCATATTCAGAGTTCATAATGAGATCCCATGTTCAGTTTTCCCTTAAAATGTTATATAATATTGATGCCACATTGATATCCTTGCATATACAAAATTCCCCACACCTTGGTGACTTCTTGACACTGGAACTTTAAAGATCTTATTTTAGTTAGCATATTTTCATTTTTCGTGATGTAAAATTTTTGAAATCTTTATGTCTAGAGCTAATTTTCCCTCTGCTTTTCCAAGTGTTATAACAACAATCTGACTTCTTCAGCATACTTGTTAGGTTTCTGATATCGAGAATTTGGTGGTTGCACCAATATCAAAGGCGTCTGCGAAACAAAGGGCAGGGAGAGCTGGAAGAATAAGACCAGGGAAGTGTTTTAGGTACATGACTTACCAAATATTTGGCATATCCTCTCTATGCTCGCCAATAAGCTAACTTTTTTATATATAATATTTCATCACATAATCCACAGCAGCTACAGCCCTTTTGCACATGAGAATTGCGAAGAACTATTTGCATATGTATGTGTGTGTTTGTGCATGCACGTGGGTAGTTTCACTTATTACTGAACATACATAAAATATATGCCCACGTGTTTTTGTGTTAGTTACAAGTAGTTCAAGTGTTGATCCAGGAATTACTTACTGAGGGTATAAAGAACTACTTAAAATAAGAATAAAATATGAAGAGTAAAGTAATACTAGGTAATTTTGATCATAGTGTGCTACTGTCTTCTTATAGAATTTGATTCATTCTCATTTGGGTAGGTTTTCATAAATTTGTATTAGAATATCAATGGGCAAAGGCACATATAAAGCCCCAAGCTGGTAAACCTCTGCAGAGGTAGATTGTAATGCTGTTAAGCCATGCCCTTGTTGGATCAAAAGGAAACATGTAAATACTAACTTTCTTAGTCATAAGAAGCAAAGGATTATTTAGGAATTTTTCTCCGTAGACTAGTTGAACATGCATGGCTTAGAACCAAGGCTCGAAATCTCAATATCCGATATTGGGTCTTATATTCTGATTTCAGTATCAGGAGTCTCATCTGTCACAGTGGTTTCCGATTAGAATTATCAAATAATCGAAATTGGTGTTTAATGTTTTTAACAATTCATTAAAAATATCAAAAAATTGCCCCCAGGAAAGTAATATGTTGGCATTCTTGAATAGTTGACAAATTTTAGATTATGTTTTGATGTAACACTAATTAGTTTGCAAACAGATATAGAAATGAGTTGTTAAATATTGATGACGCAACATTGATGTACATCAGATGGCTTTTTAATTGTGTATATTAATTAGCATGTGAATGCAGATGAGTTACTGAGAAGAAAGTTTATGAATATTGTATTAGAAAGCATTAATAGGTGTACAACTGATGTTATTGGGTTGATTACTTAAAAATATCTATTGACAAGTAATAACTTACTAGGTTATTGAAATACTTTACAAGATATGGCCTATTTTTTATATTTGGATCCATTAATTTTTAAAATCATTAACTTTTGCTTGTGGTTTTAAACATGTCAAGTGTTTTAAAATTGAATTTACTGAATTACTATATGCATTGCTTTTTTCAAGTCATCCCTTTCCTTTAACAGATCAAGAACTCTTTTTTCTTCAGTAATTAGAATATATTCAAATATATGGTTGACTTTTGTCTCAAGAGTATTCAATATTTTATTTAATCCCCTATACCAGGCTATATACAGAAGATTATTTCCTGAAGGACATGCCTGCAGAGGGAGTTCCAGAAATGCAAAGGTCAAACCTTGTCTCTTGTGTAATCCAAGTATGTATGCTTTATTTGTGTAATCTTTTTATTATTGTTTGATTCTTGTTAATAAAACTATAGTTTTTGGTATTCCTTATTATGCATATGAATTAAATTTTGGTTGACCGCCTCTATGAACCATTCTCCTTTATTTCTAATCATCCTTGTACATTTTTCAGTGTATCATTGCTGTTTTCCAGTGTTTGGTTAAAAACAAATTTAACATTTCATTTCATCATATGTTACTTGGCAGTTGCATTTATTTCTTGTTTCTCTAAAGTACGTGTCAGTATTCTTTAGATGCAATATCTTGCAGCTTTAATTTTTTTTATTTGAGATTTTTCTGTCTGGAAGGTTCACAGTTTTGAGTTCGTAACTGGACGTGATTAATCAGCTGCATTTATAAATTAAGAGAGGAGCATCAATGTTCTTCACAGCTTATCAACACAATTTGCATTGAGAAAATGAGATGTAGAATTTGGTAACCCTACTTGTTGTAGGTTATGAGTTAAGCTACAAAATCTAGGTGTGAGAGTTTTAAGGTGGAATATGTAATGTTGCATGGTATTTGTAGATACTTGAAAGCTCGAGAATCACTGAAGGTAAGTATTTATGCACTTTTGAGTCACAAGACACTCAAGGCAAAAGTACAAAAAGACAATCTTGATTTTCTAATATCTTCTGAATGGACTTAAAAGGCTTCATGCCCATAAACTTCTCTCTAGGTAAAATAAGTTTGTCCATTCATGTCAAATATTGTTTAAGATACGTGCAACTATATCCACCTTCATTTACCTAAGGGTGTGTATGTAGCATTTCCTTGTTGACAATAATATCATGAAATAATATTTTACTTATTTTACTCTTTTAACACAATTTGCAAACTTAAATAGTGACCTCATATCTAAAATTTCAAATAACTGCAATATCCAAGACTTCCAAGTGCAACAATTTATCATTGTGTACAAAGAAAGATATGTCTGTGCCTGGGGATCCTTGTAAAGTTTCTCTCTAGATAATATGTAAATCTCTATTCATCAAGTCAAATAGGTAAGGAGTCTTCTTCTTGGAACAAAACCAGAGGAATTTGGTAAGGATTGGCATTCCTTGGAGTGTCTGCTGTTTTTGTTGGCTCCTGGATTTATCCTCACAAGGTACAACTGGTATAGTAGACGCTATTGCATACATGAAAAGCCTTGGTTTCTAATAACTCCTGGTTGTTAAACATGAATCTATTTTATAATTGTGTTTTAAATTGATCGTATAATCTTTTAATATCAGACTTGGTGCACTGGTTATGGTGAGGACAGATGCTGACACATTGTGCATTGTCTATTTGCTAATAATCTTTGAAACATTGTTGTTGTTGTTATGTGTTGTACAAGAATGTCAAGAATGTATGAGTTATGTTAGACAAAAAACATGCTTTAAATTCAAAAAACTCCATTTAACTGTCCTTATTGCTCTTTGTATAATGTTCTTCCCTTTTCCATCTTGTGATATTTTCTCTCTGTTGAAGTCTTCTGTGTTTATATTGTAATTTGTTGTCCATGACACCTTCTGTATTGTATTTTAGTGAAAAATTGTTGCATTCTGCTATTGAATATTGTTCGGGATTTTTTGCATATATACCCCTCAAATCTCCATATTGTCAATTTTGCCCCCCCCCCCTTCTAAATGATGTTATTTGCAAAACTACCCTCCAATTTTCTGACATTGGATTTTTCTACCCCTCCAGCTTAACAATATTACTTTCTGAATAGGGCAATGCTAAACTATACAATAATTTCTGTTTTCCAATAGATTTGCAATGCTTTCCTTTTAAAAACTAAAACCGTCAAGTGGGAGGCGCAGAAAAAGTGTGAGAGATTTGGGGGGTAAATTTGTGAATACCAAGATGTGAGGGGTAAATTTGCTAATATGAAAGATTTGAGGTGTATATATATGTAACAGCCCCATATTGTTAATCACTTATGCTGCAAGATACATTAAACTTTCTTTGGATGGTTAATTGTTCATGCTATTTCCAGATTTCTGTTTCTGTTTTTCTCTGTTCTGATTATGAACTTTTGGTTTATAATGTCTGCATGTTTATTGTATTCGCATAATGTAATACATTTATTCTGTTTTGTCATTTATCATTCTGTGATGGTTTTGAATGTACTGTTGATGGCCTCGAGAAGATAACCTTTTTGAGTTTCTTAGGTTTCTATTCTACTACTACTCTCAACAACTATATGTCATTCTTAATGCTACTGTCTTTGCTGACCCCAAGGATATGGGCTTTCTTGTTAGCGTTGATGTTAATGCTACTGTCTTTGAATGTGCAGTTGAAGGCTCTAGGCATAGATAACATTTTGGGCTTTGATTGGCCAGCTTCTCCTTCACCAGAGGCAATGGTGAGAGCACTCGAGGTTCTCTACTCCTTGGAGGTTCTTGACGAAGATGCCAAGCTCACTTCACCTACTGGTTTTCAAGTTGCTGAAATTCCTTTGGTATTTTTCTATTTGAATAATATTTTTCTAAGAAAATTTCTATATACTATAATCAGTCCTTTTGTTATTTGTTTAGGAATGTTTAAGAAGTTGAACATATCCTGATATATTTTACAAAAAGCAATCTGTTCTAAATGAATGTAGATAGGATATCTCCACACACACACACACACACACACACACACACACACACACACAAAGGCTCACAGCAAGTGCTTCTCATGCACTGTTTAAGCACTACCCAACTTACCTGTGTATTAGCGAAAGCCATTCTCCTCGTGCATGAATTGGATTTGATGTACACATGTAACTTCCTACACAAATTCTATTAATATGTTTGTACAGTCCATACCCTTTGTGCTCTATATTTTCAAGTTTTTGAACTAGCTCTTATTTTCCTGATTGATCCATATGTCTGTTGGAAGGAGTTCGCAACAACCCTAATTGTCCACCTTTTGCTGTCAATTGTGTCTAGTTTTGCATAATCTGTTTTCTGGTTTAGCATTTACTATAAGCCTCAGTGTTTTCTTTTGGCTTTGAGATGGTTTTGTGAATCCACCTGGGTTTATCGAGACCATATTGTGAATTAAACTAATAATGCCCTTTGAGAGGCTTGTTTATAAGATATTTAATACCTAGATAAGCAGATGTTTTTAAATGGATAGTTGGATTGCTTGAAGTTATGAATTTTTTCAATCTGTTTTGTCTGTTCAGTGGGTTGATACATAGCTCTATAGAAGGGAAGTACTTGCAAATTTGTTATTAAGAGTGGTCAATAATCTGCCACATGAACTTTAGGCACACCATTAGATTTAGCTGATGTTGGCTCCCCTGATGTGGTATCTGCATTGTGTAAGGCATGTTGTTGTAATGCTTTGCTGTTCTAAGATCGTGTGAAGTTCTACGTGCTTTTCCTTTAGACTGGAGCCATTTCGATATAAGACTTTGAACACATGTTGTTTCATGGTTGATATGTCATCTTATTTTTTCACAACTGGCTGGTCAGGACCCTCTGATTGCGAAGATGATATTATCAGCAAATACTTTTGGATGCTCTGAGGAAATAATTACTATTGCAGCAGTGCTGTCTGTTCAGGTGATACTTCTGCACACTAAATTCCAGTTCTCACGACAATATTATTAGGAAATTTGTCGAGGTATTACAACATTGACTGGCATATAACTTTTGCAGTCTATCTGGGTTTCTCTTCGGGGAACCAAAAAAGAATTTGATGAAGTAAAGCTTCGGTTCGCTGCTGCGGAGGTTAAAAACTCTACTTTTGCATCTAATTTAAATTATTAGTCACGGTGTTTGTTTCCTCATGGGTTCTATATTTTATACGATATTGAACTGTAATAATTTTTGGTAAACACCTTGAGATATAATTTTTCATTAACTAAAGAGTAACTTACCAATTGTCTTGAATAGTGCGGATTTAGGAACAAGTTAATTTCTGTGCCCCTTCTATCATTTATACTGTGCATTTGCTATCTCTTGCTTTACTTGGATTGATCAGTAAATTCTCAGTATTGCTTTTAATTACAGCTAGAACCATCAAATTGTACTTTAGACCGAGTTTTCTTTTAATGAATAGTAATGTTGCCCTTGCGGTAACTACGTCATGGCCAATATGGAGGAAAGGCAAAACCTCACTGTTTCGGTACATTCCTACTGCAGGTGCTCTATACACTCTAAAGGACAAACAAAGTCTTAAGACCGTTCTTGTTTTCTAAGGTTATAAATTCAGCGCATTATATATTTTTGATTCCCTGTTGACTGATTCTAAGAACAATACTTGCTCTTTCATATGTTATGCCATCACACTACAATCATGTTTTTTCATCCTTTCTGTATAAGAACCTGAGGATTCTGCATGTTCTTAGTTATGATTCATTTGCATGTGGAGAGCCATGCATCTGTGGCCATTGCATGCAGTGGTGCAGGTGTCTGGTGACCATGTTGCTTGAACCAGTGTTGACGTATATTTAAATGTTTAGTTCATGGTCAGAGTAATTTCTCTTGTTCAACTTTTTATGTGTTTGTGACATCTCTGTTTTGCCTTTTGCAGGGAGATCATGTGTCGTTCTTAAATATCTATAAAGGATTTCTGAACTCTGGGAAATCTTCACAGTGGTGTTATAAAAACTATATAAATTACCATGCTATGGTGGGAATTTTTAAATAAAAACAGCAATAGCATCATTTTGTTCTGCTGCTGATGCAGGTTGGATTAGATCAATCTTTGTAACATGATAAGTTGTATGATGTGTTTTGCAGAAAAAAGTCATTGATATAAGAGGACAACTAAGCACGCTGTTAAAGCGGCTTGGCATAGTTTTGAAATCATGTGAACAGGATACAGAGGTTTGCATTCTTCTATCATAATTGCTTATTGTTGCCATAAACTTGACTCTCATTTGGGGCATTCCTGAGTTAGGTTTTACTAGGTTTTAATATTCTTTTACTTTCTTATTAGGTGAAATTTGAATTTACCCTCCTCACATGATTATGATAAAAAAGCTAGTTATTAGTTGACACGGGTACTACCTTTCGATTTCTGGAGCAAAAATGTACTGTATATACCTAAACATGGTGCTAAGTATTTGCATATACACCGTCAAAGAGAAAAATAATAAAAAATCAGCACTACATGATTTTTCTAAGCTTATACGTGCGTATATTATGTTAACTTGATTTGCAAATTAACTACCATAAGTGCTTTGGCTACTAGTCTGGCTTTTTTTAAGTTCCCTCGACTGCACGTGTTTGAAACATACCTCGTGGAAAGTGGAAAAGTTCTCTATTATTGTGATTTGCTGGAGTCAGTAAGACCATCTTCCACCTTAAAGTAACATATTAACTAAATTATATATAAACTTCTGTTATGTTTTGCAGGCATTAAGGAAGGCAATCATCGCTGGATTTTTTGCTCATGCGTGTCACTTGGAGGTAAGTATCCGTTGTTTGTTTACACTTCGCATGGACTGTACTCTTCAAATTTTCTCTCCAGGTCTTAATTTAAATCTCTTGTTATTGTATTTCTTTCTTCATGCATTTAACATCTTTGCTGCAGCTTGTGAGCTTTAAATGTTTATGTTTTATTACTTTCAATCTGATATTTCTTTACACTCTAGTATAAATAACCTTTAGTTGTTTTTTTTAAAAGATGATGCAGATGATAAGGATGCACTTTGATCAATAGGAAAATGAGACGAATTTGGGTCCAGATTGAAGTAGTAATAGGAGGAAGGGAGTATATACTTATTGGCATGAATAGGAAATGCACTGTTTGATGGACTAGAAACCCACTCTGCGGTCATATTTGATATTTCATTTCCATTGCAAAAATGAATAAAGTGGGTTCAAGTTAATGTAATTTGACAGAATCTACTCTGTGTTGCATAATAATTTGGTCCTAGTAGAATTAGTGCCGTATGAATGAAACTCCTTGTTTCTCATAGATTGTTACATAATAAATAAGTCGCTTATCGAACTTCGGGGAAGTTATGTTACTTATGTAAAAATATGAGCTTTTGGAATTGAAGGGGCCTTGTACATGATGAACGTGTCAACAATCTCTGTAACTTGGAATTATTTCTTTCCCTATGTATCATTTGATTTAATACTCTTGGTCCATCTCATTGCCATGAAAATTGCAACAGCTGACATGTAAAATTCTCCTTTTTCTCAAAGATTTTCTTTAAGTATTTCCTAAATAGTATAGAGTTAATTGACATGTTAAGTGAAACAATTGCGGAGCTATGCTTTTTTTATTCTCACGTCAGGTCACTATGTGTTTTGTTGGAAACTCAGGATATTCCTTATGCATAGCCTTGCACTGTAAACCTGAAGAGTGTAGCCCCTTATAAGCATCTTTTATTTTATGATTCATACAGTCAACTAGCACTTTTAATAATCTACGATATTAGTGTATTGTTTTTGAAGATGGCTTCCTTTTCTTGTTTGCTTGTTGCAGGAATTCAGTCAGAATGGAATGTACAAGACTATAAGGAGTTCTCAAGAAGTATATATTCATCCATCATCTGTGCTCTTTAGGTATGTAACAAATCTCCTACATTGTATTTTCGCATATCTTCCAAGCATGGAATACGACCTCTGTCACAATCTATGCAAAATATGTTGCTGGTCAATATAGCGTAATCATGAAAGGGCAAATTAGAGCAAACTTAGGTTGAGATCGGACCAATACTTTTGTTGTCACTTGTCACACGTCTTCTATTTCAAAGTTTATATTGGTGATGGTGGAATATTTTTGATAATTGGTTCTCAATCCTGTTTTGTGTTTTTTGTCATAATTATAATAGGATCAGTAATAGTATTGGGAACAAGAGGGGATCTTGAAGATAGCTGGTAAAACATATATATTACGGGGGTTGTCGGAAACTCGAGGTAGGGCCCTAATAACCAAGTTGGAATTTCTACAGTAAGTACCTTAAACTAAGAATATATAGGGTGGCTAACTCTAATACCAAAATTGTAAAAGGAGAATATAATGACCGAACAATATTGATCTTGCCTGGTGAAAGGAACAAAGGAAGGGTTACTATTAAAAACAGAATAAAATGAATCATATACATTGTTAAGAGAGGAAGTAGGTGAAGAAATATGTGGTAATAGGTCACAAATAAGGTGAACCAAAAATCATAAAGATTCATAAGTACAAATCCATATAAACACGTGCTTGAACTTTTGATGACTTGCGTCATGATTCATATTCATTAACCAATATTCTCAAGCTTCTCTTGTTAGCAAGTACTATATTAGTTGTAGGGGGTGGTACATTTCATAGTTGTAGGGGGTGGTACATTTCATTTTATAGTTATTTTCTCAATGGTCTTAAGTCCTGGACATAGTTAAGCTCAAGTAGTTTCTGTTATTCATATCTTATAGTTTGTGACAGCACAATGAAAGTTTTGAGACAAACTAGCAAAATATTGGATTGCTATATTTTATTGCTTCAGAATTCGTGAAGAAACATGAGATGAAACAAAGGGATCGATCTAATCATGATATGGATTTACTTAAAATGCATCCTAGATCACGATATGGATTTACTTAAAATGTATCCTACAGCAATTATGCGCCAGTAACCATTACAGGTTTCACATGTTTTGTTCTCTGTGGTGACTGATCAAATTGTCCACCACAACATTTGAACAGTTCTTATGTCCTATTTCCTTGGATAATTAGCAAACCCAAACTATAGTCTCCATTACTGCTTCCGCAACCTTTTTTTGATGACAGATATCACTCCTTCACTCTCATGGATTCTTGGCCCATAATCTCAGGGGCCTCATGAGAGTTAGATGTAGGGAGCTTTTGCCAAACAATTTCACCTGTAATCCTTTCACTTTGCATTAAAACCATAGTTATCTTAACGTCAAGCATATAACAGTCTCATTGTCAGATCTTTTAATGCCCTGCCTTTGTCATTCTAATTCCCAGTTGTTGTTACATGGATTCTGATACTTTTGACATGGTATACGATCTTTAATCAGTTAATATAAAATTAGAAATTGTGGTGATTATGTGGTATAGTTGGTTAAAAGTTCTATATCTCATCAATTAAAATAATATTACTGGCATTGACATGATTGAATTCCCTCTCCCGAACAAGCTGGGAGGTTTGACTTTACTGGATGAGTGAACATGTTTACCCTGTTGAGACTGATCGAGAGATGTGACATATAATTATCTTCTGTCAATTTTATATGTGAACTAATCTTGTGCAAGTGTCAGGAGTTGTTGACTGGCGTGTCCTTGTTAGTCCAGGGAGTGAGAGTAGTGAAGACTAGAATATTCTTCTTAGTGTAAAAGGATTTATTATTATTATCATCAGTAGTTATAGGAAAACTTGTGTTTATGAAGCTCATGTGTACACCTCTAGGAAGAAATCAATTAGGGGTATCTCTTATCAAGGGACTTTGCATTGCTCTCGTAGATATGAAAGTGAATCAACTGTTGGAATTTCCAGGACTTGTTATTGATTGAAGAATCAAATTGTGGATGCCACTTTTTACATTGCTCTTTCACTTTTTATGTATATTGAGCTCTTCCATTTGTTGCCAATGGTAACTATGATTCTTTAGCATAGGATTTCAGCAATACAACCGAAGAGATTGGACCGAGTCATGGGTCTCAATTGTGACTCTTCTGTGTGGGCATCATATTTGATTGAGCAACGGAGATGACATCATGACAAAATGCACCAATTAAGGGAAATGAAATGATCATAATTAATGAAGCAGGACTGGAGGAGAATTTGGTTAGAAACAGTGAAGGATACGTAGTGGTCGACTTAACTGAAGAGAGAACCCCAAACAGAACTAAATGAAAGATTAGGATTTCATTTAGTTGACGCCGGAAATACGGGATAAAGGCCGTGTTGTTGTATTGTATGGCGATAATATGCCAATAGAGTTCAGGCTGGTATTACAAGACGGAGATGGAAATGAGACAAATGTTCAGAAGAAGATAATACAAATCTTTTCAAACAAAGGAAACGGTTTTCCTTGTGTATATTCATGAGTTACGATTTTTTTATTACACACATCACGTTTGTGGCCATGCATGCACAGACACCCAATACTCTATTGTTTCAAGTTTGACAAACCAATTAATTTGTATGTTTATTTTTGGGAGACTTCTCAATGTTTCCTTTTGATAACTATCCTTTTACTAAATTAAACACTTCCACATCTCTTATAATTTTGACAGGGTTAACCCAAAGTGGGTAGTGTACAATTCACTGGTATCCACCGACAAGCATTACATGCGTAATGTTATCTCCATCGACCCATCATGGCTTCTTGAAGCCGCACCTCATTTCTATCAGCAACGGACTCCAAACCCTGCTCTCTTTTGATAACAGCGTCGTTGCAGCATCAGTTTTCTTTGTTAAGAATGGATCTGGCTTCGATGAGACCCAGGACTTCTAAGTTCCGTGGTAGTGTTCTCATGATTCACGGAACGCCTCTAAATTAAAGAGACGAGGCCTGGGATTGTGCATGTAGTACGAAGTTTTGAAGAAGAGTAACATCATGATTCTGGAAGAGATTACCTTAGTTTACTAAATGGAGTGGCTTAATTTGCCGATGTAATTACTTTTTTCCTTTGACAAAATCATAGGAATTATATTGTGATTTACTTGAGAAATTACTTTTTTTTCCCGCTTTAATCGTTTTGCCCCTGTTATTGCATGCCTTTTCTTGTGTGCTTAATGAAATATTTGAGAATTTGTAAGTGAGCGAGCATCTTTTTCATGGACTCTTTTTTCTCAATCCAAAGATTATGAGATAAATATTTGAAAGAGTCAACAGAGAAGACATTTTATTTCTGCCAATAGAGAAGATGTTGTATTTGTGCCACGGTCTTGTAAAGTTACACAAATGGCATGCTTTATTTGGATCCGAGTACCATCCAAAATCAGGAGTCAATAGAGAAGATTTTTTATTTGTGACATGATTGGGATTTATAAAGTCGGACGAGAGACAATTTTTCCTACGACTGGGAGAGATATGCTTACATGAGCAAGTTGACAAATGGCGCTTAATCCTATAATTTAAAAGTCGTCGCTATAATTAGTACACATCTTAACGAGTAAAAAAGAAGCTTCTCAATAATAATTTAGTTAACAACTTTGATTTCATAAATGAGTTACCCAATGTCTTGCGTGATTTGGCTCTCTTAAGAACTCGTCCGACTTTGATAATTGAAGATTAAGCTACATGATTAGCAGCCTAATTGGTCACCGAACATGATAGTCTTCAGTCATTTTTACTTTTCTTGGAGGACACATAAAAGTGGTCACAACTGTAGCACGTGGCTAATCTGATGCTCACGTGTGAATAGTTAATAAGATAGGTGGTCGTGAAAGAAATGAAGTAATTGACGTTACATAAGGACATGTCTACTGAATGCTATTCATCTTATGGGACATTATGTTTGATGTCGGTAAAGTAAATTGTATTCCTCATGTTTTTTCACAAAAATGGATTGCATCTCAATTAATATATACCTCCTAAATATAAAGGGTTATAAATTTTAGAAGATTGTAAAATTATCCTCACGATAATTCTTATTTACTCCCTAAGTTATTGTCATCCCTCAAGTTAACCTGAGCCTTACCTTTTCAAAAATAATTAAACTATTTTTAGTTAAGTTAAAATTTTCAGTTACAACAATAACAATAGCAGGAGTAGCAACAAAGCTTTTATCTAAATTTTTTAAGGTTTGAGTACATAAATCATGTTCTTTCATTTTGTTTTATTTTGTATCATCTCCTCTCTTGAGGTAACTATTTTCATATATTTTTAATTGATTCTAATCAAATTCTTTTAGATCTATCTCTAAATCTTTTTTCTTTCTTAGATTATAATTTTTTTTTTTTTACTTTTTTTAACTGGCGCATTATAGACCCTCTGTTGTACATGACTATACCATCTCAACTAATTACTTTTAAGTTATTTTTCACTTAAACCTAATTAATTCTTAATATTATAAAATAACATCTACCGTGACTGGTAAGAAGTATCGAAATATTGTATTTCTAACAACCAAGCCCATCGTCGTTTCACGGACCGCATTCATTCGTATACGGGCCCACATATCCTAAACGGTTCTCTATCTCTCTCAAAAAATATTACAAAAAATCTAAGTCAACAAAAAGCGTGACCCACTCATCCCGCCATCTCCCTAGCCAACGAACTCTCCGTCGCACTTTAAAATAAACATTTCATTATTGGATACATTTCACGAAACCCCCTAACTATTTGATTAGTTGACAAAGCTCCTCTGAACTTAAAAATTACAAAAAACCTAAAACTTAAATATATTCTTCCAAAAAAAAAAAAAAAAAACCCTCTCCATAAAACCAAGAAAACTCCTTCACCTATTGCAAGCCAACCAATTAGTTAGGTGGGGAAATTCCCAGTAGCCAATCAGGGTTGAATCCCCATGTAACTTATCACGGAGTATGTGGTAAGAATTAAAGTGAAACTCATATTTTCAAGAAGCTAAATTCATCCGTGCATGTAGATCTACTTATAGAGTCGAACTGAAGACAGATCTAACTTGATCAAACCCCTACAAAAGCACTTTCTCTTTTCAAATAAATCCTAGAACAGTATAACAGAATCTACCCAAAAATTTAGAAGATTTTGTTCCAAAGTGTAGGGTGCTTTTTCTAATTTTTAAAGTTAAAAGGAAACTTTATCCAAATCTCCAAAAAGCTTAGGGTGCTTCTGTCAAGTTTCACCCTTAATCTTTCATTAATCCCTTTAAATACCGACTCCTCAATCTCTTCACTCCCTCTCCAACGGCGCCAAAAATGGCAAACCTTTTCATTTTCCTCTCCCTCTCTCTCCTCCTCCTCTGTCCTCCCATCGCCGCCGGCCGCAGTCTCTCCTCCTCGGATCCACTCCTCTCCGATGGCGTCACCGCCGAAGGCCGAGAATCGCCGGAGTTCTTGTCTCTGCCTGCAGCTGCCGAGGAGGAGGGGAGCTGCGAGCAGACGTACGGGTTCTTGCCGTGCACGACGACGGCGGGAGGGAACATGTTTCTGGTGATTGCTTATGGGTTCTTGATGTTCAAGGCGGCGACTTATTTGTCGGCGGGGAGTGAGCTGTTGCTTGAGATCTTGGGGCCTGGAATCGTCGGAGGACTGTTCCTGCCTATTCTCGGCGCTCTCCCTGATGCCATGCTCATCTTAGGTAAAATAACAATGAAGCATTTGCCCTTTTGAATTTACAGAGAGTTAAGATGAGGATTAAAAGAAAAAATCAACGTGTAAACTTATTCATGTAAAATCCACATGTAACCTTTTAGCAACTCTCAAATAATTTTAATTATTCATGTAAAATTACTTTGGATTTTTCCGTAGAAACCACGTTTAAAATAGTTTCATTTTAAAGAAACCACATTTAATTTTCAATTTATGTGATTTTTTTGTTGCAATCAACCACCGGAGCACAATTTTCTGTTAAATTTTTTTGGTAATTGTTCCCACCTAATCTTTATTAAGGATCATCTCTCTAATATACTTGATAGCTAATTATTACAGCAACTTGATTTAAAGTGAATCAAGGTGGTTGATTATAACAATAAACCGTTTAAAGATGGTTTATGTATAAATTAACAAACAATGAAAGGTGGTTTCTATAGAATGATCATATTTTAAAGGTGATTTCTAGGGGGGACCCAATTACTTTCATGAGTAGAACAATATTGTAATACTCAGTCACGTGCATCGTTTGGCTAAAAACTAGTGAAAAATGAAGTAAGTTTCTGGCCATTTATCCTAAAAGTTTGGATCTTTGCTCTGTTGTCGTTTAGGATAAAAAATGTACAGGCAAACTTTGCATCTAGAAGTTAGAAATCACTATTGAAAATGCGACACATGTCTAAACGTTGATCTTACAGTATATTGATGAAGACTTGTTGTTAATATAGTCATTCATACATTATGGCCGTGACTAATTTTAGTGCAAATTGTTGCCATTTGCAGTATCTGGTCTTTCTGGAACTAAAGAAGAAGCTCAAAAGCAGGTCTTGATTGGAATTGGCTTGCTTGCTGGTTCAACTGTCATGCTTTTGACATTGCTATGGGGTTCTTGTGTTGTTGTTTCAAAGTGTGATCTTTCCGAGAATTCGACTTCAGTAGATTTACAAGACACAAAAGGGTTTAGTCTTTTTGGTATGTATTCAATCTACACTCAATCTTTACACAGAAATGCTTAGTACTGCTATATAAAGAAGTATCGTTTTATCGACTTCCCTTTTTTCTGTCAGTGATTTATAATATATACAAGCTTTACATAATTATGGTTGTTCTGCTATATTATTATTACTGCTATATTTTGAGAAAGTGTTAGTTGCTGTTTTATTACTCGGTGGATGGTGTCTCGAACAATATATCATTTTCTGCCATACCTTTTCAGGATCTGGTACCACTACAGATTTGCAGACTACTTATGCTGCTAGAATCATGGCTGTATCTATTGTTCCCTTCATCATTGTGCAACTTCCCAGAGTTTTCAAGTTTCCATCAGGACAACGTTTAATGGTCTTGGTCGCGCTCATCGTTTCAGTTGCACTTGTACTTTCTTATTGCTTGTACCAGGTATTTCACTTGCCCCAAAAGTACTTTGTATATCTTTTAACGACGCAATTTCACTTGCTATCAATTTGCAATTTAAAACTTGGTTGTGGTTGTAAATGTATTTTAATTGCACGGCACATGCTTGCATACTTAGTTGTAAGTTTCTCAATTGGAGTGACTGCTGAAATTCTGTTGTTTATTGAGTATACCTGGCCCAAATAGAAATTGTTGACAGGGGTAATGTATTAGGTGCAATATCCATTTTTCTGTATGCTTTTATCATTTGCATATCAAAGCTTTTCAATATGATTGAGATTACGAATTTTAGTTAGTCTCATAGCTTGTGCTGCATTCAGTCACTTGTAAAATTTTCTTTCGGTGGGGTGTTTGTTTACTTGTAAAACAGTCATGTCTCAAAATTGAAGCATATGATGCTTGCATAGGAAGCTTGTTTTCTTTTGCAAATAATACTATTTATGGGAGGGCATATGTTAAAAAACAGTTAAGGTCACCTGCATAATTTTTGCCTTTTTGTTAAGCAGAATTAGGGAATTTGTATATTTTGATTTGAATCGTACTGCACAGATAAATAATGTCATCAAGATTGCAAACAATTTCAGTTGATAAGTATCTATCGTTAGGTTGGAGGGATAATTGAACATACACCCCCTGTAGTATTGTCGATTTGCCCTTACTACCTCTCTAGTTTCATTCTGGCAAATAGACCCGCCAACATGTTACTTCGTTTGTTGGCTGTTAGTTTTTGGCTGCACGTGGGTCCACGTGCTTCTAAGTGACTAAAACACCGTTTCTTTTAAAAAAAACCCCATCTTGGCATGCAGACCCCCTGAATGATATTGTGGTCTGCAAAACATATAATTCTCAAAAGGTTCATGCAGCTCTGATGAAGTTTTTAGTAATTCTTTGTCACATGCATATGTAAAAAAGAATGCATAGATTCAGGTTGCAATTTTCTTAACCACTAGAGCTCTACAACTCCATGTTACGGATAATAAACATTGAATTATATAGCAATATAATATTCTTATTCGTGTATCCATGATATATCTGTATCTTAGATTTTCCAATTTGAAATACCTGTGTACCAATATCATACTATATACATATTTTGTATCTATGATGCTGCAGCATGGGGAAAGATGATAGATTTGCTATAGTTGAATTACATTATTCTCTAAGGCACACATTAGTCCCATAGCCAAGCAGAAAACATTCCTTATAGAATGACAACATCCTATTATTATTTTTTAACAGGTTTGTCAGCCATGGATTCAGAAGAGAAGAATAGCATATGCAAAGCATAAGCACGTGATTTCAGGTATTTTGCGACATGCCGAAATGGAAGGTCTTGGTCGTCTTCTGACCAGCGATGGAGAACCTAATATACCTGCCATTAAAAAGTATGTTTCCCTTGCATACAATTTTTCTTTCTAAATATCAAACCTACGTTAACTTATAATTATTGATTGCAGGTTGTTTCACAAAATTGATTTGGATTCAAACAATGTACTTTCAAATAGTGAACTAAGAGCATTTATCATAGGAATCCAGTTTGATGAAATAGACTTGGATAAAGATGATGCTGTAGCGAAGGTGATGGATGATTTTGATACATCGAGAAATGTAGATGTTGATGAAACAGAGTTCATCAATGGAATCACGAGATGGATTAATGAAGCCAAACACACTGTTGGCACTTCTGGTGTTCACTCAAAAAGTTTCGTCCATGATTTTCATTCGGTAAGTTGTTCATCATATTGTCGTATCCTATTAAGTTTCATAATAACATTTGTCATTACTTCAATATATGCAGAGAACAAAAGATGAACATAACATGTTGATTGATAAGAGTGATGAGGTTGTTGAGAGCGTTCAAAATCAAACTTGGATATGCATCAAAGCTCTCTTACTGTTGTTACTCGGAACTGTGATGGCAGCTGCATTTGCAGATCCTCTTGTAGATGCTGTAGATAATTTTTCACTTGCTACTAGTATACCTTCGTTCTTCATCTCTTTCATTGCGATGCCTTTAGCTACTAACTCCAGTGAGGCTGTCTCAGCTATTATTTTCGCCAGTCGAAAGAAGCAAAGGACTTCTTCACTAACATTTTCTGAGGTTTGCTTCTCTATCTCTGAGTTAGAACTACTATTTCAGAAGCATACTATTCCTATTTCCACAAGGTTATGGATATTTTAAGCAAAAGTTATCTTAATCCAAATATACTTTCTATTGTTGATACCCATTTTATACTCACAGTTATGGTATACTTAATTCTTCATCTCTAATGGTTATGTCCTTTATTAGTTATATATCACATGTGATAAGAGTAGCTGAATTTAGGACAGTATTGTTGTGGGAGCAAAGAATTGAAGGTGCAACTTTAAACAGAAGAACCTTAATTTTGAGCATGTATCTAATTTGACATTTGAAAATTGTTCACTAGCAGATGGATTTATATGGGAAACACTTTGGTATACAATAAGCACATGAGAGCTGTAAATTGACAAGAGACTCAAACTGTGACCAAGCTTTTTCAGATACCTTCAAGAAAATAATCCAAGGGACTGTGTTAGTAATTCTTAATCAAAGGGGAATTGCAGCATACCCATTTTTTACGGTCAACCGAGATGCACAAGACCATCCTACACTATTGCTTCTAGAAAATAGCCCTCATGAACAATGTTTTTTTAGCTGTAACTGGAATTTCCGAATGCACATCTAAGCCAACATGAATCCGTTATCATAATCTTCATCCTAGAGTAATCAGCCTTGTTTAAGAATGCCATTAGAATTTGTTGCAGAAAAAAAATCCTTGTGTATATGTCAGAACCATTTTCCTGACTTTTGGTTATTGCTGCAGATATACGGTGGTGTGACTATGAATAACACACTTTGCTTGGCGGTATTCTTGGCTCTTGTTTATGCAAGGGGATTGACTTGGGATTTCTCTTCCGAATCGCTCGTCATTCTTCTCGTTTGCATCGTGATGGGTCTCTTTACAAGCTTCAGAACGACATTCCCACTGTGGACTTGCATGGTTGCTTACTTGCTCTATCCGTTGTCTCTGGCAATTGTTTATGTGCTAGACTTTGTGTTTGGATGGTCATAGACTGTCCCAATACAGTATATAAAAAAAAAAAATTAATGTAGGGGTTCCTCTATAGCCAATCACATAGGGACGTAGAATGTGTTCTAGCACATATTTTAAAGTTGATAATTGCGCTGATATATATTATTATGATTGCACTCATATAGGACTAATAACGTTTATTAGTTCCACTGATATAAAATTTGTAAGGGGACGCATGTCATATTCTCCTTCCCCATATGATTTTCTAAAGAGGGCCCTCCAGAATTATTTCTATTAACTGTTGTATACTCTAATCAGTCTGATGGGATACTTTCTAAATCTTACTTTGATGGATGTTAATGGTATTCTCCGGTTAAATGAGCTGTTTTGGTTATATTTTTTCCCCCTATGTTGCCTGTGAATGCTGATAAGATGCTACGAAAACAATTTTATGTGGCTAAGCTTCCTAAGTCTTCACTGAACAACATCTGGAGGAAAATAGCTGAATCTAGTATGATGAAGGTGTGAGCAAGTTTATTGTTCAATATTCAGTAAGGTCTTGCATCTAAACACCCTTGACTGTGTTAGGTAAAACATTCACAGGGTTAAACTATCCACAGCAACTCTTGCTACATTTTTTGCTTCCCCATTGAGACAGTCTTATAGCAAAATCTGGCTCCTTGTGTGGGTGTCACTATTCCCAACACTTCGGCGCCATGTAAGTTAAAATTGATAAATGGTTCACAACGTACAAATTAATTATGACGAATCAATGTTTGGAGAGCTATTATTTGTCTCTATTCACTGGATAATTGGTATGCCAAAGAAGAAACTTGTATTATCGTAATTAATTCTCAAATTCATTTGTTTTACTGATTCAAATAGACAGTTCTTGTGCACCAGCTAAGCAGACAGCTATAGACTAGTTTCTTGTCCATATTCACAGCACTTAGTTTGTGTATGCTTGGAATTGTGGCAATGTCATCCCCACATCACCCTTAACTTCCAACCTACTCCCCTCTCTCAACCTTCATGGCTTCTAAAGCTCCACATCCACCCACACCAACCCCCCAAACAAAATTATACAAAACACATACAACCAAGCATCCACGATCAAAAAACCAAAACACAATGGACCAAGATCTCAACATCACAACCACCCTCTTCATCTCTCCCTCCCCTTCACCTCCATCACCCCTCCTTCTCCCCCTCTCCCACATCGACAACGACCGCAATCTCCGCCTCACCTTTCGCACTCTTCGCCTCTACTCGCCTCCACCTTCCGACTCCGACCCGTTTAAAACCTTGGCCGGAGCTCTCTCCAAAGCGCTCTCTCTTTACTACCCTCTCGCTGGAACAATCCTCATCGACTCCGGCCGCCTCGTGGTCCGTTGCTCCGCAGGCGATACCGTCCCCTTAACCTATGCCACATCTCCACTCCCGCTCAGTTCATTACAAACTGAACCCGGATCAGACTTTTTGAACCGGTTGGCGCCAGATTTGGATTCGGGTCGGGAGCTGGCATACCCGCTCGCTCTCCAGCTCACCCGCTTCGCCTGCGGGGGGCTCGCATTGGGTATGTGTGTGCATCATGCACTCTGCGACGGCGCAGGGGCCACCAAGTTCTTGAGCGCTGTCGCACGGTTCGCGCGTGGGGAGGATCAGGCCGGTTTTGTGCCCGAGCCTGTTTGGGATCGAGTCGGGCTGCTTGGACCAAGATCCCCGGCCCGTGTGGAGGTGGATTTTGGTGAGTTCTTGAGTTTTGATGAGGGAAATGGGGTTTATGTTGGTAATGAGGAGGGGGTTGTGTTGAGAGAGTGTTTTCATGTACATGAGGCATGCTTGAACCGGTTCAGGAACCGGCTCGGAGAAGAGTGCGGTTCGAGCTTTACCGCGTTTGAAGCTCTTGGAGCGTTCATATGGCGAGCCAGGTCTGTTCAATTCCTCTTCTGTAATATAGTAGAAAAGATGATGAAGATAATGAATCTGACTCAATGATCAAAATGATATAGATTTAACTTTAACATGAGTGTTAACTGTGGATGGATGATGTGTAGTCCTGTACTATCATCAAATTTAATTTAGTATTCCTGTGGTTATATGGTTGCAGATAGAACCCCTAAAGAGATCTATTGTTGTGATAGACCCCCTGAAAATGTTCTTTTATTGCAAATAGACTCCAGAAAGAGTTCTACTGCTGCAGATAAACTCCCCCGAGTGACAATCTATTGTTGCAGATAGACCCCCTGAAAAGGGACAAAATTTTTTCACTCAATATGTCTATCTGCAGTAATAGAACTACATGAGCAGCAAGTTCAATTTGAGGATAGTACCGAGGGTCAATCAACGATTACTCTTAAAATAAAGTTTCTTACTGTGTAAAATTGAAAAATAATAGACCAATTTCAAGGTAAGCGTTTGTCAATGCCCGTAATAATATATTTTGACATCGTAAGATCAGTAGATGCGACATATTAGCATAAAACAAATAATCCTCTTAAGAGGCTTTGAACTGTATGTGCATGAAACAACTTCCAGATAAAGAAAAACAAGTATAAATTGTTAGAGTGAGAACAGAGGAAGTGAGAAAGTGAGGAAATAATTTTTTTTTTCTATAATTTTTCATCATATTAATTAGGTGAACTAGTTTCCCCCTTCTATAAAGATAAATAGTCAGTTTCAGAGTATTATGGTCATAGTAATACCCATTTAACAGTTCATAAAGGAAATAGTGAAGATCACCAACGTGGCTGCAATTGATCATAGAACTACAATACTTAATTGGTTGAACAAAAAACTAGCTTCTCATGATATTTCCAACTTTTCTTTAACGCGCATTTCCCCCACACACAGGGTTACAGCCTCAGGCATGGCAAACGAAGAGATCGTAAAGTTTGCATACTCGATGAACATATCCAAAACACTAAGGCCTGCGCTCCCTAACGGGTACTGGGGCAACATTTGTGTACCCGTCTACGTGAAGCTAACTGTCAAACAACTCCTGCAACAATCAATCTGGAAAACAGCTGAAATGATCAAGAAGAGCAAAGACAGTGTAACTGACGAGTACGTGAGATCGTACATCGACTTTCAAGAGCTTCACCGTGCAAAGGGGATAACCGCAGGAAAGTTTGTAAGCGGGTTTACGGACTGGAGGCATTTGGGACATGCAGAAGTGGATTTCGGATGGGGAAGTCCGGTAAGTGTACTTCCGCTTTCTTGGAGGATTCTTGGGAGTTCAGAGCCGACGTTCTTCTTGCCTTATGGTAAAGAGGATGGAGGGAAGAAAGAGGGGTTTAGGGTGTTGGTTTGCTTGCAAGAGAATGCTATGAAGGCTTTTAGTGCAGAGATGGAGATGTTTAAAACTGAAGAGAATAAAAATGTAATGAGTTGTCAAATTGATGTACGCAACTTGAGCAAAGTTTGAGAACTGGTATGCATATGGTAAATGCTGATGCAGCAAATGTCCTTTCATCTGCGAATAATATTTGCTCCAGATATCATACACTTACTGGATTATTGACAATGTCAAAAAAATATGTGACTTCAATTAGTACATGATATCAGTCTCCTCTGGGAATAACAATATGAAAGTTGAGTTTTCCGTTGTTAAAACTGCTTGGTTGAGTGGAAACAGAGCTACAGAAGTGAATAATACAACTGGATTTGTATTTAAGCTGTTTACTTTGCAAATATCGTTATTAGAAATGATAGATGGACTTACAATTTGTAGAAAACATGCAGTAAATGCTGCAGTCAATTTCGGGGGGGCATAAACTGCATCCTTTGCACAATTACAACTCATGAAAAAAAAATCTTTTCAAATTCAAAACAGGAAAAACTATGTAGGTTTTGTACAATTTTTTTCCAACCAAATACCGAATTTTACATGGAAAATATATTCCGCGATAAAAATAACAAATAGAGAAAGGAGAAAGATATTATCATGTCCCGTTTAATACTAGAAACTTGCAAGCTAAGTGCTGAACCCAAGAGTTACAAGCACTTGCTCCATCTACCGAAGGACTCTACAGAGACACCTTCAACCCAGGATTTAGCTTCCATGCTAAACTCTGTAATTGATATGGTATATCCCTTAGAGGATATGAACACCAATATTTTAAATCTTCAAAAAGAAGTTGAAGAGATAAAATCATCTTTGAATACGACTGGTATTCTAAGAAAGAATAAAGGTCCATCCAATAACTCGAGATCACCTCGAAAATGGCACTGGACAAATAATCTAAATATGATGCTAAAAACAAGAGGACTTACAGACATCCTTCAACCAGAGACTTTTAGTCCTGACGATAGGATTGTGTTAAGACAACAGATACAAACCTTAACACGACAAGTCCAAGATCCACAAACGGAGTTTGCAGCCTTACAGCAAGCAAACCTTATCTTGGACAACAATAGTCCATTAATAAACTATTACTCTGATGAGAGTCAATATGATTCCTCGTCGGACATAAGCGAATATGAGGACACCCTCGTAATAAACATGGTTGAAGTAAACATGACGGAAGGAGAATCCTCTGCGAATAACCCGCCACCTTCATCAAATCCATCGCAGCCTTCGTCAAATCCAGTTCCCCCTTCAGGGCAAACTAGGACCTCGAGTAACCAGTTTGACTTTTTAGGAAGAACTGAAAACTGGAACTCATTTTTTCATATACCAGAATTTATCAAATCTAAGTCAAATCCATCTACTTCGCAAAGAACGCGAAGAGATTATCCTTCTCAGATGCGGTCTAAATACAAACAAATGTATGAAGAATCCGCAATACACAAACCTGTCAGTACGGGAGGACTC